>CM066340.1:5851811-5966811 GCA_033807585.1 Hydrophis major | reverse complement strand
GTATAATGTCTGTCTTCTAACTACATAAAATATTGAAGAAGAAACAAAAGACTTCCTATCTCTGTAAACCATACAAAGCTGAACTTTCTAGCAATTTTGGCTCAATAAGTTAACTTTATATTGACAAATAACTGGAAGCTAGAAAGGACTGGAAATTTGCAGGGAAAAAATAGTCTCTGTCCATTTTAGCTGAGAATCCCAGGAAGCTACGTGTTCTATGGAGATTCTCAGTCATCCAGGTGACGATTGTCCCAAAGAGGCAAGTGGACTTTCTGTTTTTTTCTTTGAAGACGTTTCATTTCTCATCCAAGAAATTTCTTCAGCTCTGATTCAGCACAGATAAACATTTAGGTGGCCTTAACGACTTGCTAAAAGAAAGCAAATGACCAGCCGTCTGCAATAGTGGTGCGATTCAAAAAAAATTACGCTCGATGGGCGTGGCAGGGGAAGGATTCTGTAAAATCTCCATTCCCACCCCACTCCAGGGGGAAGGTTACTGCAAACTCCCATTCCATCCCCACACCACTAACCTGCTTTCCAGCTCCCTTCTCCTGTGCAGAGGGCAACCAAAGAAGACCCAGCCAATCAGCTGGGACTCAATGGGAGGCAGGGAATAGATGGGGTTGGCAGGGCCAGTCAGAGAATAGATGGGATCGGCCGGTTCTCCGAACTACTCAAAATTTCCGCTACTGGTTCTCCAAAACTGGTCAGAACCAGCTGAATACCACCTCTGGCCTGCAAGGAGTATAAATCCTTCCATTCCCCAGCATCCAGTCAGAGCTGAAGAAGCTTCTTGGATGAGAAGTGAAACGACTTCAAAGAAAAACCAGAAAGTCCAGTAGTCTCCTGAAAATAACATCTATAAGCTAGGTAATAATAGAGAATTAGTAATAAAGGGAATGTTTCCAATTAACACTGTAACTTAATTTATGAGAGTTGTTCACAGAAAATGTATGGCCTGCATTATCCTTACGGAGCTGTTTATTCAAAGATACACTGATTCCTCCGTTGCCCATGGAATTGCCAACAATGGAGACCTGATCCCCAAATGCTTAAATATTTAATGAAAAGTAAAGGGGAAAAAAAGCAAAGTAAACATTTTGTTCAGGCACACCTTTACATAGGCAGACACATAAGCATTCAGAAATTGAATAGTGTTTCGCCCTCACCCCCATAAAACAACAATTGTGCTATTTTAGCAGTATTTCTGATAGGCATTCAGTTGGTTTCTCAACATATTCAAACCGTTCTGAATACTCCTTGCCTTCTGTAACTTATCTAGGGCACACAGCCAACACCAACATTCATTTGAATGTCCCCACATCCTATAGACATGAGGTGGTGTCCTGAGATTGTCTTCAGACACTGCACTCATTTTGTTATGACTGTTCAGTCATGGGTTAGCATGAGACTATACATGCCAAGACATGCTGTATTCCCAAGATAAGATATACTGTAATACAGATATCAAAAGACTGAAGATGTTCCTGGGCATGCAGGCTGAAATTTTTAAAAAGTGGCTGGCGGCGTGGTCCATTCTCATCATTGTGCACCAGAAATGCATCCTTCTCTTATTGGCTGTGCAATAAATTATCCATCACACGCACACACTTTTATTTCCCTGAGCCATTAATCACTTACATCTTCCTTTATTTAAAACTATACAAACCTGTTGTAAGGACCAGACTCTTTTCTCTTCAACGGATAAGAATGAACTTCTGAAAGCTAGGTACTTCAAAAGGAATTCTTTATTGAAAGGAAGTGATCCAGGTAGGAGCCAAAGCAGGATCTAAGATGCCTCCAGGCATGCAGTATAGATAAAGGGATTTAGAATCTCTCCCCTTATTCTGATGTGGATTTAGTCAAACAAAGAAACAACATGTTAATTCCCCTCCCCAACTTTCTGGGAACGTATTTTAGAAAAGTTTCGCATGAAGTTTCTTTCAGAGCTGGAATTTTTATGGTCCCTTCTCCTCTTGCTATCTTTTCAAGAGGTGACAAGTTTCCAGGCATCTGGCTCCAGTCCCCAGTTGTATATCATGTGCAAGTTATACAGATTCAATACAAGAATTGGGATATTCAAGTTGCATCAAAAAGGATTACTTGTACCAACTCTCCTCTTTCTTCTTCCATTGAAGAATGGCAGATACATGGATCTGATATCTGTACTGTTTTGAGGTTAGTGTCATTCCCCCCCCTGTTGGAATCTGAATGTGAGGGGGAAGATGAACAGCTTTGTTGGCTGTGGAGGAAACTGGGGAAGAGCAAAGTCAGGCTGGTCAGAGCAGGGGAGAGGTAGAACAAGGGAGAGGAGATTCAGAGGAAGACAAGCCCCACCACCTCTTCATCCTAGGGTATGCAGGGAAGAATCGAGAAGAGAGCAATGTGGTTTGTGTGGCTTATGAGGGAAGAAAGGGCTCTGATTCCCTTCACAAGGCACACCTGGGGAGGGAGTTTAAAGGAGAGGCAGTTGGGATGGACGTTGTCCGGAACAAATGTTGAGCTTATTTTATGTTGGCTGCTATTATGTGAGTTCCTGGCATCCTCCAAACTGGTTTGATTTACTGCCGTGTTACTTCACTTCTGGAACTCCTTATCTTGCCCTGCTGGATTTATTACCTTATCTTGTCTTGCTGAATTCATAGTTTAAAGTTTTCTGTTTATAACATTTTGGACCTGAATATCTGCACTCAAAGATGGTTGCAGGTTCCTGGGAGAGTTTTTCTCCAGATTGGAAGGTAACCAGGACATTGGGGGCAAAGTTGGAACTAACAAAGAGACCCCTACTTATTCTGGCTGTGTTGCCTTTGTGTCAGGCTCTGAGTCATCACATTAGTTTGTATATCTATGTTAGTTGGTTGAGAATGCCAGCATCAAATCCTGTCTTGTACCTCCAAATGAGCCTTCTCAAAGAAGTTGATTGATTTGGGAAAAATGATGACAAGAATTTGAGACTGACAAAGAGAAAGGCAGAGATTTGGACTAGAATACCTCAAAGGTCTCTCCCAACCCTATGATTCTATAGTCTCTAGCTTGTTTGGAGTAAATTGTTGGGTAGAAGAAGAAATAACCTAAGTTCAGAACTGGGAAAGGCAGTTTTAATAAGAGTAAACTGGGAGACACCTTTAAAAACTCCTGCTCCTGCCAATGGCTTCCCAGAAGAAGCAGGTAGAAGAAAGGTGATGTTCCTAAGATATTTTAAAGTATACAGGAAGTAAAGTATACAGGAATGGGTTGAAGCTTATTAAAGATAGATCCCACATAGATGTAAAAAGAAATTTTCTGACAGTGAGACCAATGGAAAAGCTCACCTCCCAGAGCTGCGGTGCTCCATCACTGGAGGTTTCAAAGAAGAGATTGGAGAACAATTTGACTGAGATGGTATAAGTTATCCTGCATGCAGCAAGGTTTTGGACTAGAAGACCTCCAAGGTCCCTCCCATTACCAATAGCAATAGCACTTAGACTTATATACTGCTTTACAGTGATTTACAGCCCTCTCTAAGTGATTTACAGAGTCAGCCTCTTGCCCCCAACAATTTGGTCCTCATTTTACAGACCTTGGAAGGATGGAAGGCTGAGTCAACCTGAGTGAGCCTGGTGAGATTTGACTGCCAAACTGCAGTCAGCCAGCAGTCAGCAGAAGTAGCCTGCAGTACTGCACTCTAACCACTGTGCCACTGTGGCTCCCATTCTTATGATTCTATGATCTCTAGCTTTTTGCTACAGACCATAGGACTGACTCCATGCAGGACTGACTTGGAGCAAACTCCATATAGGACTGACTTGGAGCAACTACAGTTCTTCTAAACTCCAGTTGTCAGTAACATCTCCCTTGAAGGCAGCCGGTCACTGAATTCTTGTCTTAATTAAAGGACAACTACAAAAGACCACCTATGGTCTTTCATCTATGTAATGTACCAAATAATCTCATCTATGTAACGTACCAAATAAAGTTGGACCAAGTCTTGCCCACTTCATCGGATAGCAAATACTATTTTTCTCCTACTTCTTCCATGTAGATTACATACCTCTTAGAAAGTGCTCTTCTTTGCACTTGAAAAGAAGATGGGGCCTTGCATTTCTATTTTTATTAAGATTACCATGTAATATGGTGTGACCTGACTTGAGCATTGTATGTCTTATGGATAATCTTTGAAAGAAAATTCAGAAAGATTCAGAGATTTAGGTTGTTGAATTGAATAAAATACAACAGTGGCTGTGAGAGGGACCTTGGAGTCCTAGAGGATGATCACTTGAATATGAGGAAGCAGTGGGCAGCCACTGCCAAAACAGCTGATACAATCCTGAGTTGGATAAACAGAGGCAATCAAGATCACGTTGAAGCATTCCCGGTACTACCACATTATAAAACCCTGGTAAGACCATACCTGGAATACTACAGCCAATTTTAGTCATCACCACACTACAGAAGAGAATGTTGAGACTTTGGAAAAAAGTTCAGAGGACAGCAACTAAGAGGCCTGGAGACTAAACCATATGAAGAACGGCTGCAGGATTTGGGTTTGGCTAGTCTAAAGAAAAGAAGAATCAGGGGTGACAGGGTAGTAGTGTTCCAGTATTCGGGGCGCAGCGCTGCCATAAAGAAGAGGGGGTCAAATTATTCTCCACAGCACCAGAGAGCAGGACAAGGAACAATAGATGGAAACTAATCAACCTGGAATTAAGGAGAAACTTCCTAACAGTGAGGACAATTAACCAGTGGAACAGCTTGACTCCAGAAATTGTGGGCGCTTCATCACTGGAGATTTTTAAGAAACGACTAGACAGTCACTTATCTGAAATGGTATAGTCGAGGTCCTCCTGCTTGAGCAGGGGGCTGGATTAGAAGACCTCCAAGATCCCTTCCAGATCATTCTATTCTACTCTAAAATAGAACAACCAAAGCCTGTTTTTTCCGGTAAATTCCATAGTCATACTTCTATTTGTTTCCTTTAATTTATCTCCACCACTCTTTTTAATAGGTCCCAGTTGTAAATGAGGTGAAGGCATGTTCCCCTTTGTGACTACTGAAAAAAAAAAAAAAAAAAGACTTTCTCATTTCAAAAGGTCCTTTGGCTGGCACAGTGGGAAATCTTTCCCTAACCCAATAGTAGAGAATCTTTTGCGTTAATTTAGCTCTTAGTTTATGAACGGTCTACAAATACAGGCAGTTATCCACTATAGTTTAAAACAGCAGGAATGCCACTTCTCAGCTGTGTGTAATTGTAGAAGGCAATGTAACTGTTTATGGAGAATCTCCTCCCTCTAGCAGGTTGCTTACATGAGCTGCTTCTCTGCTAAATTGAATAACAACCCATTCAGAGTCAGCCATCAGATTCTTCAGAGGTGCTTTTTTCTAAAGGCAACTGGATTTTCTCTGGGTTTTTTTTTTTCCCCCTTGAAGGAGCCTCAATTCTCATCCAAGAAGCTTCTTCATTTCTAACTGAATCGGAATTGAAACAAAACGTCTTCAAGAAAAAACAGAGAAAGGCCAAGTTGCCTTTTGAAAAAGCCACCTTTGGGGCAACCTTGACCTGGATGACTGAGAATCTCCTTAGATCTTCAGAAGCTTTACATAATTGTTCATGTTCACTTTTGCATCTTCAACATAGAGAGTTGAATAACAGGGGACTGTTCAACCTGAGGAATTTTGTCACTGCTTTCTGCTTAGTAGGGTTGTTAGAAATTGTTTCCTATGACTGTTCCCCTACTCCAGTGATGGCAAACCTTTTTGGCACTGAGTGCCCAAACTAGAACCCGTGTGCATGTGCATGGAGCACCCGAAGCCCGAAGACCAGCTGGTCAGTATGCACATGCCTGTTTTTCAGGCTGTTTTTGTGCCATTTTCAGACTGTTTTTTAGGCCAAAACAGTCTTAAAAATGGCCCTGAAGAATGGCCTAAAACATCCTGAAAACAGTTCCAATAATGGCCTAAAAATGGCCTGAAAATGCCCCCCAAACAGTCTGAAAAAAGCCCCAAAATGGGCCAAAATGACTTGTTTTTTTAGCCATTTTTCGGGTTGTTTTCCAGCACTCTAGCTCACAAAGACCCGCTGGTGCCAGAAACCAGAACAGTAGCTGGCGATGGCACACATGCCCACAGAGAGGGCTCTGCATGCAACCTCTGGCATGCCTGCCATAGGTTTACCATCACAACCCTATCCTACTTAATTCTGGTCAACATTTTCAAGCATCATTTTGAAGGACTATGAGCATCTGTGGTCCTTCAGATGCTGCTAAGTTGCAGTGGTGAACAATGCTGGAAATTGTCCAGCAACTTCAAGAGGGCTACCATTTCCATTATTTCCACCTTAGATTTTTCAAAAACCTAGAGTAAAATTTATTTTTCTGACCATTGTTTCAAAGAAACCAAAGTACAAAGCCAATGGCAGTCTTCCTAGGGTGGTATATTTTCTCTGTGAAGCACACATATCATGACTTGCTAGAAGCTACTGCCCTCGCTGCTTTCCTCTTCAGCTAATCCAGAAGAAGTAGAACTGACCGGTTTAATTCATCTGATATGGAACAAAACTGAAATAAGCAGTTACAACTTCCTCTTAACATCAACAGCTTCCATGCTGCTGTACATATAAACCTACAAGACCCACGTTTTATGGCAAATCTCATTGTGTGACAAGGAAGGTCTTAATGCTTTGAAATAATTCTGTTTTCTAGTGTATTTACAAGCTGAACTGAAATACAAAGCAGAAATGTGCAACGTGATATCAACATGATATCATACAGAGTCCCTTTCTGCAGAGCTTTGAGTGCAAGATCAAAAATATTTTCAGAAGTTGCCATCCAACTATAATTGCGAGTACTGCTGAAAAGTAGTAAAACCATTAACTGCATGCAATTAATTATTTTCATAGCATAGAAATGTAACTTTGCATTAAATCAGATTTAGTTGAAGACTGATCATACTCAGACCCCAATACATGCATATTTGATCATGTATAACGGTAGGATTGTCCTATGAGTAAATCCCCAACCCCCACCAAAGGCCAATAGCTTTTCTGATGTTGAAGATAAATTTGAATAGTTAAATGAAAAATCATTTTTATGGTTGGTTCTTTGTCCATCTGCACAGAGGTGACTGTGAAGTTGTATTTGGATAACTGACTAACTTAACAGTGGTGGGCTTCAAATAGTTTAACGACTGGTTCTCTGCCCAGTTGCTGGGCAAAACCAGGTCTTCAGTGCCTTTTGGAATAGTATTAATGAGGGGACCATTCTAATCTCTGGGGGAATAATATTCCAGAGAGATGGAGCCACCACAGAGAAGGCCCTTCTTCTAGGTATATCTCCCTCAGGGGTGGAACCCAAAGCATTCCCTGCCTCCTTGCTCTAATGGATCAGGTAGATGTCACTGGCAAGTGATGTTTCCTCAGATCACCTGGACCCAAGCCATGAAGGGCTTTAAAAGTGACAACCAGCACCTTGAATTGTACCCAGAAGCAAATTGGCAGCCAATGCAGCTCCTGTAGGAGAGGTGATACATGTGCACACCAGGGTCTGCATAAAACCATGTGAGCCACTGCATTTTGTACCAACTGGAGCTTCCAGATGCTCTTCAAAGGAAGCCCCGTGTAGAGCGTGTTGCAATAATCAAGATGGGAAGTAACCAGGGCAGGAGTGACTGTGAAGTAGGGACCACTAATCCAGGAAAGGGCATAACTGGTGCACAACCCGCAGTTGCGTAAAAGCCTTCCTGGCCATGACCACCACCTGCTCTTCGAACAGGAGTCGTAAGCCCAGGAGAACCCCCAGATTATGCACAGGGTCTGCTTTGGGTAGTGCCACCCGATCCAAGACTAAAGGTGGTAATTCTCCCTGAACCAATGAACCCTAGACCCAGAGCCACTCGGTCTTGCATGGGTTTAGTTTCAAACCGTTGCTCCCCATCCAGCCCCTAACAGCCTCCAGGCATTGTGAGAGGGAGGACTCAGAAACACACCATGGGCTGAGACATACAGCTGAGTATCATCAGCATATTGATGATACTTCAGTCCATGGTGATGGATGATCTCACCCAGCGGTTTCATATGAATGTTGAACAGGAGCAGAGAGAGTACCGAGCCCTGTAGAACCCTGTAAAGCAGTTGGATCTCTCCTCTCCTATCAAACACTGACTGAGAGCAGCCACAGAAGGAGGAAGTGAATCAAGACAGCACAAGGCTTCCCACTCCCATCCCCTGAAGCCGTCCCAGGAGAATCCCATGGTCAATGGAATCAAAAAGCTGCCGAGAGGTCAAGTAAAGCAAGGATGGATGTACTACCCCCATCCCGCACCCACCAGAGATCATCCAAAAGTGCAACCAATGTTGTTTCTTTCCCAAATCCAGGCCTGAATCCTGACTGGTAGGGGTTGAGATAATCAGTTTCATCCAGAAACCTCTGGACTGCTGCACGACCACCTTCTCAACAACCTTCCCCAAAAAGGGAAGATTGGAGACAAGTTGGAAATTATCCAACTGGGTGGAGTCCAGTGGTGGCTTCTTAAGAAGAGGGCAGACCACAGCTTCCTTAAAGTGCTGGGTCACTGACCCTCCTGTAGAGAAGTATTAATCACCACCAGAGTCCACCCGCCTGTCACCTGCTGGGAAGCTTTCACAAGACAGAAGGGACATGGGTCTAAAATACAGGTGCTCGCATGCATATTCCCTCAGGAGCAACAGGGTCAAACCGTTCCCAGATAACAGGGCAAGAACCTGCCTCAGAAGCTTCCACCAGATCAGCAACCATGCCAGCATCTAACTGGGAACAAAGTTGAGTGATTTTGTCTTCCAGAAAATCCGCAAATTCCTCAGCACGCCCCTTCAGGTAGACCTCAATCTCTTCCTTCCCTAAGAGGAGATGGCTCACCTTAAACAGGGTCGCTGGGCGATTATCTGCAGGTGCAATTAGTGTGGAGAAGTATTTACACTTCACCTCATGAATTGCCACATGGTAGGCCTTAGTAGCAGCTCTTACCCATGTTCGATCAAGTTCATCTCCTGTGTTCTGCCAGCAGCACTCCAGACGTCTCCTCATGAATTTCATCCCTCTCAGTTCCTCTGGATACCATGGGGCACAGAGAGGTCTATGGGTGAAGAGAGGTCACAAGGGTGCAATCCTATCCAGAGCCTCAGTCACCTTCCTATTTCAAACAGTGACTAAGAGTTCGGCTGGACTGCATAATAGATCTGTAGTTATAAACCCCCAGCTCCTTCTAGAACTTATCTGGGTGCATTAGTTGATGGGGGCGGACCAATATAATAGGTCCTGCCTCCCTGTGGGAGGATGAAGCTTTTGAGAAACTCATTGTCACCAGACTGTGATCTGACCATGACAAGTAGACCAAGGTCTACCAATTCCAGGTCACATAGACACTGCTCCGACAAGAACACCAAATCAGGAATGTGACCACTATTACTAGTCGGGCTCTGGGTAATCTGGGACAGGCCCATGGAAGTCATGGTTTCTATAAAATCTCAGGCTACCTCTAACCCCAACCCCAGAGAAGGCAGGTTGAAATCCCTCAGAACTATAAGCCTGGTGTCAGATCCATGTATCTGTCATTTCTTCAGTGGAAGAAGAAAAGCGGGGGGGGGGGGGGAGGCTGATAAAGATATCCTTTCTTGATGTAACCTGAATATATTTAACCTTATATCGAATTTGTATAACCCACACATGATACAATGGAGGGAGAAAAGCCAGATGGCCAGAATCTATCACCTCCGAGAGGCACAGCCAGGAGATGAGAAGATCATAAAAATTCCACAGTGAGATGTATCCGGGGAATCTCTGGAAAAAGTTCGTTCTAAAAAAGAGGGTGGGGGGAAATTAGGTATGTCCTGGGAAACTGTGAGAAAGATCCTTCCTACAGAAGGGGTGGAAGGGGAATTAACACACTGGCTTTTGTTTCTCTAAACACACATCAAGATAAGGGGAGGGGTTCTAAACTTCCTTATGTATCCTCTTATGCCTGAGGGACCTCAGACGCTGCTTTGAACTCCTACGTGAATAGTCTCATCTCATTAAAGGATTCCTTTTGATACATTTGGTTCTCAGAAGTTCATTCTTACTAATTGAATGGGAAAAAGTTCTGTAGCCTGACACCTGGGGAATTCCGCTGCCGGTCCTGTGGTGAGGTCCAGGAGCCCAGGTAGGGAAGCTGCCCTGCAGCAGGGAGGCTGGTATAGCAGCAGCAATCCCACCTGATCCCTTGAGCCCAATCTAAAAAAAAGAGTCTCACAGCCAGGACTTATTGAACAGTGCCTCTTGAGGCTACTAGAGATTCTCTGATGACAACAGCCACACCTCCTCCCTGGCCCTGAGGTCTAGACTGGTGCCATGTTCGATAACACACTGGGCACATTTCTGCAAGAGGAACACCTCCCTCTGGGCTCAGCCAAGTTTCAGTTATAAAAGCCAAATCAGCCTTCTCTTCGAGGATCAAATCAGCAATAAGGCTAGCCTTATTGAAAGCTGATCTCACATTTAAAAGCAGAAGTCTAAGACCAGGGCCACCACAAATCTGCTGACCAGGAAAATGAGGTGAGTGCAACGGGGCAGAACATGAGATTGGTACTAAACACCGAGGTCATGTTCCCCGTGCCTGCCCTCTCCCTTGTCTCCCATTGAGGGATATGCATATAGTGTTTCAAGAGGGTTTATACCAAGTGGCTGATGCCACACATTTACCTACCAATTCCATAGAAAGTAATTAGAGCATCTGAGAAAGAATATGCTGGCTGTCAACTCTGAAGCTGACCTGGCTGAAGGCATTTTTTCCTGCCTCATAGTTGCCATGAACTTTGAAAGGGGGAAGGGAGAGGGGAAGCAGATAGACCAGCTACCAGTCAAAATAAAAAGTTTTCTTGTGGGAATCAAGGTCATCCCAATTGATGGCAGAGGAATGACCAAGCAGCTTCCCAGCTACCTTCATTGGACAATGAGATCGGTGACACCTGGGGAGGGAATATTTGCTTTTTTAATTGGGGGAAAAACCACAGGAACCTTCAGAGTTGGTTTTCACTAGCTGTGCCAATATGATGTGTCCAACAAACATGTTCTTTGAGGAATCTACCTGCCTCAAAGTTCTGGTTTTGGTGGATGTGTTAACTCAGAACCCTGACACTGGCAACATGCATTCCAGGAAATTAATGGCAGTGTTCTGTGAGACCTGAAAAAAGTTACCAGGTGTGATCAGCAGATGGTGGTCGAGCTCATGCATTGGTTATATTAATTGTCATTGATAGACCTGTTTTTACCATGACTGCTGTTTATATGTGTTTGTATATGTATGTTTTCTTTCTTTTTAAACTTTTAACATAGTTAGCCACCCAGAATTATTAATCAGGGACGGGTAGCCATATAAACCGAATGAATGAGTCGATGAATAACTTAATGAATTGAATTGAATACTTTATTTGGCCAAGTGTGATTAGACACAGAAGGAATTTGTCTCCAGTAGAGAATGAATGAATGAATCAATCAATCAATCAATGAGTCAAAAATTTAATATCAATCAATGAATCAATAATCCAGTAGTAGAAATCAAGTCATAGGTACTCACTCAGCGAAATCTGGTAGGAAGCATTGTCCTGGTCTTCCTTTCCTAGTCCGAGATAAATCGCAAAATTTCAGTCTTCTTATCTCACAAACAAGATGTCCGCATGAATATCTCAAGGAAGATGTCAGCACGATGCACAAAATCTTAACCCGGAGTGTACAACCCGAAACCTCCCATTTGTTTTTCATAAAACTGGGAGCAAATGACTTGGGTGGGTGGATGTATGGGAACGAGGGCTCCTGTTTTAACTCATCTCGTTGTCTACGTTGCTTTGGAAGATCTTGGTGGCAGCCCCGGGCCAAGCACCCAGCTTGTGTGTTTGCCTGCCCTGGAGATTGCTTGGACAGAGCACGAGAACAGCTTGTGTGTTGGCAGGGGTTTGGGACCAAGGCCATGTGTCCTCCATCACCTCAGCCCTGCCCCTCCCACTGCTGCATATCTGCCGTACATTTCAGTGGTGCTTGCTGGGGTTTCTAGGCTGTTGTGCATGGTACGCCTTTCACTGAAGACATTTCACTACCGCCAAACTTCCACTGGAATGATTGCATGAGGAAATGACGAGGCATGATGGTCCAGGATTGGAGATACAGTCGCATAATCAATGGTTAATGATTATTCATCCTCATAATTCCTCCTTCCCTTACTCTTTTATTCTTTTTCTTTTCTTTTTTAAAGACAGTTTAAGTATTCTGAGAGAAATTTCTCCCCACACTGCCTCCTTGGCAGCCCTTGTTTAAAAGGCAGAACCAATGAATTTGGCAAGGGATGATTTAATATCAATATCCGTTCTGCAGCTTCGCAATAATGGTATTATGAGGATATGTGGTGCCACGTATGCTTTGCAAAAAAAATTATCAACAAACACATTTGTGTCTGTTTAAGAAATACTAAAGACCCCAAGATTTTCTTTCAGTGTTTTATCCCCACCACTTTTTTTTTTTGTTCCAATAAATGTTGTTAAATTGCTCTTGCTCAGTTCCTTTTAAAATTAGCACAGCTTGCCTTCATTTGGTTGATACAAATGTTCCTTTGTTTACAAAAAAAGAGAACATCTGAGTTATTATAATTTAGCATAAGATCTTTGGTTTCTTTAAACTGGGAGTTCTCAGGCTACAGTTGTGCATATATTCCAGTCACCCTTATGTCTATCTTAGCAATTTAGATATTCTTGAATTAATGAGCTCTGCCAATGAGCGCCTCTCTACCTTCATTAAAAGGAAAATGCCTCCATCCCTTTTAACCCTTCTGTAAACATAAAGTCAATTGGCAGCAAACCCATTTCCCAGTCAGCAAGCAGTATTGTGAATCTTATCTTCTCTTGCAGAAATCAATTCGTCTTCGTTGCAACCGATGAAATTTCTTGTAACACCTCGGCAGGTAACAATCATTGATACTTCTTGATGCATCCATCTGAGTCTCAATATCCTTTTACACATGCTGCAGTTAGTCACTAGAGAAAAAGCTAGTAAAACCCCAGAGATAAATCTTTGGAATAGTTTCATTCGGGTATAACTCCAAGCCTCTGGGCTTTGGGACTGAAAATACATTAGCGTGTTTTGCTGACGTTGATTTTTCTCAATTACATAAAGGGAGGAAAGGAGCCATTTATTCTGAAGGTTCATGGAAAAGAAATACCGGTAATAATCTAGTCAGCAATGAGGAAGGATGGGGAAGGAAGGAGACAGGAAATTGCAAAAAAAGTTGATTGTCAAATTTAAAATGTACCAGTTATATTGAACATGATTACGTCTCACGAATGAAGGCAAATATACAGGTGAAACTTGAAAAATTAGAATATTGTGCAAAAGTTCATTTATTTCAGTAATGCAACTTAAAAGGTGAAACTAATATATGAGATGGACTCATTACATGCAAAGCAAGATAGTTCAATCCATGATTTGTCATAATTGAGATAATTATTGCTTACAGCTCATGAAAACTCCAAATCCACAATCTCAGAAAATTAGAATATTGTGAAAAGGTTCAATATTCTAGGCTCAAAGTGTCCCACTCTAATCAGCTAATTAAGCCATAACACCTGCAAAGGGTTCCTGAGCCTTTAATTGGTCTCTCAGTCTGGTTCAGTAGGAATCACAATCATGGGAAAGACTGCTGACCTGACAGTTGTGCAGAAAACCATCCTTGACACCCTCCATAAGGAGGGAAAGCCTCAAAAGGTAATTGCAAATGAAGTTGGATGTTCCCAAAGTGCTGTATCCAAGCACATTAATAGAAAGTTATGTGGAAGGGAAAAGTGTGGAAGAAAAAGGTGCACAAGTAGCAGGGATGACCACAGCCTGGAGAGGATTGTCAGGAAAAGGCCATTCAAAAGTGTTGGGGACTTTCACAAGGAGTGGACTGAGGCTGCAGTCAGTGCATCAAGAGCCACCACACACAGACGGATCCTGGACATGGGCTTCAAATGTCGCATTCCTCTTGTCAAGCCAGTCCTGAACAACAAACAACAAACAAGCATTTACCTGGGCTAAAGAAAAGCAGAACTGGTCTGTTGCTCATGCTCCAAAGTCCTCTTTTCTGATGAGAGCAACTTTTGCATCTCATTTGGAAACCAAGGACCCAGAGTCTGGAGGAAGAATGGACAGGCACACAGTGCAAGATGCTTGAAGTCCAGTGTGAAGTTTTCACAGTCTGTGTTGATTTGAGGAGCCATGTCATCTGCTGGTGTTGATCCACTGTGCTTCATTAAGTCCAGGGCCAACGCAGCCGTCAACCAGGAGATTTTGGAGCACTTCATGCTTCCCTCTGCAGACGAGCTTTATGGGGATGCTGACTTCATTTTCCAGCAGGACTTGGCACCTGCCCACACTTCCAAAAACACCAATACCTGGTTCAATGACCATGGGATTATTGTGCTTGATTGGCTAGCAAACTCGCCTGACCTGAACCCCATAGAGAATCTATGGGGCATTGCCAAGAGAAAGATGAGAGACATGAGACCGAATAATGCAGAAGAGCTGAAGGCCGCCATTGAAGCATCCTGGTCTTCCGTAACACCTCAGCAGTGCCACAGGCTGATAGCTTCCATGCCACGCCACATTGAGGCTGTAATTGCTGCAAAAGGGGCCCAAACCAAGTACTGAGTACATATGCATGGTTATACGTTTCAGAGGTCTGATACTGTTCTATGTACAATTCTTGTTTTATTGATTGCATGTAATATTCTAATTTTCTGAGATTGTGGATTTGGGATTTTCATGAGCTGTAAGCCATAATCATCACAATTATGACAAATTACGGCTTGAACTATCTTGCTTTGCATGTAATGAGTCTATCTCATATATTAGTTTCACCTTTTAAGTTGCATCACTGAAATAAATGAACTTTTGCACGATATTCTAATTTTTCGTGTTTCCCCTGTATATATCTCAGGATAATGTTGCAGGATCCAATCTGGGTTGGTCAGCAGAACCAGAGGTTTTGTCTTCTGTGCTTTTGGACCAGCAGTGGGATCCTACCCGTTCCATTACCGGTTCAGTGATTGTGTGCGCACGCATCTAACATGCATGCACAGCTTTCCACACACAAGCTGAGGCCTGCAGCGCCAATCAGCTGAGAGAAGAAAGAAGAGAAAAGTGCAGGGGTTGCTGGGGGGGGGGCTATGCTGGACTTTTCTCTTCTTTCTCCTCTCAGCTGATCCTTGGAGGCTTTGTTTTTTTATTACTGGTTCGGCTGAACCTGTCCAAACCGGTCGCATACCACCACTGTTTTGGACTCGTTCCGCAGCCCATCTTCAGGGGATTCTCTCTAGCTCGCTAACTTCTTTCTAACAACTTTGTTGGAGAGAAGTTCTCCGAAGATGGCTTCCAACTTGAATTTGAAAGCTCAGAAGACAAAATTTCTGGTTCCGCTGACCGACCCAGTTTGGATCCTATGTGATTTTATCTCTTAAAACAGCTCGTCGATAGCCCTGGGGCAGCACTCACACCAAAGCATGAATGGCAATTCTGCCAGGCAAACCATGGGACATGTGCCTTTGTGCAACTATTGCAATGCCAGTCATAACTTTGTGTCATAACTTCCCATTGCAAATTTGGTCATTCTGCAGTCACTGCAATTTGAACCAGACACAAACTTAGAGTAGTTATCCCTAATACATCCAGCCCCTAATGCAAATGCCAGGGTCCTCCCAATTTTTTTTTTTTCAAAAATGTATGAAGACTTCCACTCATGCAATTCTGTCAGCCACCATGTTTCTGTTAAATTTGTGCTGAAAACTGGCCTCTAAGAGTCTTCAAATTCTTTTTCTCTGAAAAATAATAATAACCCATTTCCTATCTGCAGGCTGTTAGTGGAAAGCCCTATAAAAGACAGGTATTTACACTCATTCCCTGAGTGCCTTGTGCCTCAATAAGTACAATGATGTATTTCACAAAAATTGCCTTCTTTTTTTTAAAGTAAAAAACAATGTCTCCTCCATTTCACTGAAGAATAACAGAGTTGAAAGGGACCTTAGAAGTCTGGTAGTCCAACCCCAATATTTCTCTGGATTAAGGCATCGTCCAGGGATGTTAAATTCAGTGCCTGGGGTGCTTAGATATGGCCCATGAGGCTGCCGTGGAAACAGTGAAGGACCGGCCCGTGGTGCCTCTGCCAGAGAAAATGGAGCTTGGGAGGTGAATGATGTTGAGCTGATCATGGTCCCCTGTCCCACAAGATCAAACACAATCCTGATGTGGCCCTCAATGAAATTGAGTTTGACACCCATGGCATAGTCCAAAACTCTGTAGAAATCATAAGCACCAGTTTTCTCAGTGTTGATTGGAGAAACCACCACAAATGATGGAGGACTCCCATGGCAGCTGTGTTCCTGAATGTCCTTTCCACCAGTAGTAACACAGATATTTGGGGAAAAGACCAAGGGTTGGTTACATATTTCTTACTGAACCTGTACAAGGTATAACAGTTCAATGTTCAGATGTACATGTGTACATTAGAATGGGGGTGGAGACCCTTTATCTTGCACATGTTGTTGAGTTCCACCTTCTTTCAGCTTCAACCAGGGTTTGTAGTTGATGAAATGCACTACCAGTGGGTGGGCCTCTGGTTCATCATCCTGTAAAGCAAAAGAGAAGACATTAGAATAAACTAAACCCCTGCCCATTTTCCCCATAAATTTCCTTCAGGGGAAAGAGTTCAGTCATTGACTTTTGCATGCCATCCAAACTGTAGAAATTATAACAATTAAGATGGACAAGGTGATGTTACTGAGTTGGGTGGTATGTTATGAAGCCTGATGTTCAGGTGCAGAAAATAACTACAATAACAATAAGAACAATAATAAGAAGAACAATAAGAACAATAAGAAGAATAAGAAGAATAAGAATAATAATATAAAAATGGCCTGAGTTCTTGGCTAAAATCAAACTTAAGTGAAAAAGTTTAATGTGGCTACTGAAATTTTCCTAGCTCTGTCTCCAGAGAGCTAAAGCAGCAGAATCAGAGCTAGTATTCTACTGGTTCAGTCCGGTTTGGCCGAACCAGTAGCTCAGAGGATCATCTGCGAGTGAACTGGTTCGCTTTGATGACCAGTGGCTTGGGCTGCTCTATTCTGACCTTTATTTCCTGGTCTTCAAGCTCAGCTGCTTCACGTGGCACAGCGGATTGCCGCGTGTGAGCTGTTGAACACACAAGGAGAGTGCAGAATTGCGGGAGAAGGTTAGTAGCAAACTCTCTGCATGCATGCAAAGCGTGCACTCACCAAACCAGTTGTTACACTGGTTGAATCACACCCCTGAACAGAATTTGTTACTTCCCTGCCTACTGGTGAGAGAGGTTTGGTGTGCTTGACCATTACAAAGAGAATCGCAGCAGCAATTCCATGTTCTAATTCCTAGTCCCAAATTATGCCAATATTAAGATAGTGAGAACAATCAATCAGTGGAACAGCTTCTCTCCAGAAGTTGTGGGTGCTTCATCATTGTAGGCCTTGAAGAAGAGAATGGACAACCATTTGTCTGAAATAATATAGGGTCTCCTGCTTGAGCAGGGGAGTGGACTAGAATAGGGGTCCCCAATCTATGGGCTGCAGCCCACTATTGGGTCATGGCCTTTTCGTAATGAGGCCATGTTAACGGCGGGCTGGCACACACATATGTGCATGCAGCTCAACTTGCACGAGCGTCAGGCCAGTGTGCAGGCACAGGCATGCGCAGCTCAACTTTCGCAAGTTGAACTGCATATACATGCATGAGAGTGCTGGTGTGCCATTCACATGGCCCAGTTCCTCTCTCTCTCCCCCCCCCCCCGGCCAGGCCACCAAACTTCAAAGGGCTTGAAGACCTCTAAGATTCCTTCCATCTCTCTTATTCTGTTAAGATTGCCACAGCTGGATTTGCCAGCTTTTATTCTTGTCTGGATGAACAGAAGCCAATTTTTTTAGGTTAATGGGCAGTACGTTCGGTATTCCACTCTTCAGTCTATCTGCACTCCCCTGGAGATTTAAGAAGTCCCAAAAAATCATACATTAGGTGCAGAAAGGGGCATAAGAATACCAGATAAAGGTAATGTTGCGTGTGTGTATATGTGTGTGTATGTATGTGTGTGTGTGTATACATACATACATACATACATACATACATACATACATACATACATACAAACATACATACACAAAGCAATTATGGAACTTGCTTTAATGCCAGTGTATTTTTCCCCACTCCATAGTGGGATTAATGTGGGATGGTGCCACAGAGAATAGTAATCCAACCAAACCCAAGTGGGCATTTTGCTGAATTTCTAAAGCCTCTTATAAAGCTATCAGCCATGATCCATAGGGTCATGGGTTGCCTTAGATCTTGACTTCTGAGATTGTGAAAATGACCTTTAAGAAGGAAAGCTGATCCAACCCATGGGATTCCAAGGCTTCTGAATCTGAGAAGATCTGTTTTTTGGAAAGAGATGGAATAGCACATGATAGTTGAGGAGCCATGGATATTGTGGGTTCTCCAGATTTTTTTCCAACTATTGCAGGTTCTATACCAACTCTAGATCTTGTAACAAAAGGAATGGTGTGGTTTGGGAATGTTACAACCGCTGATGTCGAAAATAGACAGTGCCACAAATAAATGGACTTCATTTAGTTCATAGAAATGGTTTTGTTGAACCTGAAGGCTCCAAAACAACTATTTGTGCACTCCTAAACATCCATTGTAAAAACTGACATTTGTAAATGTGTGCAACAAAGTTGTAAAAATATTCTTTTGATATATGAGCTATGGTGGCATAGTACTGCAGGCTACTTCTGCTGCCTGCAATTTGGCAGATCAAATCTCACCAGACTCAAGGTTAACTCAGCCTTCCATCTTTGGTGGGTCAAATGAGGACCCAGATTGTTGAGGGCAAGAGGCTGACTCTATAACCCACTTAGAGAGGGCTGTAAAGCACTGTGAAGTAGAGTCTAAGTCTAAATGCTATTGCTATCAGTACTATCACTATGTATGTACCCACAAAGTAAGGAAACTCTCATCCTTAAAGCCAGAAGAGAATTCATGAACAGGATTATGTGACTTCTCCTCTCTTGAATCTCAAAGAGGTTGAAAAAGTGGTCAGTTGAGGACTGACATCCCAAACCAACAGCAGTTGTGCTTAAAATTTAAGTTGTTTGATCTTCGTTACATTATTCAACGATGGGAAATTCCAGGGTAACCATACCAGATTGAGTTTGCAGATATGAAAGAACGATAGCAATTTACATTATTTATAGGGGTCTACTATACCACATAAAAGTATACTTGAATACTACTGGTGTGAGGCACAATTACAATGTAAATTGTAGCATGCACCCTGAAAAAATTGGGGGGGGGGACTTTTATATAGTTCAGAAACTAAATGCAGCTGTTGCTCTTCTACATGCCAGTGAATATTTATGTAGATATGACGGCGATGAGCAGGAATCTAAGTGGATGCTGCTAAGTGGATGCATAAATGGAGTTCTATTTGTTCATCTTTAGTTGGAATCCATAGTAAAACTAAACCAAAGGCTTTAGGACTGCAGGTTGCATTTACATTAAGGAGGGAGAAAAATCACTATTTGCAAAATAATGTTGCTGCTGCAAAAATCCATAGGCTGTTATTTTATCACTTTTCCAGTACTTCCTACACCATGCTGAATTTATTTATTAAGTCAAAAGGACTGCAAAAACCATCCACCCATGTCTTGTTGGAACTGTGAGGAAAGCAAATTCTTGGAGGAATCAGCACATTAGCAAGACAGAAATATATTAATAGAAACCATAGAAATTCAGATAAATTGTACTGAGGACCAAGGACTTCAAGGTTGCCTCAAATTGGCGCACATTCCTTCAATGTTTCTATCAATGGGTTTTGCAATTCTTTTTTCAAAGCCTCGGATAACCACCTGCAACTTTTAAGTCTGGTAGTTTTGTAGCATTGTAACATTAAGCTGCAAAACTCACTCTGTAAAATAAACAAACAAAAATGGAATAATCCAACCAATATTCTGAAAGGGAAGATAACAGCATTAATATTTTTCTCTAACTTTCATTTCTCCTGCTGTAAGTCGTTTTTCCCCCCAGTGCTGCCATAACTTCAAATGATCACTCAGCAAACTGCTATAAGTTGAGAACTACCTGTGCCAATTAGCAATCCAAATTCCCCTGCCTCCATCAGTCTGTGGCCTCAAATTGGGCTGAATCTGGGCGACCTGTAAGCTTTGTCTACCTTCTTTGTGGGAACGCCAATAGAGATGTAAACATCTCTATCCAAACAGATTTGGCATACACTACAGCAGGGGTCTCCAACCTTGGCTCCTGGAAGCCTGGCGGACTTCAACTCCCAGAGTTCCACAGCCAGCTGGCTGTGGAATTCTGGGAGTTGAAGTCCACCAGGCTTCCAGGGGCCAAGGTTGGAGACCCCTGCACTACAGCAAGGTGCGGAATTAATCTCCTTGATAAATCCAGCTCTCCCTTATGGTGGCACTTCTTTTTTTTTTTTAATCGCTATAGAAGCAGATGACTTCTGTGGGACTTGACTTCTTTTGAAAGCCACTGCAGGTTAGTTATAGGGAAAAACCCCGGATTATCCCTTTTCTCGCGTGCAGTTGAAGTTTTATTATTCTTTTTCTTTCACCCTCTGTGTGAAGCCCTGCCAAACCTCTCTGGCATCTTTGTCATTACCTCTTTGACAGCTTGCCTTGCCTGGTGCTCAGAGTTCTAGGTCAGTTCACATGGCTAGTCAAACGTAACAACTTGACAAGATTACGGCAAGCCGCCTTCTGTAATTTGTAAATAGAGGGAGTTGCGTTCCAATCTGCCGCTGTTAATGAAGTGGCAGCCTGGATGTGTGTACATCTGTGGAAGTGTTGTTCTGTGTGTCTGCTTGCAGATGCAACAACTGGCACGCTCAAGTATTTCTGTGCATTTCTCGCTAGGTGAAAAAAGTTTCCAGGATATAGCAAGAAAATAAGAATAAAAGTAAAGAATGCTCAAGTCATCCAAAGGAGAAAATCAACATTTCTGGATGGGCAGAGTGCAGATCCTTCAATTAGAGAGAAGGAGGGAGTGGGAGAGAGGGGGGAGGGAGAGAGAGAGAGAGAGTGTCTCTCTTCACTCAGAGGAGAAGCTTTTTAAAGATGTGCAAATATCACCGATTCAAAGATAGAATTTTTTGGAACACTTTGGAGGGTTTTGTTCCCTCTGGAGCAAAGGTGGTATTCAGCAGGTTCTGACCAGTTCTGGAGAACTGGCAGTGGAAATTTTGAGTAGTTCGAAGAACCAGCCAATACCACCTCTGACTGGCCCTGCCCCCATCTCTTCTCTGTCTCCCATTGAATCCCAGCTGATTGGCTGGGTCTTCTTTGGTTGCCTTGCACAGGAGAACAGAGCTGGAAAACAAGTCAGTGGGATGGGGAGGGAATGGGAATTTGCAGTAACCTTCTCCTGCCACTCCCACCAAGTCATGCCCACCAAGCCACACTAACAGAACCGGTAGTAAAAAAAATTGAATCCCACCACTACTCTGGAGACCCTGGAAACTCCCTGCAGATAGGATACTAATGCTAGAGAAGTAAACTATGAGCTTTGCACATCCTTATGAGCTGTGGTGGCACAGTGATTGAGTGCAATACTGCAGGCTACTTCTGCTGACTGCCAGCTGACTGCAATTTGGCAGTTTGAATCTCACCAGGCTGAAGGTTGACTCAGCTTTCCATCCCTTCAAGGTGGGTAAAATGAGGACCCAGATTGTTGGGAGCAAGAGGCTGACTCTGTAAATCACTTAGAGAGGGCTGTAAAGCACTGTGAAGCGGTATATATGTCTAAGTGGTATTGCTAGTGCTATTAATTCTTTTTTACTTAAACAGGGCCCCATTCTTCATCCCAGTAAGATGCTTCCATTTTCCCTTAGTCGGTGCCAATAAACATGAGAAATCGTTAGATCTTTATTTTGTCATTATTGCACTGTCCAGAGAAGATGCTTCTGTGACATTATTTTGTATCAAAATAACCGTTTCCAGACTGGGGGTGGGGGGTTATCATCCCCCTAGAAATATAGGCCAGCTCACTGCGTGGTGCAGGAATCGAAATTAGAGGCAGTCCTTGGTTAACAACATTGACCAAATTTACAATCACAGTGAACAAGTCCTCAAAGATCTGGCTATCCCATCATGATAGGGTTGTGTGACCAGGATTTGGGAATATGGCAACTGCACACAGTTAGAGCATCCTGTAGACATGTGATTGTCATTTGTGACCTTCCCTTTGGTTTCCCAAAAATATTATTTGGGTGGTTAGTTGTGATGTTCAGTACCCAAATCCCAACCTAATTGTGTCAGTGCCAGGAAAATAAGCTAACAAGGAGAAAGAATGAAAGTTGTTACCTAAGGCCAGCATTCTAAAACTGGCAGTTGAATTGCTAAGTCTTTGTGCTTATCCTAGTATCCTAGGATAAGCACAAATCCAAGATTTGTGAACTGCCTCTAAAGTGCCTGATGTTCTTCAGATATATTGAGACCATCTACCCCAATTTTTACACGCTGGGTGGAGCTACAGTTCTAAGACTTGGAAAGCACCTGAAGGCACCAGATTGTAGAAGATGGTCTATCTCCATTATGATCTCTGTTAGGCTGTAAATCCAACATTTTGAATTCTGTAGGGGAAGATAATTACAATTTTAAGAAGAATAGGTTCCAGAATAAAGTCGGATATGCAGAATAATTCCTTTATGCTTTTTTGCCGTTCCTTCTCCGTATCATCAGTCAACTGAAATGCAGAGTCCACATTTGCATACCTTTAATGTATAAGGAGAAATTACAAAAATAGGAACCACTGCAGTCTTGTTGAAAGAAACTCAGTAGCCCCTGGGAAGGAAATGGAGGAGGTTTTCTTCTTTCCCCTCTCATGATGTGATTTGTGCTGCAGGTAGCATCTGCATGCAGAAGGCTCAGCTTTTGAACTTCTCAATTTTCGTAACATGTAATGGCGTGTTTTGAAATTAGCATTTAAAAAGAAGCTGACAGTGTTCTTTTTTCCTCTGTGGAAATGAAATTTATTAAATATAATAAAATTGTCATATTCGGATGGTAGAGGTCAACCTGAAGAGGACAAAAAAAAAAAAAGAGCTATTTATCAATTGAGAAAGGACAACGATGCATGGTCTTAGGTAACATTTATGGGTAGGTTCTCTGGAAAGATCTTCTACCATAGAAGGATTGTTGTGTGACAGATTGGATTCTGGGAGCTATTAAGAGAAGAGCCATTCCTTTCAAAACACATCTTGATTCGCATTCCCTGCTTGTCCTAAGTAAGGCACATCCATATAAACTGGACGTCATGCCTGCATGGTTCGTCCATTTCATTTTTGTGGAGGAATTGAATGAAATTTTGAAATTGGGTCTAAGGCAACATATGAAGCCTTTCCTTCTCCAGCAAAAAATATCTGATTTGAGGAAACCTCAGAAAGTTTCATGCCCTGTTGTAACATTTCCCAAGAGGAGCTTTGCACATTCCTCAATAGTCTTCAACAGTTTTTTTTTTTTTTTTTTGGGTGGTGGGGGTGGGGAGATGAAATATCTATCGGCAAGCTGTTGAGTGCATTAGTGCTCTTCATTGTTAGAAAAAGAACAAAAACATAATTCTTAAAGTGGGCTGTCAGTTTAAACCTGTCCTTTTTGTATTTAGATGTTATCTGTTTTCATTATTCTTTATTATTTCAAAAGGTAGAGTGAATTACTTGTCCAATTCTTGAAATACAGCGTAGTGTGTAGAAAATTCAATGAAAATTCAGTATATTAGTGCTAATTGTTAGGGGATATATAGAGATATAGATATAGATATATAATTTCCACATGTCTCTATATATACCTATAGATATATATATATACCCAGAGAGAGAGAGAGAGAGAGAAATAGATAGATAAGGGAGAGAGAGAGAGAGAGGACATATGAGCAATATAGCATGTGATGCAATATATTAAACCAAGATAAAACCACAATAAAATCACCATAACCACAACATACCAGGCAGAATGGGACAACTCACCACAGCCAACTCACTGCAGAACAATTCAATACTTCTATTTAATTATTTAAAATAATTTTAAAAACATATTTTATTTTTTATCATTTTGTCCTTCCTTTGCCCTCCTTTCTTAAATGATTCTATTCCACCATTTCTTTGATAACTCGTGTCCCACGGCAAGTTAGTTGGCCGTAGTAAGTCATCTCATGATGAGTTGGCTGTAGTGAGTTAGTCATGGCCAGTTGGCTGCAGTGAGTTGACTGGGGTAAGTTGTTTTAGACCCATACCAGGTGACTTGAAATTTCCAAAGGGGGCACTCTTGAACTATGCCTATAGAAGAGACCACCACGATTCCTACTGCATCAAAGGAAATGTTGGCCATATGTTCTCTTCTCTTCTATTGAAATGTTTAATGTCTTTGTTCTGCAGCCTTGTGTGTTGGGTGCTTCGAGTTAATCTCCTCCAGCTTATCATACATTTCCAATTGGCCCTCATTAGAGCCAATAGGTGGTACAATTGTTGGAATGCAGTACTGCAAGCTAATTCTGCTGACTACCAGCTGCCTGCAATTTGGCAGTTCAATCCTTATCAGGCTTAAGATTGATTCAGCCTTCCAACCTTCTGAGATGGGTAAAATGAGGACCCAGGTTGTTGGGTGCAAGAGGTTGACTCTGTAAACCACTTAGAGAAGGCTGTAAAGCACTATAAAGTAGTATATAAGTCTAAGTGCTACTGCTATTGCTCTTCCTTTTCTCCCTTCCTTCCATTCTTCCTTCCTTCTTTTAATGGTGGTATAGTGGTAAAATGCAGTATTGCAGGCTGAATCTGCCCACTGCCAGGAGTTCAATCCTGATTGGCTCAAGGTTGACTCAGCCTTCCATCTTTCCAAGGTGGGTAAAATGAGGACTCAGATAGTTAGTGCCAACAGGTTGACTCTCTAAACCACTTAGAGAGGGCTGTAAAGCACTTGAAGTGGTACATAAGTCTAAATGCTATTGCTAACGCTATTAGGGTCCTTTGTCACCATATCTCCAGGGGAGATGGCCTCCATAAATTGCTAAGTCAACTCATTTCCAACCCAATTGGGTAAAATGGGATGTGTTCAATTGCATTCATTTTCAATTCCTTTCTCACTCTAACTTCTGGAGTTGATGCTGTTTCTTTTTCCTTATTTCTTTGTAATCCTATTCTAAAATTAATCCAAAGCTCTGCTTCCTTTGTAGTTACGGACGACTTTATGCTGCAGACCCCTACCACCACACACTTGCTCCAGCAGCCACCTACGGCGTTGGTGCCATGGTAAGTGTTTGCCTCCTTCTCCTCTTACTTCCTTTTAACCCATCTTCCAGTCCTTTTTTCCTCCCTTCCTCTCCTCCGTTCTTAACATGGTTGATATCGCCTCACTTTCCCTTAATTGAATTTGTCTCTTCTGCTAACGGCTGCTGAAATGCCACATTAATCCTTCCCAGTAAACTTGATAAATGTCTTAATTTCTTGGCAACGTAGTGCAATGTAAGTTATTATATATATAATTTTGCAAGTATCACCTAGCCGAGCACTTACCTTAATGGAATAATTAGTCATTTTGATAATTAAATCCATCAAGGCGTTCGCAGAGATGTCCATTTTCCTCACTTTCCGCCCCTTCACCAATTGAATTTATACAACCCTGAGGTCCATGTCACACGGTGCTTCTTACAAAGAGCAGAAAATGAGATTTCCAAGCTGGTATCCCACATCCTGGCTATTTCCTCTCGATTAGAGTTAATAATCCAAAATGAGTCATACGGCAAGAGAGGAAGGCTATATTTAGCCCATCCTTGACTTTTAGGGAAACTGTTCAGTAGAATCTATAGTTGCACAAAGCTAAAATGTACCCATCAAAAAAAAAAAAAAAACCCACAGGGAAATTGCATTGGACACTGTTGACCTTTCTGGGCAAACACCTCTCCTGGAGTCAAAAGCGAAGCCACATTTTTACCACGACATTAAAATAACGTGTAAAAATGAGGAAATGTTAGCATCAACAATGGACAGAAATGGAGACAACTTGCTTGACGTTAACTGAATCCCTCTGGCTCAAAAAAACAAAAGATTGTTGGTGTTTGTGTGTGTGTGTGCAGCCTTCTCTAAGTGTGTGTGTGAGAAAGAGTGTTTGTATTCCAACTCAAAAATATATATCATATAATTTTCAAGGAGCTGGTGTAAAAGTGTTATACTGAAATGTCTTAAATGGAGGGGGCGTTTTTGCCCTCTCCGGAGGCTTTCCTCAAGCCTCTGGGAGGGCAAAAAACACCTCCCCGGGCTCTGGAGGCTCTCTGGAAGCTGGAGACGGGCCCATTTCTGGCCTTCCCAAACTTCTGGGAGTCCCATTTTTCGCTCTCTCTGAGTCTCTGTGTGTGCCCTGCACTTCCCTGCATCCAAAACAGGCCACGTGGGGACTCCTGGGAGTGGAGGGGCAGAGTGGGTGTGGCCAGCCAGGAGTGGAATTTGGGAGTTCTCCAAACTGCACAGGATCTTAACTAGGGACTCTTCCGAATCCCTGCGAACCCCCAGCAGTCCACCCCTGTGTGTATGGGAATTTAAGCATTTAAGCAGTTAAATTAGTTTTGTGGTGGGGGGAAACATGTCACCCAACAAGGGCTGGCTTTTAAGTGATTTGGAAGGACAAAAATGAGAAAAGCATCTTTTCCAACGGACTGGAATTTTTTTAAAAAAACCACAAGGTGATGGAAAGCAGTTTACCAGTGTCACTTTTTTCTTTAATTTGGAATTACACATCTTTGTGAGTAATTAAACTTCCAAAAGGAACATGTTTAAAATGTTCTGAATTGTTAAGAAACAGATCTTTTGACCGCTATCCCCAAAATTAGTTGAGATTGAGAGCAGCCAGCCAAGGAGTTGAAACACGAGTGTTGTGGTTGTTAACCAATTTAAAAATGAATTAGATAAAGACCTCTTTCCTTTTCAATTTACTGATTTTTTAAAAAATTAAATTTAGGAATCAGTGGACAAAATTGCAAAAAGTTTTTTAAAAGTTTTTTTTAGGTGCGTGTGCATGTGTGTGTGTGTGTTCAAAACTGTTGTCTTACATTTTCCTCAGATTTTCATTTTACCCACTGAGTTTGGGTAAATTATTTGGTCCCAGTTTTTATGAAAACACTACTCTTGAAAAGATCTCATCCATCTATAAAACATAGCGAGTAGCTTAGCCTGGTATAACAATAAGCACTTAGACTTATGTACCACTTCACAGTGCTTTTACATCCCACTCTTAGTGGTTTAGAGAGTCAGCATATTGCCCCTAACAATCTGGGTCCTCATTTTACCAACTGTGGAAGGAGAGAAGGCTGAGTTAAACTTGAGCTGGTGAGAATCAAAGTGTCAGCAGATGTAGCCTGCAGTACTGCATTCTAACCACTGCGCCACTAAAGTATAACATGAAGGTCAGTAACCCATGTCTCTGGAGCCGCATGTGGCTCTTTCATCTCTCTGCTGTGGCTCCCTGTCACCAGTCAGCTCCACAATTGATAGGACTTTCAATTAAGAGAGGTAGAGGAAAAAGGATGCTGTGCTAGGAGGAGACTATGGTAGAGGAACCAGACTTATGGTTGGTAGAGGAAAAAAAGGATGCTGCATTAGTAGGAGACTCTATGGTGGGAGAACTGGACTTCTGGTTGGCTCCAGAATTGAACAGGAGGCTTCCAGTTATGACCTTTGTGGCTCTTTGAATGTTAAAGTTTGCCAACCCCTGGTATAACAGAATAATAAGGTTGGAAGGGACCTTGTAGGTTTTCTAGTCCAACTTCCTCCTCAGGCAGGAACCCCCTATACCATTTCAGGCAAATCCCTTCTTAAAAACCTACTGATTCTTTTACAATTTACATTTCTGCATCTAATTACTGAGCTGTCATCCACTTAGACTTCGTGCATCCCAGTTCTGCTAGAGCTTTAGGTTGCCTCATTGCAGTAAAGTCTGATAGAATTATTGGATAAAGGAAAGTTCTAAAATTCTCCCCTTCTCCACTGTCTGATCCAAGAATTTTTTTTTTCCAGAACTAAGACCAACCATATTCCTGAAGTTCAGCAAACAAACTAAGCCCACCTAAATTCAGAGGACAAGCAGACATAATCCGGAGCTCCATAATTAACCTATCCCACCATTTATTTTTTTTATTTTTTTTGTTAAAGGGACATCTCTGTGCAGGAGAAGGAGCACCCCATACCGTGTGAAATATGAGTGCCTTCAAGCTCCAGCTGTTTTCATCCAAATGATCAAAGCAGCATCGGGCCCAAGGCCCACAGCTGTGTGTGGCCAGCACCAGGACACTGCTTTCATCATTTTCACTGGCAGATGCCAGTGATGGGAGGCCTCACTTTGGTTCACAGTGAAGCTTTTGAACCCAAAGCTCTGTGCACAAAGTGGTTTCTCATTGCCAACGGAGAAAGGGATACCTCTAAAGCTACTATTGGAGCTCCATAGCAGAAATCTGAGGGGGTGGGGGCAGGTGTCCCTAAGAGACTCGGGCAATATGTAGACCCAAGAGCATTTATTCCTAGGACTATGCACAGTTCACACATGATTCCAAAGCGGTTCACACCTCTTTCATGCACTGTGACTCACTGCTCTCCATTAAACTAGTTCCTCCCCTTTATGTGTGCCTAAAGAGGGAGCAGCTGCCCTGTTGGAATAAGACATCTATTGATCTGTCTGTCACTCCATCCATCCATCCATCCATCTATCCATCCATCCATCTATCCATCTATCCTGCAACAATACATTCTCTACACCAATTAGGCTGTATATATGTATGTATATATACTATGTGCACACACACACACATATATAGTAAAGTGTACATATATAAACATACATACACATGCATATATATAAGCACATATAGTACATACATGAATGTAAAATCAGGACAGTCTGCCTTACAGTATAACATTCAATTGCTTTGCAAAAGTAAACTTCAATAGTAATTTTGCCACAAACCAAGACTTATTCATTGGCAGGGCTGCAGGTAAATCCTAGCTGGCTCTTGCATCTACAGTTGCAATCTGTATGGCATAGAATAGAGTTCTTTATTGGCCAGGTGTGATTGGACACACAATGAATTTGTCTTTGGGTGTACAAGATCATCTAACTAATGTACAGTGGGTGAGGTTGGTGAATCAACAAGCTATAGCCAAGTTGGGCAGGTAGGAAGTCAGCAACTCATGCCACGAAGAATAGTCCAGTTGACTTCTGAGTCCAATTATGGCTCAGCTTGTCTACATCCTCTACAAATAGTGTAAGAATTTCTCATAAATGAAGGCAAATGTATGTGTCCCAGGATAATGTCCCAGGATCCAATCTGGGTCGGCCACCGGGACCAGAAGTTTAGTCTACTACTCTGCTACTAAGATTGTTGGATGAACAGGCATAAAAACAGACAGGGAAGTGATTGAAGCCTGGGAAATGGGTCCCTCTTCAGTCAACAAGAGTGCTGATTTACCAGCAGCTCATCAAGTACTTAGGAGATGAGGGCTTGACAGTGCAAGGAAACAACAGCCAACAACTTAATAACCAGTCATCAACACCCCAATCAATATATAAAAAATTCCACAAAACAGGCACTATATAAATACCACACAGAGACTATTGGCCAGGTGTGATTGGACACACAATGAATTTGTCTTTTGATGTACAAGATCATCTAACTAATGTACAATGGGTGAGGTTGGTGAATCAACAAGTTATAGCCAAGTTGGGCAGGTAGAAAGTCAGCAACTCATGCCAATAGAGAGAGGTTCCCTGAGGATTGGCTCTAACACAAGTCCAAAAGCTTGGAAGATTGACCCAGATTTGATCCTGTAAGAATTTCTCCCCAAGCTTTGCCACGATCCTGAGTCAGCAGAATGGGACTATGACAAACAAACACATGAATTGTTTATAGATTCATTTGTAGATTCAAGTGGTCTGTAGAGTTGGAGCACAACTGGGCCAGATGCTCCAATTGCATATTTGAGTTGGAGTACTGGGGGAGGCACAGTCACCAAAACAGAAGTCAGGCCAGGGTTAAAAAACAAACAAACATCATTTACATTGTATTGACTTTTAATGGAAGTGAATATATATATATATATATATATATATATAAAGAACAATCTCTTAATCACATTCAATATTGCAATTTGGAATCAATTTGGGGGGATTTTGGGGGGCCCCACCTATGTTTTTGAGTGGCAGTGAGTCCTTATTAACATGTACTTGTTTCATGGAGGCAGAATGGTTAGGTCAAATCTTGGTTTAGGATTCTAGTTCAAGGCCACATTCAACCATGGGAGCCCAACCATGGACTGATCCTAGACATCTTGTGATGACCCAGGGAGTGACACAAAGGCAACACAGACAAATAAGCAAGAAGAATCCCTTTATTATCCCTTTATTATTACTTTGCCCCCAATGTCCAGGTTACCTTCGGCTGGAGAAAAACTCTCCCAGGAACAGCCTTTAACTGGAGAAAATTCAGTTCCAAACAGGGTATATACAGACTGTAACTAAAAATCCAAATAAACCAAGCTGCAGTAATGAACTTGAAAAGGCAGAAGAAGGACTTTCAGACATGAAAACATGGCAAAACTCATTGTTGGGAAGATGCCAGGAACCCAGATAAGCCTCAACAATAACAGATAACTCATGATTTGCTTCCAACAACTTTGCTGTGCATAGCTGCCCTTTTTAAACACTGCAGCTAATCAAGGGAATCAGGGCCCTTTCCTCCACCATAAGCCATGCAACTCATGTTGCTCCCTTCTCTGTTCCTCCCTGTGTGCCCTATGATGAAGAGGGGATGGGCCTGGGATTTCCTCTGAATTCCCTCTCCCTTGCTCTACCTCTCACCTGCTCTGATCAGCCGGACTTCACCCTTCCCCAGTTTCTTCCACAGCCAACAGAGCCATATTCCCACTCCCTGTCAGCTGTTCGGCCTCCCCCTTCGAATCAGATTCCAACAGGGGCATGACACATCTTCTCAGCCCAACTGACTCCACAAGGGTATCCCTGAGGGGATAAAATGAAGGCGGAATCCCCCTTATAACCATCTTGAGTTCTCACAGAAAAGCAAGATATAAAGTGATCAAACAAATAAAACACACCAGACATTTAGATGGAGCTTCTACTCCATAGTTATTCACATTACTGAATTTATCCTTTTTAAGATTTGCAAAATGTATTGAATGACTAATGAAATATGTTGAGTTGTCATCATGTGTTAAGACAGCCAGGCCCAAAAGGAGGGAGAGGCCTAACCATGGTTTAAAAAAGCAACAACCTAGCAATGTTGTACAAACACTGATAGTCCCAAAGATGGAATCTGGGGAATAACTTTGGACAAGATCAAGTGCGTCCAGCCAATAGACTGTGGGACGAATGTGGCCTTAAACTGCTAGTAATGCGATCCCACAAGATCACAAACTTTTAACATTATTATGCAATTTGTATACATTAACTATATTATATATATTTATACGTAGCTCAAGACAAGTCTTCTTCACTCAATGTGACCCAAGCAACCCAAAAAGTGGGACATCCGTGAGTTAGAGCAGGGGTCTTCAAACTTGACAGCTTTAAGACTTGTGGACTTCAACTCCCAGAATTCCTCCTATAGTCATGTTAGCTCAGGAATTTTGGAAGTTGAAGTCCACAAGTCTTAAACTTGCCAAATTTGAAGACTATTGAGTTACAGCTTCTCTTGAGACCAACATAGTTCACAGAGTGGATGAGATAAGGGAAAATGATCCCAACATGAGTTTCTTCAGGGGACACAAGATATAAATGTAATAAATAATTGTGAGAGAGACATCAACAAGATGTACCCTATCAAACTTCTGAAGATGAGGGAAACACAGGTTTAATATCATTCCCTCAGCAGGAAGCCATTTTAGTTAGGGAGGCCTCTAGACCAAACTTAATGGTGATATCCAGAAAACTGTATTTTGTGTCATTGATTGATTGTAAGGCAGGACAGCACATGTACAGAAAGCAGCTTTTGGTGCATAATGGCTCAAGTAATCCCACACTTTTTTTCTCTGCAGCCCATTTAGTGATCCTCACAGATTTGTTCAGTCTGCATTTCTAAGAGAAATGAGCTGACATGGACCATCTGAAATATTACAACAATGGCCAGGCTGTGATCCTGCCAATGGGACATTTATTTGAATTTTGCACAGCACTTTTCAGCCGAAAAAAAAAAAAAAAGGCTCAACATTACCCGTAAAATGTTAATATGGATGAAGGGCATTTAACGGTGCCACCAGAGAAAGAAAATGAATGTATCAACAACGTGCATTTGGCAAGAAATGAAAGATAGTAGGACAGACTCGGCGGGTAGAATACAAGTATTTACATAAATGAGAATAAAGAAATATTTATAGGTCCATTTGGTTTTGTTGTTCATGCCGTCAGTGTTGGATTATTAAAACAAAACTTGATCGACAGATTTATGAAGAGATTGACTTCTCTATTCAAAGAAAAGTTGACAATAGAACAGTCCAGGAGAAGACCCTTGCACAGACACATACACACACACAAATGCATTTTCCCTTTGTGGGTTTTACAAATGCCTGTAAAATAGGAGATGGGATTTTAACTACCTAATTAATGAGGACAAAGATTCACCAACTAAATCGCCTGGGTGATTTTAAGCTGTGTTGGATTTTACTCCCAGAATTCCATAGCTGGCTGGGGAATTCTGGGAGCAGAAGTCCACAGGTTGAGAAACGTTGAACTAAACACCCACCAATGACCCTAAGTGCCACCCCTTCGCTGAGATCTCATCTGCTATGTCCTAAACCTTCCTACCATCAAGAGATGGTTCAACTGTGGTTGTGTAGTTGCTATTGGTATCCTTGCTTATTAATGAAGAATAAACTCTGCAGATTTGTACATTTTTTTAAAAAAAAAAAAAGCATCTAGTTTGGACCACCTGAGACACAAAATGAGCCGAATCCATTTGATGAATCAATGTCAGTCCAATTAGTTAATCAAGAAGTCATGAATCCTTGTTTGGGTCAATGATGATTCATCAGGAGAACCATTGCTAACACAGTTTGGATACAGGTAGTCCTCAATTTGCACCTGAACCAACATTTCTGTTGCTAAGCAAAACAATCATTCAGTGAATTTTGCCCCCTTTCACAGCCTTTCTTGCCATCGTTGCTAACTGAACCACTGCAGTTGTTCAGTGAGTAATGCGGTTGTTAAGGGAATCTGGCTTCCCCACTGATTTTGGCTGTCAGAAGGTCTCAAAAAGGGGATCCTATGATTCCGGGACACTGTGACTGTCATAAATACAAACCAAGCATCTGAATTTTGATCACATGACCACGGAGACACTGATCACACTTCTAAGGGTGAAAAATTGTCATCTTTTTTTTTTTTTGCGCCATTGTAACTTTGAACGGTTGTAAGTCGAGGACTACCTGAACTGTGTCTTGAAAAAGCGTTGGAGCCAAATCCCCCAGAAGGTCACAAAAATAGATAAATAAATTGCAGATCTGGTTACGGCAAAAAAAAAGTGGAAGTCAAACACCCACCCCTCAAATTCAGAGGTGGTATTCAGCAGGTTCTGACCAGTTCTGGAGAATCGGTAGCGGAAATTTTGAGAAGTTCAGAGAACCGGCCAATCCCACCTCTGACTCCGCCAGCCCCATCTCTTCTCTGTCTCCCATTGAGTCCCAGCTGATCGGCTGGGTCTTCTTTGGTTGCCCTGCACAGGAGAACGGAGCTGGAAAGCAGGTTAGTGGGGTGGGGAGGGAATGGAGATTTGGCAGTATCCTTCCCCTGCCACGCCCACCAAGCCACACCCACAAAACCGGTAGTAAAAATTTTTTTTGAATCCCACCACTGCTCAAATTGCTTTGTTTCAGAATGCTTTTACACCCCTGAGTGATGCCAAGAACAGAAGCCATGCTGACGATGTCGGTCTCGTTCTTTCTTCATTGCAGGCTAGTATATACCGAGGGGGATACAGCCGTTTTGCTCCATACTAAATGACAAAAAAAATTAAAAATTAAAAAAATTAAAAACCACAATTCCTCCCCAAATGGGAGGAGGGGACCCAACTGGAAGCTTTCCGAGGCCTGGGGATGGCAATACATGCAGTAATGCATCATTTTAGCAACTCTAAAAAAAAATTACAAAGAAACAAATAAGCAAAATCAACTAAATGAGTACATTCAAAAAAAAAAAAAAAAACAAAGGAAGAGAAAAAAAATTTACATTTTTTTATCTTATACCTCAGATATTTTGTTCTGTGTATTTTAATATTGTGGGTCTTTTAATTTCCGGAGGTTACATAGTTTGGTGGCTGTAGAAGGTATTTATTATTATTATTATTATTATTATTATTATTATTATTATTATTATTATTATTATTATTATTATTTTCATTGTGGTTGAACTAGAAAGCTGCTAGAAATGAAATTTGTTCGGGTGCGTTGGGGCACCATCAAAAGTTCTATATCATGTAAATGAATTATATATGCTGAATATTATTACGCTGTTGGGATTCCTTACTTGTTTTGTAAGCGTGTATGTGATATCATGGTTTATTTATTTTTTCCTGCATAAGACATTTATTTTTTATTTTCAAAAGGGGTGTGTGGGGGGAGAGATAGAGATAGAGATAGAGAGAGTGAGAAAGAAAGAAAGAAAGAAAGAAAGAAAGAAAGAAAGAAAGAAAGAAAGAAAGAAAGAAAGAAAGAAAGAAAGAAAGAAAGAAAGAAAGAAAGAAAGAGGTACACCAAGAAGGTGGAAATGGGGCACCACCGAATTAACTATAAAAAAGGGGGACCCCCCCCAAAGGCACCTTATAATTCTATATCAGCTGTCTTAAATTATTCACTGTTTCTTCAAAGCCAAAGGTTATGTTGTTAATTCTGAGTTGGGGTGAGGGAGGGAGGGGGGAAAAGTTACAAGAAGGGTGCTTGAACTGACATCTGTACATAATGTCTTATTAAAAGCTATGGAAGGGCAAGCTTTTAATGCATTCCATCAGGCAGCATTTAGCTCCAATCGTAACTAGGTGTTTAGGCAACAAAAACAGTAACATACACAAAAAAACCGAACAAAAATAAAAAACATATATATATATATATATATATATATATATATATATATATATATATATATATATATATATATATATATATAATTAAGTTTTTGTGGGTACTTACATGTATGGCATTCAGCTTTATTCGGGTATTTTCCCACGTCATTGTAGTTGTGCTTTTAAAGTTGTAGCAACGTTTCGGCAGAATCTCATCTGCCATCATCAGGCTTCTGTAAATATATATATATGATATTCAGTTTTGTTCGGGTATTTTCCCATGTCACTATAGTTGTGCTTTTAAATAATGACGTGGGAAAATACCCGAACAAAGCTGAATACCATACATGTAAGTACCTGCGAAAACTTAAGAAAACAAATATATATATATATATATATATATATATATATATATATATATATATATATATAATTAAGTAAATAAAGAGAGTTACCTGCTCATTAAATCATAAACAAGCATTCTTTTTATATTTCTTCCAGTATAATAAATTATTGATATCATTGCAGAATTTTTATATTATGGGAGAATTAAAAAAAAAAAAAAAAAAGAGGTGGTAAAGCACTGTTTCTATTTTTTTTTCCGTTTTTTTCCAAAAAAGAAAAAAAGAAAAAAGAAAATAATAAAAAGTTAAAATTCTTTGTACCGGTTTTAAATAATAATAATAATGATAATGATAATAATAATAATAATAATAATAAGTGTATAAGATTTACATCTGTGAAGTAGAATTATTCAGTTTGAGAAATTTACACGTTGACGTTTTAGATTTTAAACCCAGTAGATTATTATTAGTTAGAGAGAGAAAAACACACCCACACCCACATACACCCATGCTCACCCATTCTCATTTTTACATGCTACTTCTAGTCTAGATTTATAGGCGCATTTACAAATTCTGCAATCAATGAGTATTGGTAATCATGCCCTTCACATGCGTTTGGTATTTTTTCGAACAAATGTTGCATCATGTAAACAAACTGCAATTCTTCAAAGGATCCAATTCTGCTCCCACTTCTGATTTCAAATTCAAGGCATCTTTGAGCCTTCCATGATAATTAGGTCCATGATGAATGTATTAGGTCCTTATAACGTATGTATTAGGTCCTATGCACTTGTTTCTGCAATTTGTGCAAGATGCAATGCCAAAACCGCAGACTCGGATACCACTAGAAAAACAAAAAACAAAAATTGCAGTTTGTCTGTGCATATATTATTACCTATTATTCTTAATTGGAGTGTTTGTCAGGGTTTCTTGATTTTCGTTTTGGGCTTTCTGTTTTTTGTTTTGTATTTTAAAGACATTAAAAGCAGAACAACCGTACCGCTACAATTTTGTTGAGGACAGTTATATACTCATGTGTGCCCTGCAGGATCCAAAAATTACAAAAAAAAATTAAAAAGGGCCTTCAGTTAACAATGATTAATACACCGCTGTGAACTTGCCAACTTGCTATAAGCAATTCTGCTGTTTAAGAAGTGTTTGTGATCAGGCTTTTTAACTCTTTGTCATCGTTAAAATGTGCATGCAATACGATCAGTTGAACAATAAACCATCAATAAAGTTTCACCAGATTTGAAAAACCAGGTTTCTGGAACATTTGTATCAGGTTTTGACTCAAATGAGGATTGAGTGTAGCAAAGGAGACCTAGTGAAAAAGAGAGAGAGAGAGAGAGAGAGAGAGAGAGATCAAGAAAACGCCCACAGAATCCCCACTGAATGATGAAAAACATTGGCTACTAAAGAATCATTACTTTTGTTTGTTTTTATTTTAAAGATATTAAAAGCAGAACAACTGTACCACTTCATTTTGGTGGAAGATAGTTATATGCTACCTTCAGCAAACATAGAATGAGGACTTTTTACTGGCCATGTTTTATTCCTGAAATGATAGATCTCAGCCACAACTTTTGGAAATTCAGGTACCAATCAGAAATCTAAGTGTTCTTCACATCCCTCTACTCCACACATCTACAATCTCAAATGTTCAGTTGCAGATAGGAGAACTATCCAGTGATCCAAATTCATAGGCAGAATTGATGTCCCTCTGGACTTAGCTTGGTTGATTTGTAGAGAACCCCTTCTTTCATGTTTGTGAGAGGCTTCCATAGACCGACCCTAACCTTGCTGTGACAGCAAATTAAGAATTATTGGAGGGTTGTGTTGGGAAGGAATTTCCCCTCAGTTATCCTTCTGATGTAATTTCTCCAGCCAGGAAGGCAACATCAAGGAGAACTGCTGTGTTATTCCTCAGTTTTTCTTGAGTTCCTAGAGAGAAATGTCGGTGGTGGTGGTTGTTTTTTCTCCTACGCTCTCCTTTTTGTCTTCTTTGCAGTAGTGAAGAAAATATGAATGTTTAGGATGGAAGGGGCCATTTGTTACATGATCTTTTAAACACCGTGGGAAAATCTAGCACAGGATATTAAAGTTTCTGAGTTCAGAAACTGAGGGTGCATACAGACGTACCTGGATTCTGCTTCCTGGTCTTCTCTGAAGCAAGCCAGCTTCTTCCAATTTTGCAACAATGCCTTTAGCCAGATATGTTTAGCTACTCTTTGAATACGGAATAATCCTCTCTTCCTCCTCCTCCTCCTCCTTTTCAATGCAGCAAGTTTCTCCATTTTTTTAAATTTTATTTTGAAAGAGAAATCTCTATAATAATACAGGGTAGGAGGATTTGTGGTTTCACAACTCCCAGCCAATAGTGCTGTGCACACTTAATTCTGCTATAAACCTGTAGAGCTGCTTTCTTTAATTTAAGAAAAAGAGAAAGAGAGAGAGAGAGATTCCCAGATATTGAGGATTTCTTATTCCAATCCTGGACAATGCAGTGAGGAAAATAGTTCCATTGTGATTCAATTGCTTGAAAATTAAAAAAAAAAAAAAAAACTGCACGTCTGTATGCACTCGGAAACACCTCTTTTTTAAAAAAGAAAACAAAAACAAAAAATGACTGTGAAATAAATATTTATTTTCTTACAGAAATTCCATTTTCAACACATAAATCCTCCTGATGTTTAAGTGATTTAAGTCAATGTGTCATTTTTGTTTGAATCAAGTGGCTGTTTCATTTGGTGCAACCCTTAGTTAAATAAAAATAAAATACATAAATCCGATGTTTATTCTTGCACACAAATGAGGTTGCCACACACTGTTGGAAAATATTTTTGTGGAAATAAAATAATGAGAAAAAAAAAACTTAGAACACTCCAATTATTCATTTTATTCAAATGTATGTCTGATATAGGGAATGTTGATTTCTTTTATGGTTATATAAATTATTACTGATTATATGAATACTGATTTTAAAAATAACTGATTAATACCATATGTAGAATATTGTGACTTCAAAACAACTACAGATCTTTAAACCTGACAAGTGTGTATATCTGTCTTTAGAAATTAGTGTTTATATCACTACAGTGATTTATGAATAAAGGAAAAACAAATGGTTTGTAATATTAAAAATAAAAGCTTAGTCTGAAATGGTGTAAATAAAATGTGTGTCCAGAGTTGTGTTCTTCCTTAATCTTTTTTTTTAAAAAATATTAACTTTTGTGGGCTGCAGACTTATATCACACTTGTATTCACCATCTTTTCACAAAGAATGGAAAGGAATGAATATCACAAATAGGTGGAAATCAAGGCACTTGTTGCCAATACCCCCACGGGGAGCAGGCAGTGAGATATGCCAAGTTATACTCCGAATCTTAATACAGGTAGTCCTCAACTTACAATAGTTCATTTAGTGACCATTTGATACAGATTAGATACAGATACAGATTAATAGAGTTGGAAGGAACCTTGTAGGTCATCTAGTCCAACTCCCTGCCCAAACAGGAGACCCTACACCATTTCTGACAGATGGCAGTCCAGTCTCTTCTTGAAAGCCTCCAGTGATAAGCTCCCACAACTTCTGAAGGCAAATTCTGTTCCATGGGTTGATTGCTCTCACTGTTAGGAAATTCCTCCTTATTTCCAGATTGAATCTCTCCTTCTTCAGTTTCCTTGTCTAGCCTTTGGGTGTTTGGAAAACAGGTTGACCCATTTCCTCTCTGTGGGAGCCCCTTAAATATTCAAAAACTTTACTAGACCAATACTTGAATTCAGCTCTGCTGTCTGGAATCTGCACTGTATATCAGACATAAATACAATTGAGCAAGTCCAGAAGTATTTTACCAGAAGAGTACTATATTCCTCTGTTCGCAACAGAATACCCTACATCAGACTTGAGATTCTAGGCTTAGACAACCTTGAACTATGATGTCTAAGATTGGACTTAAACATAGTACACAAAATCGTATGTTACAATGTCTTACCAGTTAATGAATATTTCAGCTTTAACCTCAACAATACAAGAGCACACAACAGATAAAAACTCAATGTAAACCACTCCAAGCTCGATTTCAGGAAGTATGACTTCAGCAACAGAGTGGTCAATGCCTGGAACTCACTACCTGATTGTGTTGTCACCTGCTCAAACCCCCACTCCTTTAGTCTCAAACTAACTTCTTTTGACTTCACCCCATTCTGGTGTGCATACGCGCACAATCATGCCTACCATCCCTGTCCTATTGTCCCCAATTATCAGTTCCTATTTCTTGTATTTAAACTAATGTTTATTCTTGTTTCTATTATATTGTAAGCTTTTGAATAAATAAATAAATAAATAAATACATACATACATACATACATACATACATACATACATAAATAAATATTGGAAGACTGCTATCCTATCTCCCCTGGTCCTTCTCTTCCCTAGACTAGCTACATTCGAAGCTACAACAGCACTGAAAAAAGTAACTTAGGACCATTTTTCACACTTACAACCATTGCAACATTCCCACGGTCACGTGATCAAAATTCAAACACGTGTCAACTGTTTCATATTATGACAGTTGCAATGTCTTGGGGTCACATGACCCCCTTTTGTGACCTTCTGACAAGACAAGTCAATGGGGAAGCCAGATTCACTTAACAGCTGTGTTAGTAGCTCAACAACTGAAGCGATTTTCTTAACAACGATGGCAAGAGAGGTCGTACAACAGGGCCAAACTCACTTAACGAGCATCTTCCTTAGCAACAGAAAATTTGGGGCTCAATCATGGACGTAAGTCGAGAACTACCTGCATTGACAGTGAGGAGACAAGGGGAACGTTGTGTAGTGTAAATCTTGGGTGAAAAGAAAGGAATTGCACCTGTTTCTATTACACTGAGAAATATATAGATTTCTTTCGAAGGGGGTTGTCAGAAGGGGGTTGTCAGAAACTCAGCCTTATGATTGATTGTTTATTTAGTTATTTAAAACTTTGATATATCCTCTCCCATAAAATACTTCAAGACAATTTACAATCAAATTTAAAAAACACAATAAACAGATGTGCTAAAGGAACTAACGTAAAATGTATTTATTAAAAATGAATGGGGACGAATGAGATTTTAGAAATTGTCATGCAGAGAATTCTGGTTAGGGGAAAAAAAGTCTTCAGCAGGTGTCTACTAATAGGTTATTTTTTAATATAGAACTTCTATTGATTAATTTCCTTAAAATATTTATTAGGCCCGCATAGCTGGGGAGGCGCCATTGCACCTTTTTCAATTTGGACGGTCCTAGCTTTATTATCTTGTGTTTCATTGCCACCAACTTAAAGTGGTTTCACAAGAGAGAACATTTTCCACTGTTGGGGGTTGCCAGCCCAGGACTCAACAGTAAATCTCCATTTCTCTCCAACTTTGCACACATCTTGGCTGCTAGATTCCAGCTTGGCAGAAGTGTCTCCAACATAAACACCGCAGAGTTAGAGAAGGTTCTTTTATTGCAAATTAGAAAAAAAGCCAGCTTGAAATATGGATTGCTTTCTGTCCACATGCAGGAAGTTTCCTTCTTGTACCTAACTGTGGTTTAAAGCCATTGCTGCCACTTCTCGCTCTTCCCTTGTTTGAGTGGACTGTCTGCCCCACGTTTTGTAACCTTGGAAGGAGAATGTTTGGTGGTTGACAGACCTGACATTGCTGTCCTGAGAACTCAGGAGCTCTCAGCTTGACTGTCACCCCTATGTCTCCAGGCAGGGTCCTTCTCCCGATGTTCAAGAGATGAGTGTGAAACTGTCATTTCTCCATCAATGGGCAGCTTCCCTTAAATCCAAAAATAAATATTGAAAAATAGATAAGAGAACCTTTATCATCACCTTTTTCTCTGAACATAGAAAAAATGAAATTCTGATGCCCACTCTCAAAAGAATATAGATAGATGATAGATAGATAGATAGATAGATAGATAGATAGATAGATAGATAGATAGAGATAGATAGATGGATAGATATACACACATGCATGGTGTGTGCGTGTGTGTATTTGTTTTCTTAAGTTTTCACGGGTACTTACATGTATGGTATTCAGCTTTGTTTGGGTATTTTTCCACGTCATTATAGTTCTGCTTTTAAAGTTGTAGCAATGTTTCGGCAGAATCTTACCTGCCATCATCAGGCAAATGGATAGTGTTCATCTGTGAGTCAGACTTTTACATCAAAACATCGATGACACATTTGTGATTTGGCCCCATGGAAAAGAAAACCTAAACAATTTCCTAACACACCTAAACAGCACACACACCAAAATCAATTTCACCATGGAAACGGAAACAAACAAACAACTACCATTCCTAGATGTACTAATCTGCAAAAAAACAGATGGCACACTAGGACACACTGCATACCAGAAGAAAACACACTAACCGCTACCTCAACGCCCAATCCCACCACCACCCAGCACAGATAAACTCCGTGGCTAAAACACTAATTACTAGAACCAAACGCCTGGCAGACAAGACACACATTAAGACCGAACTATGCACCCTGACTAAAGTACTGATAGCCAACGGCTTCCACAAAAGCAAAATCACCGGCTTGATCCACAAAAACACACTGAGACATAATAGAGACCCAGAAGATGAACAGACCTATGGAACAGCTGTCCTGCCCTACATAAGAGGTACTACAGACAAAATTAGTAAGATTCTATATAGACACCACATCAAGACTGCCTTCAAAACAGACAGAAAAATAGCAGCCATCCTTAGAAACCCCAAAGATAAAATTGACCTGGAAAACCAAGGCATATACGAAGTCCCCTGTGCATCGTGCCTGGCCACATACATTGGACAGACCAATAGAAGAATAAGTACCCACCTGGATGAACACAAAAATGCAATCAAAAAGCTGGAACACACTTCCTCAATAGTCCAACACATGGAAGCTACAGGTCATAGCATCAACTCCAATGGCACCAAAACCCTAGCCACTATAGAAAACCTCAGCCACAGAATCATCAGAGAAGCCATAGAGATTGGAAAAAGACCAGAAAGCATGAATAGAAGAGATGATTCCACCAGGCTGTCAATCATTTGGAAGCCTGCACTCACAAACAAAAAAATCTCCACACCACAAGCCAGGCAAACACCTGGGCACAAACAGATCCCCCCTGATACCTCCAGCTCAAACACACCCCAACCAGCCACCCAGATGAAACCCAGCTTACTAACTAATGATAGCCGTCCATTTACCCAGAGCCAAGCTGCACTAAAGGCCTCCAATAAAGTAACACAATGTTGCCAGCCAATCAAGATACAAAAAGAGCCAAAAAACAGACAGAAGATATTAGAAACACCAATCAAGCAGAACACAGCAAACTCCAAGACCAATAAACACAGACCAAGACTCCCAACCAATCAGGATGAAGAAAAAAAACCATTCTGGCACAGCAATAGGCTGCCCCAAATTTAAATCTGAAACCACTGTAAAAGTCTGACTCACAGATGAACATTATACAGAAGCCTGATGATGGCAGATGAGATTCTGCCGAAACGTTGCTACAACTTTAAAAGCACAACTACAATGACATGGGAAAATACCCGAACAAAGCTGAATGCCATACATGTAAGTACCCGCGAAAACTTAAGAATACACACACACACACACACACACACACACACAAACAGTACACATACATGTGTGTGTGTGGGTATGCATATACACAATGTATGTCTATACGTAGATACACACACACACACACAAACAAAACTATGTACTATGTATTATATTATATACTATATCAGGGGTCTCCAACCGTGGCAATTTTAAGCCTGGTGGACTTCAACTCTGGCTGGGGAATTCTGGGAATTGAAGTCCGCCAGGCTTAAAGTTGCCAAGGTTGGAGACCCCTGTACTATAGTACATAATTGATACTATATAGTACGATGTCACTCTTTTTAACTCTGAAGACTCTTTTTTCTACGATGTATTCTAAATTATATTAATTTGGAATACACTAACATATGTGTGGGTTTGTGCATATACATAGATGATAAAGAAAGATAGATAGATAAGACAGACAGACAGATATAAATATCACAGACCATTTAGAATACCGTATATACTTGAGTATAAGCCGAGTTTTTCAGCACATTTTTTGTGCTGAAAAAAACCCCCTCGGCTTATACTCGAGTCAGATTCCCCTGTGAAAAAAAAATGGTGTGGAGCTCCGAAGCTGGGCAGCCACTTCCCTGCTTCCGTGTTTCCTTTACAACTTTTAAGCATGGGGGTAATCGGAAGCAGAAAAGTTCTTGCTTGAGGATATATTGTTTTTTCTTTTTTAACTGTTTTTAGGGGGGGAAGACCCACCGCCATGTGAGAATGCTCAGACATGAAATCTATCCGACCGAAAATAAGTGTGTGTGTGTGTGTGGGGATTTTAACAGAGGGAAGATGTCGGGAGAAGGCAAAAGCGATGGAAGATCCTTCAGGGGAAACTGAGGGGGAGACTCACCCTTGGTCCAGATGAGCCCCCTTCCCCTTTCTCTAGGCTGAGAAAACAACGTGAGCCGAGGTTGCTTCGGCTCCACTCAGCTCCATTTCCTCAGCTCCAGCTGCTTTCAGTCCACTCGGGAGGAGGGGGAGGAGGAGGTGGTGGCAGCTCGCGTTGTTTTCTGAGCTCTAGGCTGAGAAAACAACGCGAGCCGAGGTCGCTCCACTCAGCTTCGTTTCCTCAGCTCCAGCTGCTTTCAGTCCACTCGAGAGGAGGGGGAGGAGGAGGTGGTGGTGGCGGCTCGCGTTGTTTTCTGATAGTGAGATCATTTCCCAAATTAATTGATTCACTAACCCAAAAGAAGAAGATGTTGATGACAGTGGGAGGCAGTAGTCATTCTCTCCCTTGCAAGAAAAAAGCAAGAGCCATTCTTATGATCTCTCTCTCTCTCTCCCTGTAATACAGTCAAGCCCTTTCCAGCATGTGGGATCCGCCCCCGCCGCTTTGCACCTTGCAAATGCAAAAACCCCAGGATTTTGCATTTGCAAGGTGCAAAGTGGTGAAGGCAGATCGCGCGTGCTGGAAAGGGCTTGACTGTATTACGGGGAGAGAGAGAGAGAGGGAGAGATCATAAGAATGGCTCTTGCTTTTTTCTTGCAAGGGAGAGAGTGACTCCTGCCTCCCACTGTCATCATCATCATCTTTTGGGTTAGTGAATCAATTAAACCTTTCATGATAGTGAGATCGTTTCCCAAATTTCCCTTAAATCAGGGAAGAAATCAGAAACAAACTTTTGGACTGAGAATAAGCCTGTTCCTATGATGCCATTTTTGTTCACTGCAGTGTGAAAAGTGTGAAAAAACACACTTCTTTTTCTTCATCTTCTTGTTCCCTATTTACTGGTCTCTTTCAAAGAGGAAATTGTGAACATCAAACTTATTCTCAACTGTCTTAGTGAAAGTTTTTATTGGTATCTATTTTTATTTTTGAAATTTACCAGTAGCTGCTGCATTTCCCACCCTCAGCTTATACTCGAGTCAATAAGTTTTCCCAGTTTTTTTGTGGTTAAATTAGGTGCCTCGGCTTATATTCGGGTCGACTTATACTCAAGTATATACAGTACAAAGAGTGTTGAGGGTTAACAAGATTGATACTATCTGAAACTATATTACAGTAATATATAGTATGGTGGATACTGTACAAAAATAAAACATCAGAAAAGAATTCTATGGAGTTCATTTGTTTCCCACTCAAGAGAGACTACAAAGTGACAGCAATACCCAACTCTAACTCACCACAACCAAGTTAGCTCAAAAGCACCCTGCAAGGCAGTTCCAAAAACTTTAAAAGACCCCTGAGGATAAGGTGATCAACAGAAGGTGCTTTTTGAAACCTGGCAGACTGCTGTCACTGGAGTATGCTACCCAGCTGAACTAGACTCTCAAAGTTCAAATATTCCATTTCAGAGTCCTGAACACACCTCTGGGGTAGCTTTGAAAGTGATAGCAAGGTAATGGCGGTTGAAATATTAGTAAATTCCACCAAAATTGTAGGGGGTGATGCTTTCTGTACGTACTCAACTCCACACTGCACTAATAATCCCCTGGTTTTGTTCTCGGTCTTGGAAATCTGATTTTTCACATTATAAAACCTTTCATCTTTCTCCAGCTGCCTATTGCTAATGAATTTTTTATTTGTTTACTCACTGAGTCTCTCAGATATGAAAGTGACACTTGAGGGGAAAAGGAGTGGGGAGAGAAAGAGAGAGAGAGAAAGAGAGAGAAAAGAAAGTAAAACCAACTGGAAGAAACTTCTCACTTAAATCAAAGCTAAGTCCTGGTTGTATCAAAACCCTTTTAATGTACTTTTATTTCTTTAGATCTAGGTTATTGTGTCCATCACAAAAGAAAAACGAAGGGAAAGGAAGTAAAGTGAAATAAAATAAATAATTTGACTGAATATGAGAAGGCTGAATTATTCATTGATTGATCTGTCAAGACCCTGGGAGCATATTTGTGAAGCCATTGCGTTCTCTCTATGCCAAATAAAGGAAAAAGCATGCTTTGTTCTTTTAGATTTTTTTTAACTTCTTTTGTCTGTCATCTGAAGAATATCACCTGGCCATTCCAGAACCTAGACAGTCTTCTGTTCTTGAACATAAACCTATACAGGTTATCCTCATTTAGCGACTGAGTTATTTAGGAACCACTCATAATTATGACAGTGAGGAAAAAGTAACTTTGTGATCACTCCTTATATTTACGACCTTCCCAGGCCTGTAAAGCTGAAGTAAGATCATAAATACACTCATAATTTCATTTTGTAACCCTTCACTATACATCATCATTTAACAACCCCATAATCCCTTGCGGGGTAGAGTCTGGGCAACTGAATGAAGCTAGCAGCGTGTTTTACTGGCCGGATGACCTTCCTGTCACCAATGTGGAATTTTGTTCAACAGATATATTCTCATTGTGCCCAGAGAGAGAAATATCTGCCTCTACCTAGGATCAAACTCACAGCCTCCTGATTGTGAGGCAAGAACTCTACCTCTAGGCCATCACACCACTCCTAGTGACCCTTCACTATGCTTACTGATTTCTACTGCGGTGGCTAAACAAGGATTATCTCTACAATTTCTTGGATAAAGACCACTTAGAGAAGTACCAAATCTGGAATATTCATTGTCAATTTACAGTGGATGCATTTTTTTATCATTACACATTGGATATGAGCAAACTCAGTGGATGCAGCAGTGGGTCTGGAACAATTTGTTGGGTCCACTTGCCATAGCCAATTCACTGTGAGACAACTCACCATGGGAAAAGAGTTACACTAATGTCAAAGAAATGGTGGAATAGAATAATTAAGAAAAGATGCAAAAGGAGAGACAAAATGAAATGTTAATTAAAAAATTAAAATATTTTTAAAATTATTTTAAATAATTAAATTGAATTGTTGAATTGTCCCCTAGAGAGTTGTCTTGCGACAAATTGGCCATGGTGAGTTGGTCATGGTGAGTTGACCTGCAGCGAGTTGGCCCACAGCAATTTGGCCATGGTGAGTTGACCTGCAGCAAGTTGGCTATGGTGAATTGGCCTGCAACAAGTTGGCCATGGAGAGTTGGTCATGGTGAGTTGGCCCGTGGTGAATTGGCCATGGTGAGTTGGCCATGGTAAGTTGGCCTGCAGCAAGTTGGCCATGGTAAGTTGACCTGCAGCGAGTTGGCCATGGTGAATTGACTTGCAGCAAGTTGACCATGGTGAGTTGGCCTGCAGAAAGCTGGTCATGGTAAGTTGGTCATGGTGAGTTGACCTGAAGTGAGTTGGCCATGGTGAGTTGCCCCATTCCATGTACCAGTAAATGTCCCAGACTAAGATTGGAAAGACTCATATTTTAGATTATCCTTAGCTTTGAAAACTCATTGATGACTTTCCAGTCATTTTTCTGAAGTGTAATGGCAAAGGGTCTGGACTAAAAGTGGTGAGTTTTTAATTCTCCTTCAACCATGAAAATTCATGTGGTAACTGGGGCTACTCATGCACTGGGTTAGCATAATTAAATTCACAGCCTTGTTGTTGTGCAAATGAGATAAGCAGAAGGTTGGCTATAAGCTATTCTAAACTCCTGGGAGATGAAGAAACCTGAGCTTTACAAAAATCAGAAAAAAATTCCAGGAGAACTGAAGCTAACTTGAACCTAAGATGATTATCCATTCAGTCATGTTTGACTCTTGGTGACTCTATGGGCCAGGTTTCCCCACGTCTTCCAATCTTGCACTACTTCTTTGAATTTTCTATTCTCTGGTTGGTGTCAGCTTTGATGGTGTCCAACAACCATGGACACTTTGATGGCCTGGTTTCCTTTTACCACTATCTTTTCCCAACATAAATGCTTTCTCAGTGAAGTGCCCTCCATGACGTGTCCAGAGTAAGCAAGATACAGTTTTGTAATTTTGCCTTCCAGTGACATGCTTGGTGTTATGCGCTCCAGTACTTCCTTGTTGGTCACTTTTGCTGTCCAAAAAATGCACAGAAGCCTTCTCCAAAGTCAATTTTCTACTTGTCTTACTTTTTTAAGGTACAACTTTCACAACTACAGATAGCTACAGGGAACGCAATAGAACAGACTAACCTACATTTGAACTTGAACCTATAGGATCAAGAAGCATGTTTCTTAAGTGCACACCCATGTTCATCGCCATCAGAAAGACAAAAAGATCATCAAACAAAACTGGACATCTTTTGAGATGTTAGAGTGCCTTACAGCATGAACCGTAGGAAATGAAATGGGTTACCCAGTCAAGAAGTAGGTGTAGGCTTGTCACACAGTAGCATATTAGTGAAAGTCGCATTTTCAAATTACCAAATACCTCTGTGTCCTGCATTCTCATTTAAGGGGATGAAAGATAATTTGCTTTTAAACCTTCTTCCCAAAGAAATCCTCAGGGGAAAAAATCTTGCTGCCTGTAGGAAAACAGAATGATCTGTGGGGGAAGTATCAAAATATCCGAGATGCCAGTCACATTGCGCACATGTAAAAAGGGGGCAGGGCTTTGATCACATTGTCTGGATCTTGACTTTGTTTGGCTACCAACCCCATAGATGTCCTTGAGGAAAGTGTTCCTCCTCAGGTATACTTCCTGTCCTTTTTAACCCTAGGTCACAACAAAAGAGAACATAAAATAATGATGTTGAATAGAGCAGAACAGAGGAAATGGAGTGGGGTGGAGTGGAATGGAATGGAATGGAATGCAGTAGAATAGAATAGAATAGAATAGAATAGAATAGAATAGAATAGAATAGAATAGAATAGAATAGAATAGAATAGAATAGGATAGGATAGAATAGAATAGAACAGAGAGTAAGTAAAGTAAAGTAGAATAAAATAGAATACAGAGTAGAGTAGAGAGAAGAGAAGAGAAGAGAAGAGAAGAGAAGAGAAGAGAAGAGAAGAGAAGAGAAGAGAAGAGAAGAGAAGAGAAGAGAAGTAGAGCAGAGCAGAGGGACTTTGAGTCCTTCTAATCTAACCCTCTGCCCATGACAGGAGACTTATATCATACTATAATACAGAAAACTAATAAAATACGAATGGGATTATAAGTGTCTCAACTGTGCCTGAAGTTACAACTTTAATGAATTCTATAAATAATATAGAAAGCTAATAGAAAAGCTATAACTTTATTCAAAGTCTCAGATTAATCATTAGTCAAAGGTATCCACTGTTAGTTACTATGTAAGGAGAATCAGAAAATGTGCATTGTGACACCGTGATGCACACCCTACTCTTTTGCCCTAGCCTCTCTCCAACATTATATATATATATCCTTAAGTTTTCACTGGTACTTACATGTATGACATTCAGCTTTGTTCAGGTATTTTCCCACGTCATTATAGTTCTGCTTTTAAAGTTGTAGCAACATTTCGGCAGAATCTCATCTGCCATCCTCAGGCTTCTGTATGAAGCCAGATGAACACTATACAGAAGCCTGATGATGGCAGATGAGATTCTGCCAAAACATTGCTACAACTTTAAAAGCACAATTACAATGACGTGGGAATATACTCGAACAAAGCTGAATGCCATACATACATATACATATACATATACATATACATATACATATACATATACATATACATATACATATACATATACATATACATGTCTGGCATTCAGCTTTGTTCGGGTATTTTCCCACGTCATAATAGTGGTGCTTTTAAAGTTGTAGCAACGTTTCAGCAGAATCTCATCTGCCATCATCAGGCTTCTGTATGGTGTTTGTCTGTGAGTCCAAGGACTCACAGACAAACACCATACAGAAGCCTGATGATGGCAGATGAGATTCTGCTGAAACGTTGCTACAACTTTAAAAGCACCACTATTATGACGTGGGAAAATACCCGAACAAAGCTGAACGCCAGACATGTAAGTACCCGCGAAAACTTAAGAAAACAAATACATATACATATATATATATATACACACACACACACACGTATGTGTGTGTGTGTTTTCTTATGTTTTCATGGGTATTTATATGTATGGTATTCGGCTTTGTTCGGGTATTTCTCCCCCACACACATACATACATACATATACATACATACATATATTACATACATACATACATACATATATTAATCATTGTCCATTGATAGGATGGCAGCTAGAGTTGTAGAGCTGAAATAGACACCCATTCCATCTATAGTCTTAACAGTAACCAAAGTCTTTCATCATTCAATGGAGGATCCCCTCAAATGGAACCTGGCAGACTATCACAAGTGTGCCTTGAAGAGGAGCACACTTCAGTCTCCCACATAAATCAATCAATTTGTCCAAATAATCTCACATCACAGCCTCTCAACACAACATTTATTGCCAGTCGGCCAAGGCAATATTGAAACAAAGAGTTTTTGGATGATAACACCAAAACTGATTTAGCATCACTTGCAAACTTCATCGGGTCATTGAAATGGCTGGCTAAAAAAATAAAATAACCTTTCCAAGAGAGAAAAAAAAATACTTGGTAATAGGTTTGACTCAACACCATAGGATAGCCCTAACCAAAGCAAGATTTGAGCAGCTAGGTTTTATGATTAAATATGGAGCATCATATCTTGAGAAGAATGTGTGTTTGTGGAGCATCAGAAAAGGAAGACATTCACAAGTTCTATTCAATTCTGAATTATGTCTTAGCGAAGGCTCGGTATTTACAGACATCACTTGACAGAACCATAAACTGGGACTGACAAAAGATTATCTTATTTCCTTCAGGACACAAATATATATGTAGTCACTAGAATGGTTAAGTTTATAGTCAGGGCTGTCCAGAAGATGACAGATTTTATAGAAAATATTGTGTTTGCATCCAAAGGTGATGAATTCACCAAAACACAGATTGCTTTTGAATGTTAAGTTTTGTTTTATTATATATCTTTGCATTCTATTTAACTAGTTTATCTTGCTCTTTTTCCCTTTCTCTTAGCTACTATATTTCCATCAATTTTATCCCACCATGGTATCTAACTCAGTTGTAAACATTTCTATTTAAAATCTTAAAGTGCATTGAAAGCAGACAATATTAGACTAGCTGGGCAGACGGATAACAAACTTTTTTTGGTCTCATATTGATTACTTTCTATTGTCTGTAAAGTGAAACCTGATACTTACTCCAAGATAATTCAATTCAATCAACTTTGATGGGAAACTTTTAAAAAAATGATGGAGGTAATTAAAGAGGTAGATTTCTCTCCAGAGATTTGCTGTGTTATAAAGGCATGGAAATTGCTAGCCCTCATCAACTGCCTTCCACTGAAGTCTATATATAAATTAATTAAATGTTTTAACGGTGGAGAATTATGGGTTTTTTTAAAAAAATGAAGAAAGGACATAATGGAAAGCCATTTTCAGTCTACTGTAATCTTTGGATTATTGTTAATATTCAATTAAGAAGAAAAGTATAAAAGCAACCTCTGGAGAGAAATGACTGGAGCTAAATATTGAAGGTTGCCTTATTTTTTTTTTCCCCTTCTGCAGAGATCTGTTAAGAGTATTTGTATCGGACACTGGACCTATCCAACAAAATGCATTTTAGTGGTGAGGAAAGTAAGGCCCTACACATAGGCATTTGTACAGGTACAGAATAGCTGGTACCTGGCTCAGCCACAGGAACTGGGAGAGGGATATAGGAATGCTAGTGGACAATCATGAAATATGAGCCAGCAGTGTCCCATAGCTGCCAAAAAGCCAATGCAGCCCGAGATTGCATCAACACAGGAGAGCATCAAGATTAAAAAAAAAGGTGCTGGGAGAAGATTAAAAGACAATGGGTTTTTTCCGGGGAGGAGGAGAAAGAGGATAAGGAAAAGGGGATTTTAAGGTTTCAAAAAACAACCAAAAAACAGAAAAACGAGAGGAAAGGTGGATGCAAGGTTAGAAAGCAACGGAAAGGGAGTAAGAAAAGGGAGGAGGGGAGACAAAGGGGTAAAAAGGGCAAGGAGAAGAATAAGCAAGAGAGAAAGGGGGGGAGGAGAAGCCTCAATGGTGGGAAGCAAGATCTAAAGAAAAAAAGTTTATTTAGAGACAATGGGTGAATCTAATTAAGGATAAAAGGGAGATTCTGGAAGGTACATAAGACTGTGTTTTTATATGTGTATTTAGAGCATAAAAGTTATTGTGTAATTTTAGAATCTACTAAATAGAATCCCAAGATAAATTAAGTGTTATATGAAGGACTTTTAAGTTAGGGTAATGAGTTAAAGGCGTCACTCCAATTAGTGTATAGGAGAAGTATAGTAAAAGAAAAAAGATGAATGGACAGTTGGAAATAGAACAGACAAAGAATGTTATTGAAAATGGTAATAAGATATGGAAGGATATATGAAGGTTTTGTTATGTTTTTTGGGGTTTTGTATGTTGATAAAAGGCAATAAAATTTTAATTAACAAGAAATAACTTGGATGAAAAGGAGAAGTTGGGATAAGATATGAAGTTAAATAGATAAAGTAAATATTGATATTATAATTGGGAATCATTATGTTCTATTGGTCTTCTTTAATTATTACTATTTTTTTTTAGAAAAGAATTTATAAGCAGTTATGCCTTGATTGTTTGTGTACTGTTTTGTAAAATTAATAAAATTGGTTTATAAAAAAAGAAAAGAAAATGATAATAAGATATGGAAGGATATATGAAGTGAATATGATGTTTGAATTTGTGTCTGTGACAAGAGTTTCAACCCGGGATCAGGCAGCCTTCAGAAAAGATATTTTAGTTTTGTTTTTTTTTCCCTATGTTCTGTGTTTTGTATGTTTATGAAAGGCAATAAAATTTAATAAGCAAGAAATATAATTTGGATAAAAGGAGAAGTCTGGATAAGATATGAAGTTAAATAGATAATGTAAATATTTATATTACAATTTGGAATTATTTTGTATGCTCTATTGGCTCTCTTTTTTAATTATTATTATTTTTTTAGAAAAGATTTTTCAAGTTGTTATGCCTGGATTGTGTATTGTTTTTGTAAAATTTATAAAATTTGTTATTAAAAAAAAAAGAAACTATGCTTGGGGGAAGAATTTTGGATATGGGATTCATTTAGAGAAATGGCAAAAATTGTAGTCTCAAAATTATAAAATGACAATGTCAACAGCATATAAAGAAAATTTGCATAAGATGTTTTACAGGTGGCATTTTCCCCCGACAAGAATAGCAAGAATGTTCAAGAATAAATCTGAAAAATGTTGGAAATGTCATCAGACACCTGGCTCATATTACCATATGTGGTGGACTTGTGCGGATGCTAAAAAATACTGGACTAAAATCCACATGTGGCTGGAAAAAATGACAAAAAAACATATTGACTTGAAACCAGAGATATTTTTATTGGGAATTTTACCTGAAATATATAGTAAAGACTTGAAATACCTGATTGTAAATGTAGTAACAGAGGCTAGGATTGTATTTGCTAAAAACTGGAAAAATGAGAAAACACCATCACAGGAGGAAATCATTAAGAAAATATCAGAATGTGCTGAAATGACTAGATTGACATTTGAAATTAGAGAACAAGAGGATAAAACTTTTTATAAAATTTGATATCTTTTCTATCAATGGTTAGACAATAAAATACAGTAATGAAATATGTAGACTTTTAGAAAATAATAAATATATAAAGATGTACTTCTTTCTTATTATATCTACAAAATGATTTTAGGAGAGATTTGGGATGATAATATGAATGGTTATAAAATAAATTAAGCAAATTATGATTATCTTGTAAAACATGAATGAATAAAAGTATAGTCAAATGATTGATAAATAATGATACTAAGGTATTTAATTTTTGATTGACAATATGAGATTATATGTAATGTCATTGTAATTGAAGACTACAAAATGGAAGCACAAAACAATTTGTAAACCAAACGGCACACTGTATGTACACCTATGGAAGATAGCTTGATGTTTTTATGTTTTGTTTGTTTGTGTTTGTGTTTAAAAACCAATAAAAATTTTTTAAAAAAATTCCAGATTGCTTCTCTCTTTGATTAGTTTCCAACCATTGTTTCTTGTCTTGCCTTATTCTCCAGGCCTTTGATCATCTTAGTTGCTCTTCTCTGCACTTTTTCCAAAGTCTCAACATATTTTCTACAATCTGGTGACCAAAACTGGATGCAGTATTCCAGGTGTGGTCTTACAAAGGATTTACAAAGCAGTACTAGTGTCGTGTCCGCAAAAAGACGCCAGGAGTCGGTGACTACGTTTCAAGCTCTTTATTTAACAGTTGTGAACCGAACCAGCGAAAAGGAAAAAGCCCGCGGCTTTTATCCTTTTCGCTGCGGCGGCCGCGGCCAATGGCAGCGATTCAAGTCTCCCGCTCTTGGAGTGAGCCAATTGCGGGAGACCTAAAACGGGCCAATCGGCGCGGCTCGCCTGGCCAATCAGAAATCCCCGCGCTTTAGCCAATCAAAGCGCGGGGATTTCGAGTATGTAAATTAAGGACAGAACACCCCTCCCCTCTTGGTATAGTCCTTACATTGCGTAGTCACGTAGGTAGGCGGGGCTCCGTCTAGTCCTACTTGACCTGCGCAACTCAGTTGCAAGCTGGATTTCGGCCGGAGCGGTCATGTTTTTGGCTGCTCCCTCTTCTGTGCGAACCGGTTGGGTGATCGGGCCGGTTCCTTCTCCGTGGCTCCCACCTGGGCCTTCCGGGTTGGTTGAGCTACGGGTTTCGCCGCTCCCGCTTGGTTTCTCCGAGTTGGTTGAGCTGGCTAGGTGGTTCTTCTCCGGTGGGGGATCGCGATGGCTGCGCTCCGGTAAGTACTGCTGGTTTATTTTTTCTTGCGTTTGCTTATTCGGGTATTCCCTCCCCCCTTGGTTCGTGTTTTGGGGGTTGAGTTCTGTTGCTGTTCGTGACCTGAGCTGGTCAATGTGCCGTTTCCAGGCTCGCCCATCTGTGGTTTGGAGCCGGTATGATCGTGGGCCTGTGATCTGGGTGATGACGGCTGGGATCCATAGGGGGTCCCCCGTCAGGTTTTTCGCGTACACTAAGTCGCCAGGTGCGAATGTTCGGTATTTTGTACTGGAGTCTGGGGGCTGCTCCGGGTTATATGTTGGGTGTAACCTGTCGAGTGGGGACCTCAGCTTCCTACCCATTAGTAACTCGGCTGGGCTTTTGTTGGTAGTGGTGTTCGGGGTGATGTGTTGTATAAAGAGGAGTTTATTTATTTTGTCGTTGATCTCCCCGTGGTCCATTTTCCGGATGGTTTTTTTGGTAAATTGAACCATCCGTTCCGCCCTACCGTTCGCCGCCGGATGCGCCGGTGCTGTTAATGCGTGGCGGATGCCCCTCTCCGCCAGGAATCTCTCGAAGTCGAGGGAGGTAAATTGGGGCCCGCTGTCGGAGACGACGACGTCTGGGAGGCCGTGTGTTGCAAAGAGTTTGCAAAGTTCTTTGATGACGGCCTCCGTGGTGGTAGATTTCATGTCGCTTACCTCCAACCAGTTGGAGTAAGCGTCAACTGTTATTAGAAAGGTATGCCCATTCGTGGGACCGGCAAAGTCTAAATGGATTCTGGACCAGGGCCCCCTTGGTGTTTCCCACTCCAGGATGGGTGCTGCGGGTGGGCTTGGTCTGGTCTCCTGGCATCGTTGGCACTTAGCTACCCATGCCTCTATTTGTTTGTCCATCCCTGGCCACCAAGCGTAACTCCTGGCCAGGGCTTTAGTTCTGACGATGCCAGGATGCCCCTCATGCAACATCTCTAAGACCTTCCCTTGCAACCTGTCCGGGATGACCACCCTGTCACCCCACAAAATACACCCCTTAAGCAGCGAGAGTTCAGTCTGGCGGTTTCTGAATGTCTTAACGGATTCGTCATTGTCCCTTTCAGGCCAACCTTTTTCCACCCAATGTAAAATTCGCGCCAGACGCCTGTCCTTAATAGTTTCCCGGGCAATGTCTGATGCGGTAATGGGTAGGTTGGGCAGGTTCTCGATGTTAAGGGTGTTTGTCGTTGGTGCTGGGTCAGGATCAGAGTCTGGTAAAGGCGAGCGGCTTAAAGCGTCTGCGTGCGAAATTTTCTTACCCGGCTTGTGTAACAGTTCGTAGCTGTAGGCTGCCAGGAACTCGGACCACCTTGTCATCCGGGGTGATAAAATGTTCGGGGTGGCTCGGTTTCCTGCGAGGATGCCCAGCAACGGCTTATGATCTGTCACAATGGTAAACGGGCGGCCGTAAAGGTATTCGTGGAATCGCTTAACGGCGGCAACTATAGCCAAAGCTTCTTTGTCCAGCTGGCTATAGTTCCGCTCCGGTTTAGTTAGAGTCCTGGAAAAGAAAGCGATGGGTGCTTCTCTTTTGTCGGGGAGGGTATGGCTGAGGACAGCGCCGACGCCGAAAGGTGATGCGTCGCAAGTGACAACCAAGGGCAAGGTTTCGCTGAATTGAATCAGGACGGCGTCGGAGGTGAGAAGGTCTTTGGTTTTTTGGAAGGCGGCTTGCTCTCGTCTCCCCCAAGTCCAGGTTGCCGCCTTATCCAGGAGCCTATGCAAAGGCTCCGCCGCCGTAGCCTTTTGGGGTAGGAAAACATTATAAAAATTCAGCAACCCTAAGAAAGCCTGTAGTTCCGTCTTAGACCTTGGGGTGGGGGCTTCTTTGATGGCTTTCACTTTTTTAATTGTAGGGTGAATGCTATGCCGGTCTAGAAGGTAGCCCAAGAATTCCACTCGCTCTGTGCATAGTTGGCATTTTTCTCGTTTTACTTTAAGTCCCGTTACTTTAAATTTTGTTAAGACCTCCCTGAGTCGGTTTTCTAATTCGGCTTCGTTTGGCACCGCCACTAATACGTCATCAAAATAGGGCACCACCCCCTTGATGCCCTGCAGTAAACGTTCCATCAGGCTCTGAAAGATGCCTGGTGCCACGCTGACTCCGAACTGGAGTCGGTTGCACTTGAAGGCCCCCCGATGGGTAACGATGGTCTGGGCTTCCGCTGTTTTTTCGTCGACCGGCAACTGTTGATATGCTTGGGCGAGGTCGAGCTTGGCAAAGACCCTGCCCCCTCCCAGTGAGTGCAGTAGGTGTTGCACGATTGGGACAGGGTAGGCGCTTTGTTGCAACGCGCCATTTAGGGTGGCCTTATAGTCCCCACAAATTCTCACGGACCCGTCTGGTTTGACTGGGGTCACTATAGGGGTCTCCCATCGGGCATGGTCTATCGGCTGTAGCACCCCCTGTTTGACGAGCTTGTCAATCTGCTCGTCAATCTTAGGTTTTAGGGCGAATGGCACCCTCCTAGGTTTAAGCCGCTTGGGGGGAACCTTTGGGTCTAGGTCAAATGAGATAAGGGGCCCCTGGTACTTGCCCAGGCTTCCGTCGAATACCTCCCGGAACTCTTGGGCTAGCCGCTGTTCCCAGCCGTCGTCGGCGACGTGGTTGACTCCTGTTAGCGCGATGTCGAGCGGGGCGAACCATTGTAAACCCAGCAGGCTTGGGCGGTTGCGATCGACGATTGTGAGTGGGAGTTGTTCGGTGCGGCCCTTATAAGTTACATTAAAGTTCTTGGTGCCCACTACCGGGACGCGGTTTCCCTGGTAGTCTTTTATAATAAGTCTTTGGGCGTTTATGTTCCTCTTATGGAGGGTGGGCACTAACCGTTTTATCTCGTGCCATGCAATCATGGAGAGGTAGGACCCGGAGTCCACCTCCATCTTGCATGGTTGGCCTTCAATGTGGACTTCTACGTGTACCTTTCTGGCGCCGTCGGAGATGGCGTGGCCGATGGTCACCGTCTGGTGGGTTTCTTCCTTGCGCCGACTGTCGCCGCCTCTTGAGGGTCGCTGGATTCGGTCCCACTGGCCGTCCGGTTGGCGATCTCTGGTCCTGGGCGGTGGGCTTTCCCTCTTACGCTCGTGTTGGTCCCATCTGGGAGGGCTGCGAGTCTTCTTTTGGCGGCAAACCCGAGCGATGTGTCCCCTTTTTTCACAATGCCTACAGATAGAGTCAAAAAATCGGCATTCTGATCTGGGGTGGTCGCCGCCGCATCCGGCACAGTTGGTCCTCAACCTACGACCTCTTCGATTCCTTTGGTCGCCGCGCCCCGTCTGCACGCGATGTATGTCCTCCTCGTCTTCTGACATGCTGGATGCAGACTGGAATTCTCCGTAGTGTGCGGTTGATTCGTTTTTTGGGTCGGCCGACCTTGCCGGGTTGTTGTTTCCGCTCTTCGCGTCAGATTTTCGCATGCTGTCAGCGGAAGTGCGGGTTGCTTCTGCGGCTGTGGCTGCGGTAAGGGCGTCTGCTAGGCTGATGTCGCCCTTAGCCATAAGCCGGCTCTGGAGTGCAGGGTCCCATAGGCCGAGTACGAATCGGTCTCTTAGGAGGCTGTTCAGACCTTCGAATTCGCAGAGTCCACCTAGGCGCCTCAGCTCGGCGACGAAATCGCTCAGTTTTTCACCCGGTTTCTGGTCGCGCCGGTAAAATTCGTTGCGCCGGATCAGGATGGGGACCTCGGGGGCGTAATGGCGCCGCAGGATAGGTTCGAGGACGTCCCAGTCCATGGCGGTTGCGTCGGCTGGCTTGGCCAATGCTTTGGCCATCTGGAATACCTCGGTTCCGCAATGGGTGAGGAAAACGGCGCGTTTTAGCGGGCCCGGGGCGTCCTTCATTCCGGTGCACTCGAGGTACATGCGGAAACGGTCTAAGAACGATTCCCAGTCCTCGGTGGCGGGATTGAAGGGGGCGGGCGGTGCTATTTTCGCCATTTCGGTGCTGAAACTGGCTCTTGTTGGACACGGGGTTCGGTTCAGGGTCGGGATCCCACCCTCGTCGCCAGTGTCGTGTCCGCAAAAAGACGCCAGGAGTCGGTGACTACGTTTCAAGCTCTTTATTTAACAGTTGTGAACCGAACCAGAGAAAAGGAAAAAGCCCGCGGCTTTTATCCTTTTCGCTGCGGCGGCCGCGGCCAATGGCAGCGATTCAAGTCTCCCGCTCTTGGAGTGAGTCAATCGCGGGAGACCTAAAACGGGCCAATCAGCGCGGCTCGCCTGGCCAATCAGAAATCCCCGCGCTTTAGCCAATCAAAGCGCGGGGATTTCGAGTATGTAAATTAAGGACAGAACAACTAGTATGTCTAGGCGAACGAAGAGAAAGACTCGGGGTGATATAATAACTATCTTCACATACTTGAGAGGGTCTCACAGAGAAGAGAGGGTTGACCTGTTCTTCAGAGCATCTGAGGACAGTATGAGAGGTAATGTATGGGAGATCAATAAAGAGAGACCCAACATAGATTTATGAGCCACGGTAGTGCAGTGGTTAGAGTGCAGTACTGCAGGCTACTTCTGCTGACTGCCGGCTGCCAGCAGTTTGGCAGTTCGAATCTCACCAGACTCAAGGTTGACTCAGCCTTTCCCTTCTTCCAAGGTGGGTAAATGAGGACCCATATTGTTGGGGGCAAGAGGCTGATTCTGTAAACCGCTTAGGGAGAGCTGTAAAAGCACTGTAGAGTGGTATATAAATCTAAGTGCTATTGCTGTTGTGAAGGAAAAATTACCAATAGTGAGAACAATTACTTAGTGGCATCGCAAGGCCTAAGTAGGCAAGTAGTTGGAAATACTGAACATTCAAAACTTTCCTAGTTTTTATATATATATGTGTGTGTGTGTGTGTGTATGTGTATATATGTGTATATGTGTATATATGTATATTTATGTATATATATATATATATATATATATATATGTGTGTGTGTGTGTGTGTGTGTGTGTATATATATATGTATATGTATATGTATGGCATTCAGCTTTGTTCGGGTATTTTCCCACGTCATAGTAGTGGTGCTTTTAAAGTTGTAGCAACGTTTCAGCAGAATCTCATCTGCCATGATCAGGCTTCTGGTGTTCTGTGTTCTCATTGGTTGGGGGTTTGGCTGTGTTCTGATTGGTTGGGGGGTTGGCTGTGTTCTGATTGGCTGAGAACACATCCCCACCCAATCAGAACACAGCCAAACCCCCACCCAATCAAATCACACCCCTACTAGCAGTTAAAAGGAAGAAGCAGCTGCAAGCTCACATCACTCTGAGAAGCACAGAGCTGAAGAACAAGCCTGAAGATGATGAATGAGACTTCATCGAAACGTTGTCTAGATACTTCCAATCTTACGCAGGAGAAAACCCAAATAACCAAATATATATATATATATATATCTCAATCAAGATACAAAAATCAAGATACAAAAAGAGCCAAAAATCAAGATACAAAAAGAGCCAAAAAACAGACAGAAGATATTAGAAACACCAATCAAGTAGAACACAGCAAACTCCAAGACCAATAAACACAGACCAAGACTCCCAACCAATCAGGATGAAGAAAAAACCATTCTGACACAGCAATAGGCTGCCCCAAATTTAAATCTGAAACCACTGTAAAAGTCTGACTCACAGATGAACACTATACAGAAGCCTGATGATGGCAGATGAGATTCTGCTGAAACATTGCTTTAAAAGAACAACTATAATGACGTGGGAAAATACCCGAACAAATATATATATATATATATGTATATGTATATGTATATGTATATGTATATGTATATGTATATGTATATGTATATGTATATGTATATGTATATGTATATGTATATATATGTGTATATATATATATATATATATATAGTGGATGAATTTCTCTGAACTGAAAATGTATGTGTGTATGTATATATACAGATACATTTTCAGTTCAGAGAAATTCATCCACTATAGCAGGGATCTAGTTTTCCTTTTTAAGAAATGAAAGGGAAATCTGGAAAAAGACTCTACAAACATCTCTCTAGCACACTTTCAGCCATGGCAACCTGTGGCCACCAATACCTAATAAAATTTCAGATGTTATTAGCTGCTTGGATTCCTCCTCCAGATCAGCACACTGTCTACAGCAGACTACCAAAATTGCTAAGAAAGTTCCAGAACTTTTCACTGGAGTCACCAAATTGGGTTGCAGTAAGTAGTTTTGAGGGAAAATATGTCCTTTGACTGAGTGTGCTGCAAGAAGCCTTTCGTATTTTTGTTATGAACCTGTATGTTTTCAATGTACTCCAGCACACCTTACTACCTGTTGTATGTCCATCCGAATGGTGTCCAGATTGCTTCTAAACAACCTGTCAACCCCGAAGCCATTTTTTAAAACATCTTCAGGGCTGCCACAACAGAGTTGGGTTGAAGGGTGGAGGTAGAGTTAGCTGGGGACCTGTAGCCAAAACAAAATTCTTTCCTCTGGGAACCAAGGACTTTTTCACCAGGTGCTGGGGGAGTGGAGTCTGGGACCAACTGACACTTGGATGCAGGAGCAGGCTTCAAAAATTTTAGCAAGTGGTTCTCTGCCCAGTTGCTGGGTGGGCTTTGCAATGGTGGGCGTGGCCTAGTTGGCCTCCTGCACCATGGGGGGGGGCAATTTTGCCCTCCCTGGGCTCAGGAAGTTTTTCTCAAGACTTCAGGATGGTGAAAATGGGCTTCCTAGGCTCCGGAGGCTCTCTGGAAGCTGGAAATAGGCCCATTTCCAGCCTTCCTGAACTTCCAGAGGCCCGTTTTTCACCCTCCCCAAGCCTCTGAACATGCCCTGCGCTTACCTGCACCCAAAATGGGCAGGGCCAGCCAGCACTGGGATTTGAGAGTTCTCCAAACTTCACAGAATCTTAGCTAGGGGCTCTCCCAAACCCCTGCGAACCCCCAGCAGCCCACCTCTGCTTGGACGGTGACCTGATTGGACCATGTGATGGACTGCGTGGAAAGAGGAAAGAAAACTAGTTTTGAATGGGGAGGAAACCTGCGGGAGTTTAGAATCGGGTTTCCAACAGATGTGCCAATATGACGTGCCTAATAAATCTATACTTTGAGGAATATGCCTGCCTTGGAGTTTTGATTCTGTTGGGTGTGTTTCTTGGAACCCTGACACAACCAGGTTGGAGCTGTGAAACATCTTTAATATTCAGCCTGTGACTGCTCTTACATCAGATCTGTCTATTTGCAGTATTGATCAGCAAAGCTATTGCTGAGAAATGAGCAGAGAATGGCCTCCTTCAGTGCAAACGGTCTTGATAAGAGAACTAGACTACAAAATGGGCCTTCTAATTAAGGTGATGCTTTCTGGTTTTTTGTTTTTTGTTTTTATCAGGAAGTGCCAATTAAAAGAGATTCTGTTTTTCTATTCCATTCCTTCAGGCAAGTCAGCAGGTCAGGAAACAAAGCACCCCAAACTTAAATATTCTGAGAACAGGGAACATGAAAGAAGATTAAGAGTTTTATCTTAATGAGAGACACTGCTGATTTACTAGAATAAAAAGCTGGGGAAGGAAGGAAGGAAGGAGGGAGGGAAGGAAGGAAGGAAGGAAGGGTTGTTGGTATTCTATCACTGGCTTCTTCAAGAAGAGATTGGACGAGCATTTATTTGATTGGTGTAGGATCTCCTGCTCAAGCCAGGAGACCTTCAAGGTTCCTTCCACTCCTGTTATTCTATCTTCTAACCTGAATCATCATCATCATCTTCTTCTTCTTCTTCTTCTTCTTCTTCTTCTTCTTCTTCTTCTTCTTCTTCTTCTTCTTCTTCTTCTTCTTCTTCTTCTTCTTCTTCTTCTTCTTCCTCTTCCTCTTCCTCTTCCTCTTCCTCTTCCTCTTCCTCTTCCCCTCCTCCTCCTCCTCCTCCTCCTCCTCCTCCTCCTCCTCCTCCTCCTCCTCCTCCTCCACTAAGCAGTTTCTCCAGGGAATAATTAAAATATCTTTGTCATTATCTTTTCCAAGATATTAATCTAAAATATCTCCACTTTGCCACGAAGTCCAAATGACAGATTGCTTCAGGGACTATTGCACATACAGACACACAGACAAACATATATGTTTGTTTTCTGAGGTTTTCGTGGGTATTTGTATGTGAATACAAAATAACCAAAGATAGATAGATAGATAGATAGATAGATAGATAGATAGATAGATAGATAGATAGATAGATAGATAGATAGATGGATGTCTGGCATTCAGCTTTGTTCGGGTATTTTCCCACGTCATAATAGTGGTGCTTTTAAAGTTGTAGCAACGTTTCAGCAGAATCTCATCTGCCATCATCAGGCTTCTGTATAGTGTTCATTAAATTTAAATCTGAAACCACTGTAAAAGTCTGACTCACAGACAAACACCATACAGAAGCCTGATGATGGCAGATGAGATTCTGCTGAAACGTTGCTACAACTTTAAAAGCACCACTATTATGACGTGGGAAAATACCCGAACAAAGCTGAATGCCAAACATGTAAGTACCGCGAAAACTTAAGAAAACAAATATATATGTGTGTGTGTGTGTGTGTGTGTATCCCTCACTGCAACTCCACACATACGCACAATACTTCTCAAAAGAGATTAACATGCCACAACCTCTTCGCTGAAGGTCCCCATGGTTGGAAGGGAGGCAAGCAATAACACTGCAATATTAAGCTAACCAGGATTACCGATAAACAGTTGACCCCAGAAGAGCCTCTTGCTTGAAGCTGCTTCACTTTTCCCCCCCTGCTGACAGAAAACACTAACACAAAACATGAAACAAGAGCTCACTTTTCATTAACAAGCAACAGGATGTGATGGGGTAGTTCAATTGTGCCTGTGATACTGAATTTCTTCCGTGTGAATAGAGGAAATACAGGCAGGGGTGGGCTGCTGGAGGTTCGCAGGGGTTCAGGAGAGCCCCGGTGCAGTTTGGGGAACCCCCAAATCCCACACCTGGCTGACCCCGCTGCAGGTCCATTGAGATTAATTGAATGTTTTGTATTTGTTGAATGGTCCTGAGGCTGGATGTCCTCCTGCAGCACGTTGGCTACAGCGAATTGTCGTACAGTGAGTTGGTTGGGGTGAGTTATCCCATTCTACTCTCCAGCTGTCCGCAGTCTCCCCATTCCTTTAATGCTGGAAGCGACCCAGAGCCATTTAGTATTACGAGATGGGCATCAAATAAATTCTATCTGTCTGTCTGTCGTCTGTCTATCTATCTATCTATCTATCTATCTATCTATCTATCTATCTATCTATCTATCTATCTATCTATCTATCTATCCATCCATCTATCTATCTATCTATAAAAGCGAAAGACCACTCGTGCATCATCACAAAATCTCCAGAACCGTAAAGCCTACAAACTTGAAATTTGGCACGTATGTTCCTCTTGGCTTCCAGGTGCTCACTAAGAAAGGATTTTTTGAAATGACCATCAGAGCATTAGTAATTCCTATATTGTTATTATTAACACGTCCCTTCCTTCAATCCAAGGGAACACGCCACCTTAGAACTCCTTTTTCAAAAGCAATGTCCTTCCAGACACTATGAACGAGTTCTGCCCCTGATAAATAATTGGAGCATTTTTTCTTCCTTGGTGAAATGAGGGAACATTATCCATCCAGCCTCCCTGCCTGCAAATTTGGGTAAAAGTATCCAAAGGCCATTTTGCCCACATCCAACAATGCTCTTTTATCATATTTACCAAAGCGAAAATCCCTCCCGCTCTAGTTCTGCTTTTTGCACAGAGGAGAAAAGGTTTACAGAAGGGTAGCTGTGTTAATAAACAATGCCAATGATATAATTGGTACAACTTCTTCCTTGCCCCTGTCTTTTTTTTTTTTTTTCCCACCTGCAGCTGGGCTTTGTACAGCATGTTCCTTCTATGCCAAGAAATCTCAGGATTTGCTCTAATTGACACTAATGAAACAAATTGCAACATGAAGTGTGACATGTCAGATTACATTAGAGACTTTGGAGGTCACTTTATGAATCTCATCTGCAGCAGAAGAGACTCTGGTCCGGCCCATCTTTGAGCTTCAGAAGCACAGGTAACTTTATCAGCAAAGTAGGCAGATGTTCCAAATGACTCTCTGCAGTGAATTCGATTGCACGGGTGCAATGGCAGAGGTGGAGGAGAGAGAGAGGAAGGGCAGTGGAATTACGACTCTGAAGACAGAAGTTCTACCATGTTAAATCTTCTCAGTTGCCAGGGTTTCAAAAAGTGGGAGATTCTGTCCTCAGCAGAGGTAGTATTCAACCGGTTCTGACCGGTTCTGGAGAACTGGTAGTGGAAATTTTGAGTAGTTCAGAGAACCAGCCAATCCCACCTCTGACTGGCCCCACCAACCCCATCTATTCTCTGTCTCCCATTGAAACCCAGCTGATCATCTGGGTCTCCTTTGGTTGCCCTGTGCAGGAGAATGGAACTGAAAAGCAGGTTAGTGGGGTAAGGAGGGAATGGGGATTTTGCAGTATCCTTCCCCCAGGAGTGGGGTGGGAATAGAGATTTTGCAGTATTTTTCCCCTGGAGTGGGGTGGAAATGGGGATTTTACAGTATCCTTCCCCTGCCACGCTCACCAAACCACGCCCACCAAGCCACACCCACAGAACCAGTTGTAAAATAATTGAATACCACCACTGGTCCTCAGGCAGCAGTCAAGAACTTAAGGAAAAAGGACTATATTCTTTTCACTTACTCCCCCAAGGCCTGTAGAGATTATCAGTCACCTACAGGTTTTTAGCTGTACAATGTGGAATGAAACACCCTTGGAATGATGTGGGAGTAGGAATGCATTTCCAGAGGGAAAAATTGCAGGCTAAGGAACCAGGAGCACTACTCAGAGTCAGACGACTGTGAGGAAACAGATAAACCTCCAAGTGGCCTCAATGACCCTCGAAAATAATGCAAATGACCATAAATAAATCCTTCCATTCCCCACTATCCTGTCGAAGAAGCTTCTTGGATGAGAAGCGAAATGTCTTCAAAAGAAAAAAAAAACAAGAATAGCCAGTTGCCTCCTGAAAAAGTACCTTTGGTACTCACCCAAGGGGTCAAAAGAGACCATCTATGTTAAAATTGAACATCCTTCTCTCAACAGAGGAGGAGGAATACAGTGCCATCAATCTCCTATCTCCAACACAGTCCTTTCAGTGGTTCCAAGAAGGTTCCACACCCATTTGCACGAGATGACTGTTAAGTTCTGCACATGGGTGCAAGGAACGGAGACGAGGCAGTGAACAGTGAACTTCAACTCTTTATTAATCATTCTGAACAGAGTGAAAACCCTAGGGCAGCAGCAGCCCTTTTATAGGGCAGGCTGCTGACCTATTAGCCAATGAGAACATGGAAGTGTTAAACCATTGAACCAATGAGAGTGGCTCGTTAACAGCCAATCAGATTCCCCAGAACGGACCAATCCGATATCGCTATTATCGGCCAATCAGAAGTGCAGGATTAGAACGCTGCTTTTTTTTAAGGTTTGTTAAAACTTTATTTAAGCGCTTTTATTAGTTCATAACACCCCTTCCCCCCGGGTTCCATTTGATGGGTGCGGTGACGTAATCCCTAAGATATGTAGATTGTTTTAACTGTCTATTGGATTTGCGCTGTCCTACCGGTTCCTGTCTGTAGTCCGTTTTCGGCGGGATGTTTTTGGACATATCTGGTACAGGCGGTTCCGCATCCTCACTGGACGACTCGGTGCCGCTAATGCTGTCATTGTTGTCCTCCGATCTTTGCGGGCTCGCCTCCGTTGAGGTATTCCTCTGTAGCGAGGAGAGTCCCCTCCCTGATTCTTCTTCATTTATCACACCCGATTGCTGACTTTCTTCATTTCTGCTTTCCACCATCTCGAATTCGGTTTCTTCGACATCCCCTCCCCCCTCAGTTTGGGAGTCACTGGAGTCGCGGGAACTGGGTTGTAGCCTAGAGCGAAGCTGATCTATATGGCGTTTCCATATTTTTCTGTCACAGGTTTGCACACGGTACGATCTGGGCCCGGTGGTTTGAATTACGGTTGCTTCGACCCATAATGGTTCACCGGAGAGGTTTTTTGCGAAAACTAAGTCGCCTACCTTGAACTCGCGGCATTTTCCGCTAGATCCACAGGGTTTCTCTGGCTTGTAGGACGGGTGAAGCCGGTCGAGGTGGGAACGAAGCTTGTGTCCCATCAACAGTTCAGCTGGAGTCTTGTTGGTGACGCTGTGCAGAGTGATGTGTTGGAGTAGGAGTATTCTGTTTATTTTTTCGTCAATGTTCCCATAGTCCATTTTTTGGAGAGTTTTTTTAAATAAATTGTACCATGCGCTCAGCTCTGCCATTAGCCGCAGGGTGCACTGGTGAAGTTAGCACATGGCGGATACCCCGGTCCGCTAAGTATCGTTCAAACGCCAGGGCAGTGAACTGGGGTCCGTTGTCGGAGACCAGAATGTCTGGCAGCCCGTGCGTTGCGAATAGCCTATTCAATTTTCAGATGACGGACTCGGTTGTAGTTTTCTTCATTTCGTGGATCTCGAGCCAGTTGGAATAGGCATCCACAGTTAGGAGGAACATATGTCCTTTAGTAGGTCCTGCAAAGTCAACGTGGATGCGGGACCACGGCCCCTGGGGGGTTTCCCATTCTGTTGGAGTTGCTCTAGGTGGGGCACTGCTGACTTCTTGGCACTTTAAAAAAGTCTTTACCCAGGCTTCGATCTGTTTGTCGATCTGTTTGCCCAGCCACCACGCCTAGCTTCTTGCGAGTGTTTTCATATGCACGATGCCGGGATGACCGTCATGCAATTTTTTCAATAGTGCTCGTTGTAACCGCTCTGGGATGACGACTCTGTCTCCCCATAGGATGCAGCCTTTTTGCAAAAAAAGTTCTGTTTGCCGGTTTCTGAAAGGGGTGAAGTCATCAGGGGTTTGTTCTATTGGCCATCGTCGTTTGACCCAGCTAAGAACTCACGCCAATACAGGATCTCGTTTTGTTCCAATTGCAATGTCTCTGGTTGTTAGCAGTGGTGAAAGTAGCATTTCAATCTGGAGTGTCGTAAGGATTGGAGCTGGGTCATTGACAGTTACCAGAAGTGGGGTACGGCTCAATGCATCAGTGTGGGGAATGGCTTTCCCCGGGTGGTGTTGTAATTTACAGTTGTATGCAGCTAAAAACTCTGACCAGCGAGTCATTCTAGGTGATCATATATAGCTGGTTGGCTTGTCTCCCACTGTAATCCCTAGCAAAGGTTTGTGGTTGGTAACAATAGTAAAAACTCATCCATATACATATTCATGAAACCGTTTCACAGCAGATACAACAGCAAGAGCCTCTTTGTCGATCTGGCTATAGTTACGTTCAGCCTTTGATAGGGTCCTTGAAAAATAGGCAATAGGGGCCTCACTACCATTTGGTAACACATGACTCAAAATGGCTCCTACTCCAAACGGTGACGCGTCACATGTAATTGTTAAAGGCAGAGTCTCGTTATACTGCATTAAAACAGCATCTGAGATTAGTAAGTTTTTCACTTGTCGGAATGCGTGCTCCTCTCGGTGTCCCCAGACCCAGGTTGCTTTTTTGTCGAGAAGTCTATGTAGGGGCTCAGCTACGGTCGCTTTCTGGGGCAAGAAGATGTTGTAAAAATTAATGAGCCCCAGGAAAGCTTGGAGATCAGTCGTATTTCTGGGGCATTTTTGATTGCCCTTAATTTGCTATTAGTGGGGTGAATGCCTTGTTTATCAATTAGGTACCCCAGAAACTCTACTTTATCTGTACACAGTTGACATTTATTTTTTTTAACCGTAAGGCCAGAGTCTTTAAATTTCTGGAGAACCATTTTAAGACATTTTTCTAGTATTTCTCTATTCGGGGCAGCAATTAAAATGTCATCAAAGTATGGCACGACCCCCTTGATCCCTTGCAAGAATCTCTCCATCAGACTTTGAAAAATCCCTGGGGCTACGCTCACTCTGAATTGGAGTCGGTTGCAGTTAAAGGCACCTCGGTGCGTAACGATCGTCTGTGCCTCTGCGGTTTTTTTATCTACAGGCAGTTGTTGGTACGCCTGTGCTAAATCCAATTTAGTGAAGACTTTTCCGCCCCCCAGGGAATGGATAAGGTGTTGTACCACCGGCACCGGGTAAGCATTCTGTTGAAGGGCGTGATTAAGGGTGGCCCGGTAATCCCCACAAATCCTTAATTATCCATCCGGTTTGATGGGTGTTACAATTGGGGTTTCCCAACGAGCGTGGTCAGTTGGTTCTAAAACACCCTGGGCTGTTAATTTATTGAGCTGCTCGTCAATTTTTGGTTTAAGGGCAAAAGGTACCCGACGAGACTTAAGGTGGATGGGGGCTACTTCAGGGTTAAGGTTAAATGATATCGGGGTCCCCTTGTACTCTCCTAGTTTGTCTGCAAAGACGTCCTGGAATTCCTGGACGATGGCCTCCTCCCAGTTGTCGCTTCTGGTTTGGTGAATGCCGGATACCTCGATCCTGAGTGGGGTGAACCATTGAAAGCCTAACAAGCTAGGCAGGTCACGGTCGACGACGGTCAGTGGTAATGATGCAGTATGATTTTTGAATGATACTTGGACTTGGCTGGATCCAACGACCGGAATTTGGTTCCCCTGATAATCTTTGAGTATGATTCTTTGGGCTCTGAGGTCTTGATGCCGGATGACAGGGATTAATTGTTTAAGAGTCTTCCAGGAAACCATCGAGAGAGACAATCCTGAATCGACTTCCATCACACAAGGCTGGTTTTCGATGGCGACCTTCACTCGGCTCTTCTTTGCATCTAGCGATGAGGTGTGACCGATTGTCATGGTTTGGTGTGCCTCTTCTCGTCTCATTGAAATGGCCAGTATTTTATTTCTGTAGGAGTGGTTGTTCCATTGGTGGTTCAAATGTTCCCGACTCACAGGATGATTCCCTGTGGTCTGGCGGTAGTTGTTTCCCCTCTGAAGTGGGCTGGATCCTTGCTTGCTTCTACAGACCTTCCCGATGTGGCCTCTTTTCCCACAGAAATGGCAGAGCGCGTCAAGGAATTTGCAGTCTGATCGCGGGTGGTTTGCCCCACAACCCGCGCATTGGTGCGGTAGTCTTTGATTCCGCTGGTGACATTGGTCACGTTCAGACTGGAGCCAGTTGACCTCCTTCTCATCACTTTCTGATGGCGATTCGAGGTCCTCATGGTGGGTCGCTATTGTGTGCCTCTCTAGGCGAGGTGAGGTATCGCTGGCGAGTTGACGGAGTGTTGCGTTGGTGCAGCGCATTCAGGTAGCCGACTTCCTGGTTGCTTCTGCTGCAGTAGCGTCCTTGATGATATCAGCAAGGTTGATGTCCCCTTTGGCCATGATCTTGCTCTGTACTGTCTGGTCATCTAATCCCAGAACTATTCGGTCTCTCAGAGCTTCTTCAAGGTCTGCGAACTCACAGAGGCCTCCCAGGTTCCGGAGATCCGCGATGAAATCTGCAACGCTCTCTTCTTTCCGCTAGTCCCTCTGGTAAAATTCATGTCTTCGGACAAGCGTTGGTATGGCGGGTGCATAATGGGCCCGTAGAAGTGGTGCGAGGACATCCCAGTCCATGGATTTCATCTCAGCTAGTGCCTTGGCCATCTTAAAGACAGCAGGCCCGCAATGGGTCAGGAACATTGCTCGCTTTTTTCCCGTAGTGGCATCCTTCAAATTTTTGGTCTCCAGAAACATCTGGAACCGGTCTATGTATGAGTCCCAGTCTTCTTGTGCCGGGTTAAATGGAGTGGATGGTATGGCGCCGCCGGACATGGTTTCCGTTGTCGATGTGCCTTCAGCCACATGCTCTGTAGTGTTCAGTCAGCTCTGATGTCTCCGCATCCCATCCTCGTCGCCAGTGTTAGGTTCTGCGCATGGGCACAAGGAACGGAGACGAGACAGTGAACAGTGAACTTCAACTCTTTATTAATCATTCTGAACAGAGCAAAAAGCCTAGGGTAGCAGCAGCCCTTTTATAGGGCAGGCTGCTGACCTATTAGCCAATGAGAAACATGGAAGTGTTAAACCCTTGAATCAATGTCTGCCACATTTGGCTGATTCTTTTGCGCATGCTGTCCTGCATAGAATTGCCCAATTATTTTAGAGTAACTTCCCCTCTTTCTTTTTCTTTTCAAAGATTTTTTGACATCAATTGTTCCTGGAACCATATAGATGTGCAAGACTAATTCTTTCTTTCTTTCTTTCTTTCTTTCTTTCTTTCTTTCTTTCTTTCTTTCTTTCTTTCTTTCTTTCTTTCTTTCTTTCTTTCTTCCTTCCTTCCTTCCTTCCTTCCTTCCTTCCTTCCTTCCTTCCTTCCTTCTTTCTTTCTTTCTTTCTTTCTTTCTTTCTTTCTTTCTTTCTTTCTTTCTTTCTTTCTTTCTTTCTTTCTTTCTTTCTTTCATACAATCAAAAAAAGCTTTGCCAAAGAGCCAGCCAATCCCAGGGACTGCATCAAAAGCAGAGCCTTTAATAAAGGCCTCTTCTAATTATCGGCTGCCATTGTTTCAAACGAAGCAAATGAGATGCAAGACTCCATTAATTGTCTAATGAGGCCAGGCTGCTTTTCTATGATAGGATGGAGCTGATTAAATATTAAAACAGCAGCCTAGGGGGAAACCAAGTCAAAATATCGGCAGCCCAATGGATTGCAAGGAAAGAAAATATTGATTTTTTTTTTTTAAAACCTATACAAACAAAAGCTTTAAAAATCTACATTTTCTTTATAGGTATGTGTATCTGTGGTCTGAAAGAAGAGATGAAAAGTTCAGGAGCTTGTTTCCTGCACTAAAGCTAATTAGGACAGGAATAAAAGGCCAGAATTCAAAACAAGACTTGAGAGAAAGAGATTGAGATGCTGACTTTTAAAAGCATACACATAATGAAAACCTTCCATGGTTTAAACCTGTGCCAGAAGCATTTATGAGCAAAAGCAACAGCCTTCTCATCTTAATATTTCTTTGTTATTATGTTATGCTGTTGTCCCAAAGCTGCTTTTTCAGGAAGCAACTGGACTTTCTTGTTTTTTCTTTTGAAGACGTTTTGCTTCTCATCCAAGAAGCTTCTTCGGCTCTGACAGGATGGTGGGGATTGGAAGGATTTATATTCCTGGCAGACAGCCGGTCATTTGCATCCTTTTAGAGGGTTGTTGAGGCCACTTGGAGTGTTGTCAGTGTCACCTGAGTGGTGCTCCTGGTTCCTGTAGTCTGCCATTTTTTTCCTCTGGAAATCCATTCCTTATTCCCACACCATTTGAAGGATGTTTATTACAAATTGCATAGCTAAACATGTCATGATTGTCCCAAAGGTGTTTTTTTTTTTTTTTCCAAGAGACAACTGGACTTTCTGGTTTTTTTTTTGAAGACATTTTGCTTCTCATCCAAGAAGCTTCTTCAGCTCTGACAGGAAAGTGGGGAACGGAAGGATTTATAATCCTTGCCAACAAACCCTTCAGGACTAGATTCAGCATTGCATTTCAAAGACAAAGGTTACTCTTTAAAAGACATCAACGCCCACATTTTGGACAGAGAGGACTGCTGGTTTGAAAGAGAGGTCAATGAGGCCAATTGTGTCAAAATTGAACAGCCCTCTCTCAACAGAAGGGGAGGAATATGGCATCATCTACCTCCAATCTACAACACAATCCTTTCAACAGTTCCAGGGAGGCTCCACATCCATTTCCACCACTCAGATGACCCTGAGCACACAGAAAAACTTTCAAGTGGCCTCAACAGCTCTCTAAAATGATGCAAATGACCAGCTGCTTACAAGGAGTATAAATCTTTCCATTTCCCACCATCTAGTCAGAGCTGAAGAAGCTTCTTGGATGAGAAACAAAACGTCTTCAAAGAAATACGAAGTCGAGTTGTCTCTTGAAAAAGCACCTTTCAGAACATGGGACAACCATGATCTGAGAATCTCCATAAACACTCCCGATAGTAAGAGCGGAGGGCTGGACTAGAAGAAAAATAAAAATAAAAAGCTATCACTTGATGGACGTACAATCGTTTACCTTTCTGTGAATTTCAAGTATGCCAAAAAATTTTCCCTTAAAACCTTGGCATTGAGCTTTCTGCATACCAGGACTGCAATGGAAGATTTTCCTCTTTTCTGAAACTTATTCCTTCATGTCCATCAAAAGCAGGCAAACAAACACAAATTACAAGAGAAAAGAAAATCTGATCTGTAAGTATCTAGATCTCTTTTCTGAAAGGCTAAGAGTGGTCTCATTCTTTACAGATAATCAGAGTTGGAAGGGACCTTGTAGGTCATCCAGTCAAACTCCCTGCCTAAGCAGGAGACCCTACACCATTTCTGACAAATGGCAGTCCAATCTCTTCTTGAAAGCTTCCAGAGATGAAGCTCCCACAGCTTCCAAAGGCAACTTCTTGTTCCATTGGTTGATTGTACTCAATGTCAGAAAATTCCTCCTTATATCCAGTTTGAATCTCTCCTTGATCAGTTTCCACCCATTATTCCTTGTCTGACCTTCGGGTGCTTTGGAAAATAGCTTAATTTGGATGGTGATCTTGTTATAGAGCATCAACATCAACAAGGAGCAAAATTATATATCTGACAGAACAAGGGACTTCAGATTTTCCATCACCTTTAAGATAATTGACGTAACATCCTTGGCATGCTTTGATTTGGGCCGTTCTCTGCTTATGCCTGACATAACAGTCGTCTCAAGTTAAACGTACAACTTTTAGTTAAAAACACAGGTAGTCCTTGACTTACAGCCACAATTGAGCTTGAAATTTATATTGCTAAGTGAAGCATTTGTAAAGTGAAAGTTGTCCCAATTTTATATTTTTTCTTGCCACCGTTGTTAAGCGACCTTCCAACCAGCAAAGTCAACAGGGAAATCTGATTCGCTTGAACAACCCTGTTATCAACTTAACATTTGCAGTGATTCACTTAACAGTCGTGGCAAGGAAAAGTCTTAAAATGGGTCAGAATTCACTTACAAATTTCTCACTTTACAACATGAATTGGGAGCTCAGTTGCAGTCATAAGTTGAGGACCATCTCTATAACTATTCATATTTAACTAGGGTTAAATATGAAGGAAACGTTTATTTGAAGTGACATATTCTGGATATATTTATTTTAGGCTGGCCTGAACTCTGCCACTGCTGTCATGAAAGCCCCAGAAAATATCCTGGAACATTATCCAGCTTTGAAACAGGAATTTTAAAAAAAATTCCAGTGCTTATAAATAAGCACAGGGAGAAGAGAATTGTGTCTTCTTCATATTTTCGATCAGAATTTACCAAATTTGCTATCCGCTCACCAGTGGATGACAACTTCGAAATCTGCCACACAGCTTGCCTGTAAGGACAGGATCAGTGGTGGTGTCAACTAAAAATACTTATTTGGTTTTTTTAGTTGCCAGCAGAAAGGGAGTGGGGGAAAGCAGTACATTCCTTAAATGCTTCAGATAATCTCTTTGGCAGATGAAGCTGTTGGCGCGCAAGTTTATTACTGGAGAGCATGATTGATGACTCTTAGCTATGGATGTGTCTCATTGTAGATACATCCAGGGGGTGGGGGGGAAGACCAGGGTCAAGGTTGAAATGAATGATGTGTCAGAGTCAGCTGCCACCGAGACATGCTGACATGTCAACTCCTAATAAATCAATCTTTTTTTACTCTGAGAGATACTGCTAGAGACTTATGATTTGAATGGGGGTGCATGTCGGAGCCTTGACAGGTGGTATGCTACCGGTTCGGACCGGTTCACCTGAACTGGTAGTAAAAAAAAGCCTCCTAGGATCAGTTGAGAGGAGAAAGAAGAGAAAAGCACAGGATCAGCCTGCCCATCTTTCCCTGTGCTTTTCTCTTCTTTCTCCTCTTAGCTGATTGGCATCAGCTGGTGTGAGGAAAGCTGCACGCCGGCATTAGGCAAAGCACACAGACCAAGCCATGCCCACCGAACTGGCGGTAAAACAATTTGAATCCCACCACTGGACAGGATGCATTGTTGGAGGAAACCTCTCAATAGCACCTTTCAATTTTTTTTTAATTAAAATATTTTCCCCTAAAAGCTATTTAAGAAACAAACAAATAAAATACCTTTCTCCTGTCCCGCCTGGTGTCTATTTTATTTGGTATAATCATTGGTATAATCTCTTTAAAATCCATCTGGTTCTTTTTAAGTAAAAACTTCTTAAATTCAAATGTAAAGGCTATTTTTATCACAGAATAATATGTAAAGCAATTGAAAACATTGTAATGGGTTTTTCTGCCTGTGGCCCTTTTTCCTCCCCTCCGTTGCATTTCCATAATAAAATCTACTTACAGACTTTGGGGTTGCTACCGATGGATTTTCACACCGATAGGCACAGGACATTGGTCTTGTAGACTGGCTGTGTAATAAAACAGCAATTCCACATTCTATCTGGCACTAACTAACTTTTCTTGGATTCTTTGGGATCTTGGTATCTCGGCTTCTCTGGGTTATGTACGCCTGTGTGAGTGTGTATGTACATGAATAAGATTTGCATTTAGATAACGCAAACAACCCTTTTACAGACTTTAAGAACTTATTAGATCAGGGAGAAAAAATAATTTACTTCATTTCCCAGATAAGCCTTAGTGAGCAAGGAGGAATGAGCTTTTTCACAAAGATGTTACTAGAGGCATGCAAATACTCGACTCAGAGATTTAGTTGGAAGGCGATTTAATCAACTGTCCAAATTCAATTCAATTCCTGGATTGAATTGGTACATTTATTCAAATCTTTGCTTCAAATCAGATGCTGTCGAATGAATCCGGACATTATTTTTCCCTCTCCCTCAAAATTTGGACTCCAAACTGACTTGAATTGATGGGATGAGTCAGAGGTTTAGTTGAATCAAATTGATTTGGGGAAATGGATCAAAAATCACAAATCTATATCTATATCTATATCTATATCTATATCTATATCTACATCTATATCTATATAGTATTCAGCTTTGTTCAGGTATTTTCCCACGTCATTATACTTGTGCTTTTAAAGTTGTAGCAACATTTGGGCAGAATCTCATCTGCCATCATCAGGCTTCTGTATAGTGTTCGTCATCAGACGAAAGCTGAATACCATACACATACACACACACACACACACAGACACACATACACATACACATAAACATTCACACACACACACACACACACACACACACATATAGTGTGTGTGTGTGTGTGATCTATCTATCTGTATCTATATCTATCTATCTATCTATCCATCCATCCATCCATCCATCCATCCATCCATCCATCCATCCATCCATCCATCCATCCATCTATCTATCTATCTATCTATCTTTGTAATTCTGCAAAGGATGAATTTAATCTTAGCATCTTGGTTTTGGATTTAGCCTGCTGGGTGAACCTAGACATATGTGGCTTGTTCAACAAAGCAAATTTAGGAAAAGTGGGTTTAAGCTGAATGTGTGAATGCAGAGAAGGAAGAGTTAAGCTGACTGCAGTTTTCGGATTCCTCTGGTTTTCTTTTTGATTGGCTGGAGGCAAGTAATTAGATTCAAATTAAAATAGATTTTTGCTTTACACACACACACACATAAATATTCCTTTGCATAATGCTGTGAAAGCTACTGTATCACACATTGCTGTTATGGAGATGATGAGAGAAGGGAGATAAGGATGAGGAGAATTTTTGAAGCCTCTTTGTTTGATCTGCCTCTATTTTCTTTTCATTTATCAAAAGAGACAATAACATCTAGAGATTCTGGTGTTTAACTTTTCTACAGCTTCAGCAGCAGCCTGAAACACAGGGGCTGTGTTCATACACCATGGTTATTTGAATTAACCCATTTTGTAGGCTCATTCAATACGGTGAACCATAAAATAATGGAACAGGCTGGCTTTATACAATATACTAAATCAGGGCGGGAAAATACCCCAGAAGACGCAAGGGTAAAACTAAGCAATTGCCATATATTATGCAAATGCAACCAATAATCTTTAACTGACTTAATTTGGCATATAGAATGGCTCCAGCCATTGCATTGATGTTAAGCTCCATTCATGGTGGTGGAGCTTGCTTCCAAATGAACAGGTTTAAGATGATGCCATTAACTCGACCCATTTCTATATAAAACAAGACAGTGTTGGTTTAAAAAGCAGGGGGAGGGTCAGATGGAGACCCCAAACTCATTCAGTCTCCAGATTCCCCTTTGTTGCTCCCTTCCAAGCTCATCTTTTCTTCAATGATTGAGAACTGGCAGAGTAATCCTTCCAAAGGAGAAAATTCAAGATTCAAGGAGGAGGAAGGAAGAAGGAAGAGGAGGAGGAGGAGGAGGAGGAGGAGGAGGAGGAGGAGGAGGAGGAGGAGGAGGAGGAGGAGGAGGAGGAGGAGGAGGAGGAGGAAGGTAGAAGAAAGTAGAAGGTAGAAGGTAGAAGGTAGAAAGTAGAAGGTGGAGGTGGAAGAGAAAGAGGAGGAGGAGGAGAGAGAGAAAGAAGGGAGGAGGCAGAAGAAGAAGAGGAAGAGGAAGAGGAAGAAGAAGAGGAGGAGGAGGAGGAGGAGGAAGAAGAAGAACCCCAGCCCAATCATATGCATTGTAGACTGTTTCTCAATAATAAACATGATCCCTGGTATTTATGACCACATCATAAATAATTGTTTAATGTGAAGGTTGTCATACTTGGCAGTTCCTCAATCCCTTAAAATGATAAATTAATTTTAAAAAGAGAAGTAACGATTCAGCAAGGGGAACATCAAAACTATTCAAATGGTGGCCCTGACAGTGTGATGGAAGCCCTGTCTAAACACACCCAATGCTGATGACCATGCAAAGGGTTAGCATCAGGGATGGGATTCTACCAGTTCACACCACTTCTATAGAACCCGGTTGTTAACCTTCCCATTAGTTCGGAGAACTGGTAAAAAACCGCCCCCTGGCTGCCCCCCCCCCCCCGCCTACTTCTCCTCTCGCTTCTCTGCTACCTGCCTGTCGGTCCTTATCATGCATGTGCAACATTTCTGCCTGACCTTGTGCACCTGCCAGGGCATCCATTGCTGCCTGCCTTCCGCTGTGGTCCTGCCTTTACTGATCTCCCTGGGTGAGTGAGGCTCTGCAAGCCCCGGTCGCCTTCCCCCTCCCCCTTGCCTTTTGTTGCCACCGGCAAAAGGCGACCGGGGTGTGCAGAGCCTCACTCACCCAGAGAGATCAGTAAAGGCAGGACCATAGCGGAAGGCCGGCAGCAATGGCCGGCCTGGCAGGTGCACAAGAGCAGGCAACAGTGTTGCACATGCATGCAACGTCGTGCATGCATGATAAAGACTGACAGGCAGGCATCGGAGAAGGGAGAGGAGAAGCAGCCAGCCAGCCAGGGGGCCGTTTTACTGGTTCTCCGAACTAATGGGAACGTTAACAACCGGTTCTATAGAAGTGGTGCGAACTGGTAGAATCCCACCCCTGAGTCTTTTGCTTGAGCAGGGGCTGGACTAGAAGACCTCCAAGGTCCCTTCCAACTCAGTTAGTCACTATTTTAAAAAGTGACATCTAGTTTGCATGGAACCTGTTGGTGGTTTTTGACCTTCCATTCGAAGATCCTTGATGCAATGACTCATTTACAACTTCCATGGATTTGTGGAATAACCAGCCCTCCCTCACTGAATTAGCAGAAAATGAGCTTCCCGTGTTATGCCAAATGAGGGGCAAAGACTCCAAGAAGTTTATGGCTTTTCTTTCTTTAATCTAATATTCTCAGGAAAAAAGAAATTAGTTGCATTTATGACATCTCTTATATTTAGGTCTCTTGCCTTATGTGTTGCAAGAGACAATGCAAAATTATGCAATGCATAATGAAAATCCCAGTTCTCCTCGCTAAATGCACTGAGGTTAAAGCATTGGGTGAGAAATCGTTTCTCTGGGAATACCTATAGGAAGTTAGCACCCCCTCCTAGAAAAATGAAGTATTCTAGGAAATATTAAAAAGGGCATAATATTTCCCCTAAAGGAGAGGCAGAAACCGCCCCCCCATATCTTTGTTTATGGGCTATTCAGGCCTGGACCAGTCTATTCTACATAACAGGCAGAGCCATTTAATTGCCCTTCATTGCATCACTGAGCAAGATTCACCAAACCTCGCACACAGACAGTCTACAAGCCAGCTGGGATCTCTGACAACCACCAATCAGGATACTCTTCCTATACCCCAGGAAGCTCAAAGCCAGAGAGGGCATAAAACCCAGGCACTTTCAGCATCTCTTCCCTTTTGCTTCACCCAAGAGCTCCAAGGCATAAGATCCTGTTCATCAATAAACCTTTTTTCCAAGCAACTTTCATGATTCCAGTGTCCTTTTCCCCAGTTGAAACTGAACCCAGAAGGATATTTCTTCCAACATAACATTGTCAAAGAAAGTTTAAAAACTTCCGCAGCCTAAGAGTATTTTGGCAATGGCCCCCAATCTTTTGGGGGCACCAGGGACCAGTTCCATGGAGAGAGGATTTTCTGTGGACTGAGGGGTATATGTATATGTATGGTTATCAACTCTGAAGTGAACCTGGCTGGGGCCATTTTGGAGGCTTTATGGTTGCCACAATGCGAAAAAGGAATAGGGAAGGGGAACATAGTTTAGGGAGGGATTTTGTAGCCAAACCAAAATAGTTTTCTGTGGGAACCAAGGACATTCTAACCAAGTGGCTGGAAAGAAGAGGAGAAAGGTAACCAGGCAACCAACCGGTGCCTTGATTGGATAATGTGGCTAATCAGGTGAAAACCGCGGGCACTTGCAGAGTTGGTTTTCACCAGTTTGTGCTGATAAAATTATTATTTGAAGAATCTGCTCTGCTTTCTATGGAGTTATTATTTGGAACCCTGATAGTGGTTTTGTGTACTGCCAGCATCCATGGATGGGGCTTCACTTTTTTGCATGGACTGTTTTCTGGCATGCCACAGATTGGTGCCAGTCCCCACACTGAGGGTTAGGGACCACTGTGTTATGGTGTGCAAACCATGTATTGACCCCATCCTGTAGGTCAGCGTCTCTGCCCCAAAGAAATGAATGTGCTAAGAAAGGGCGGGAGGGGAACATATTAAATTGAGGAAATGCAGACCATGCCAGCTATTGGAGGCGATTTCCATGTGTTTCAACATCAAGAGGTCTGTTTAATTTATATTTTAGGTGGTCAAAAGAATCCTGGCACAGCAGGAATCTTATCTAAGCAGCTGAATTTTCTGGTTCCATCTCTTTCACACACACAAAAAAAAAAGACATCGCAGATTTTTCCGGTTTCATATAGCCAGCCTTGACATGATTGTAATACATAAGTGGTGCAATTCAACCGGTATAACAACCGGTTTGATGATCGTGTGCTTTGCGCACATGCAGACCATTTTTAAAATATCAATTTTTAGCTATAATACTTACCTCCTACTGCAGCCCCGGGAGGGTAGAACAGCTGAGGAGTGGCAAAATTCTGCTTGAATCAGCTGTGCTCCAAAACAAGGAAATAAAGCACAGGAAAGAACAGGGGCAGGTGAGCGGCAGTGGTGTGTTTCAAAAATTTTTTACCACCGTTTTGGTAGGTGTGGTTTGGTGGGCACACTTGGCATGGGTGCACACACTTTGTGTGTGCATGCATGCCAAACGCTCACTTTGCAGAGGTGCAGAGGCTTTCCAACTCACCTCCTGCAATCCTGCACTCTCCCTGTCGTGCAGAAAGCAGCTGCACTTCAAAAGCAGGACGAAAAGGTTAATATGGGAACCCAGGCAAACGGTAGGCTCAATGGCAGAGCTTTGGAGAGAACTGGTTTGGTCTCTACTGCTCATTGGCACTGCCAGCTCGGCAGAACTGGGTCAAACCAGTAGAATACCACCACTGGTGGGCAGGGACAAATGATCACTGGAACTACCAGTTCACCCGAACTGGTCCAAATTGGTAGAATCCCACCCCTGTGCATAATTCTTCTGCAGTTGGCAGCCAACGTTTCAACTCTTTTGCTGTTGTTTTCAGCTGTTGGGGCTGTGGGGATGAGTGTGAAGTATTGAAGTGATGCAATATGGAGAGCATGGAATAAATTGGCAAAAGGGATCCCAATCTTATTGCAGCGTTAGGATGGTAAAAAATGGAATTGTCAGAATTAGAATTATTTGACCTTGCAGCATTTAAAAACAAACAAACAGCTGTTTGAAACAGAACAGCTGGCAATACATAAGCTTTGTGTTAAAGCTTGATATGACTGTGAATTACCAGGATTTGCTGAGTATTCTTCAAGAGAGAAATAATAACAATAATAACATTCTTTAACCTTGATAAATGTCATGTGTGAAGAATCAGGACCGCACATTAACTAAACTGATTTATTGCTTATGTCTACTCACAAGAATCTAGCCAATTAATGATCAGTACTAAATTGGTGCTAGATAAGAGTTAATGAGACTCAAGAGAGGCTGCACTTGGATCATTTGTGGGAACCTCACAATTTCAGGCTAAATTAGAATAGAATAGAGCTGGAAGGGACCTTGAAGGTCTTCTAGTCCAGCCCCCTGCTCGAACAGGAGAACCTATTTCAGATAAGTGAATGTCCAGTCTCTTCTTAAAAGCCTCCAATGATGGAGCTCCCATGATTTCTGGAGGCAAGCTGTAGCTGTTCCACTGATTAATTGTCCTCACTGTTATGAAGTTTCTCCTTAATTCTAGGTTGCTTCTCTCTTTGGTTAGTTTCCAATTATTGTTTCTTGTCTTGCCTTCTGGTGCTTTGGAGAATAGCTTGACTTCAGGGTTGGGATTCTACAGGTTCGCACCTATTCTCTAGAACCAGTTGTTAACATTCTAAACAGTTCAGAGAACCGGTTGTTAGAAGAAATTACTGGCCTAATCCTGTAACGAAGGCAGGAAGGAAACATTCTGGTGTTGCTTACAGAAACTGCCTCTCCGTTAACCCTTATTACATTCTTGGCAGGACTAGACTTCCTGTCTCTGGAACTTCTCTGGAGTTTTTTCCCCTCCTTTGCTGGTACTTTGCTTGTGTGGAGGGACCCTTCAAAATTACAATGGCACTGAAAAAAGTGACTTATGACCATTTTTCACACTTATGACTGTTGCAACATCCCCACAGTCATGAGAGGCCAGGTGAGGAGATGCGTGCCTCAATGTGAGTGATGCTGAGTTGACCACACCCAGCCAGTCACATGACCACCAAGCCACGCCCACCAACTTAGCCACACCCACAGAACTGGTTGTTAAAAAAATTGAATCTCACCCCTGCTTGACTCCCTCTTCTTTAAGAGATTTTTCTTAACAGTGGGAAGAATTAGCCAGTGGAACAGCTACAGCTACTGCTTTCCGAAGCTGTGGGTTCTCCATCACTGGAAGTTTTAAAGAAGAGACTGAATAGCTACTTGTCTGAAATATAATAGGATTTCCTGCTTGAGCAAGAGGTTGGACCCAGAAGACCTCCAAGGTCCCTTCCAACTTTGTTATTCTGTTAATTCTCTCAGAACTATTCTGTTGAAGTTAAAGGAGAACGAAGCCCTCCCTCCCTCTTAAATATTTAATTCCTAAAGGAAATTGGAGATGCAAATTTAATCATTGCATTTCCTGTATGAATCTGGGAAAAAAAGGTTTTTAAGCAGTCATTGGATAATGATCATCATCTTCAGTTTTATTTCTTTGAAAAAAAAACCCCAGATGTTTGGAAATTCAGGGGATTGCCCAGAATGAAAAATGGTGCAAAAAATAAATACTGTCATGAGGAGAGTGTGTATGTGTGTACATGTGCGATAAAGTTATTAACAACTGAAGAGCTGTTAACAACCACTAGCAGAAGTGAGAATTAACATTTGCTGACATTTTCCTATTTTATGTTTTTATGTTAACTAGAAGCAATTAAATTAACTTTAAGGCAGTTTCCCCCCTTTCTATAAATGGCTTTTATTTAGTCCTCTAGAAATAGTAACTTGCCTTTCTTATAAAATTGCATATTACCTCTGTTGCTACAATGTGCTTTAAAAAAGCTCAGCTTTTTTGCCACTAAAGTAGAATATTCACAAATATGAACATACACAACGTACACAAGCACACTTCACAGTTTGCCTGTAGGTTTTAAGATCTAAGCTAAGCATTTGTGTCTTTCTGCAAATACGTTTCACAGGGTCAGATCATATCTTCTCTTTTCTTTATTTTTAACCTCTCTTTTCTTTATTTTTAACCTTTCCCCTCCTGGAAAATATATATAAATTAAAAACGTATGTTTCTGAACAATGAACTATGGATTGGGTTTTTCCTTTTCTCCTAGCGAGAGCTGTAGAAAATCTCATATCTAAGTTGGTGGGAACCAATGATGTCTCTGATCCCAGAGAATATAGGGCAGGGAATAATAGGGCTGGAAAGGACTTCAGAGTCTCATATTTAATTGGTTATCCACAGGGATGGGATCCAACCGGTATAACTACCGGTTCTGTTGCTCTGAGTTGTGCAAGTGCAATTTATGACCTGCTGAGCTGCCCGGACAGCTGAGCAGCGCTGCATGTGGGTGCACAGTGGTTGGAAAAGCCCTTTTTTCCTGCTTTTTCAACCGCAGCTAAGGTTGAAAAAGCAGGAAATAAAGGTCAGGTAAGAGCCCAGGCGGGAGGGTGGGCCAAAACAGCAGCAGACATAGAACTGGTTCTATGTCTGCTGCTCTTCAGAGCAACTAGTTCTACTGGACAGAACTGGTAGAATCCCACCCTTGGTTATCCACTAAGACTTCAAGATCCCTCTCACAGTTACTTCTGTTAAGCCTGGTTTCTCCCGGTCTCTATATGTCCTTTTGGTTTGTCTTGCCTAAGTGTAGGACTTTTCTCTACCTTGAATTTCACTTTGTTAGACAGGGCCCAGGGTTCAAGTCTGTCAAGAGCCGCCTGGATCTTGAGCCTATCATCAAGGGTGACAAACTCGCATCATCACGGCATCGTTACATGATAGATTGCAACTTTTCCCCCTTTGCTAAACTGAGCATGGGCGTGGCCAGCACATGATGCATCTGGCCTGCGAACTGCGAGTTTGATATCCCTGATCTAGGGTGTTGGCCAATGGTGGGATTAAAAAATGTTTACTACCAGTTCTGTGGGAGTGGCTTGATGGGCGTGGCAGGGGAATGATACTGCAAAATCCCCCTTCCCTCCCCACCCCACTAACCAGCTTTCCGGCTCCGTTCTCCTGTGCAGGGCAACCAAAGAAGACCCAGCCAATTAGCTGGGACTCAATGGGAGGCGGAGAATAGATGGGGTTGGCGGGGCCAGTCAGAGGTGGGATTTGCCGGTTCTCCGAACTACTCAAAATTTCTGCTACTGGTTCTTTAGAACTGGTCAGAACCTGCTGAATACCATCTCTGGTGTTGGCTATTCCTGTCAGTTTAGTATCATGTGAAAATTTGGTAAGTTCCCCTTCTATTCCCTCATCTAAGTCATTTATGAAGATATTGAAGAGTCCTGGGCCTAAGATGGAACCTTGTGGTACCCCATTGCTTATTTCTCTCCATGTAGATATTAAGGACTATTTATTGCGTATAATTTGTCAACCAGATCCATCTGATGGTGATGCTATCTACCTCATTTATTCCAGCTTTTCTAGAAGTAGGTTGTGGTCTACTTTGTCAAATGCCTTACTGAAATCTAAGTATACTATGTCCATAGCATTTCTCTGGTCTACTAATTTAGTCACTTTGTCAAAAATGAAATAAGATTGGTTTGGCATGATCTCTTTTTAACAAACCCAGGCTGACTTCTAGTTATTATTTTACTCATTTCTAGTTGATCACAGATCTTTTTATTGGTTATCTTTTCCAGTATCTTCCTGGGTATGGATGTTAGGCTGATTGGTCTGTACTTTTCTGGATCTGTTGGGGGCCACATCAGCTCTTTTCCAGCCCTCTGGTAGTTCTCCAGTGCTGCAGGATTTTTTAAAAATGTGGTACAGTGGTTCTAAGATGACATCTTCCAACTCCTTTAGAACTCTGGGATGTAATCCATCAGGTCCCAGTGAGTTGTATTCATCAAGATCAGAAGATATTCCCTTACCATTTTTTTTTTCTTTTGCTAATTTAACTTTTATTTCTAGTCTGTTTTTTACAGTTATGTGTTTGGTAGATTGGGCTATAGTGCTTAAATCTGGCCCATGGGGCCACCCTGGAAACAGCAAAGGAGGCATCTCCTCCCCCTGGCCAGCCTGTGGAGGAGAACTACAGTGCTGATCCAGCCCTCAAAAAAAAAAATCCAGTTTGACACCTCTGAAATAGACAAATCTACCCAGCCTGTAGCTTCCATGCAATTTTATATCTTGCTCTGAATAAATCTGCATACCCTTGTTTCATATCACATGAACAATCCCTTGGGAATTTCAACGGAAACCAAATGCAAGGGAATGAATGGACAGATGGATATTTAAAAGATATTTAAAATAGTAGATATTTAAAAGTGTTGCAGCTCCAGCCCAAAATAGATCATTGTGGATGGAACTTTACTTCTTGCCCTCTCCCCAACCCTTTCTCTTGTATACCAGCTTCTACTATAAACTTCCAGTTTATCATATAACATTGCAATTTATGGAATAGCCAGCTTCTACACAGACAATAAACTCTTCATCAATGCCAGTGGGAAGACATGAAAGGTTATAAATAATAGAAAAGTGATGGTACCTATCTGTCTTCCTTTGCCCAGTACACAGAATCTATTGGACTTTAAACATGTCAAAAAAATAAAAATAAAATCTAAGCTTGTTTTACATACAATGAGAGTTTCTTTCAGGGTTTTTGTTGTTGTTTTGAAAGAAAAACAAATGCATATTTTGTGCATATTTTCTCCCTGCAAGATTTCATTGGAAATAAATACATATAAGGGCTATAGGTTGTATGAGAAAAAATAATAATAAAACCTGCTGTGCTTTGAAGGATGTGCAATTGCTATATTTATTATATCATTAATTTATGGAAGAGAGATGGAGAGTGAGGAAGAAACAGAGCGAGGGGAAAAATCTTTAATCTTTCAACCAAAATAATCCAAGTGGAAAGTTTTTTATGTCAGAAGATTGGGTAAGGATCCATTCAATTAGCATTCTTCCACAAATGAAAGTCTGTTTTTTAAAAATCCTAAAATTATCGAGGTTTCAGTTTGGAAAACCTTAAGATGCATGATGGGAATGGGATACTTTAGGGTGAAGCTTTTTAATTTTACTCAGGATGCAGTGATGAAAATGCCCTTGCTTCCTTGAAAACACCAATGATCAAACCATACATTTTCTGATTCTATTTATTTTTATTTATTTATTTTGTCAATTACTTATAAGATAATAGGTATAAGAATAAACATGAGTAAGAATACAGGAAATAGGTATGAATAAATGGGGGCAATAGGACAGGGACAGTAGGCACGATGGTGCACTTATGCACGCCTCTTAGGAATGGAGTGAGGTCAATAGTAGACAGTTTAAGAGTAAAGGAGTGGGGTTAGTGGATGTAACAACAGAGTCATGTAGTGCATTCCAGGCATTGACCACTCTGTTGCTGAAGTCGTACTTTCTGAAATCAAGTTTGGAGCGGTTTACATTGAGTTTCTTTATGTTGTGTGCTCTTGTATTGTTGTGGTTGAAGCTGAAGTAGTCATTGACTGGTAGGACGTTGTTGCAGATCATTTTGTGTACTACGCTTAAGTCCAACCATAGATGACATAGTTCAAGGTTGTTCAAGCCCAAAATTTCAAGCCTGGTGATATAGGATATTCTGTTGCAAGCAGAGGGGTGTAGTACTCTTCTCATGAAATACTTCTGGACTCACTCAGATTTGGATTCTGTAACAGTTTAACAAAAACTGTTATCCCGTTTCCATCCTGGCTTAAGCTATACTAAGACAAAGATTGTGATAGGGTCTGTTGCCTAGTATCTTGGATATGTCTCTTTCCAATTTGCCTTCTGTTTGTCTCACTGACTTAAATCTCCAAAGCACCTGAGGGCAGGATAAGAGGTAAAAGATGGAAGATCATTACAGAGAGATCCAACCGAGAAATTTCCTAACTGTGAGAACAGTTAACCAGTGGAATAGTTTGCCTTTGGGAGTTGTGGCTGCTCTGTTGCTGAAGGCTTTCAAAAAGAGACTGGACAGCCATTTGTCTGAAGTGATATATAGTCTCCTGCTTGAGCAAGGGGTTAAACTTGCTCCGAAGTCCCTTCTAATTCTATTATTCTATGTTCTATATTTCCTGGAAATAAAAACAATTAATCAGTGGATTGGCTTGCCTCCAGAAGTTGTGGGTGCTCCATCACTGGAGGCTTTCTAGAAGAGACTGGACAATCATTTGTTCAGGGTCCAGTTTTGGTCACCATGTTATAAAAAAGATGTTGAGAAAGAAAGAGTGAAAGAACAACCAAGGTGATCAGGGGACTGGAAGCTAAAACATACGATGAACAGTTGCAGGAACTGGGCTTGGCTAGACTAAGGAAGAGAAAGACCAGGGGAGACAGGATAGCAGTCTTCCAATATTTAAGGGGCTGCCCGAGAGAGTCGGGTGTCACGCTATTTTCCAAGGCACCCAAAGGCCAGACAAGGAATAATGGATGGAAGCTGATCAAGGAGAGATTCAACCTGGAAATAAGGAGAAACGTTCTGACAACGAGAACAATCAACCCATGGAACAGAAGTTGCCTTCGGAAGTTGTGGGAGCACCATCACTTGAAACTTTCAAGAAGAGATTGGACTGCCATTTGACAGAAATGGTGTCGGGTCTCCTGCTTGGGTGGGAGGTTGGACTAGATGACCTATAAGGTCCCTTCCAACTCTGATTATCTATAAAGGATGGTATAAGGACACCTGATTTGGGCATGGAATTGGACTAGAAGACCTTCAAGGTCCCTTCCAACCCTATTATTCTATGTTCTAAATACTTACCATCTTCCCCAGTCTCCAACTGAGAGTTATGAAGGAATACATGATGGCTTTACCATTTGTCTAGTGTACATTTGCCCAGTAACCATCTTTTTTTTCCAATTCTGCTGCTGAATTAAATTGCAAGAAAAGACACACCCCACCCCATGCCACATTAAAGCCGGAAATATTTCAATTCTAAAATGCACTTACCCTCATACACACAGAGAGAGGAATTCACCCATTATCAAGGCCAATCTAACCTTCCAGGAATTCCAGCCAAAAGTCTGTCTTATCTCCTGTTAAAGAGAGCTATTATCTCTCACTTCCCAGGAGAAAGCAAAGCAGAACTGATTTGATTAAGAACAGATTAACCTCACTAACACAGCTACCCTGGGTTTTATACCTGTCAGTTTAGCATGACAATTTATATTTATTCAAAAAGCCACCAGACAGTAAATTAAACATTGCCCTAATTAGAAAAATGTCATATGTTACAGTGAGAAAGCAAACAGATTTCATTTCCATGATGGTCTGGGCCGACGTACATTTGGCACAGAGTGACATCAATACTTGTAAACAATCATTTCTGAATCAAATGAGGTTATGCATGCAAGTAATGCATGAATAGGTGTGCAAGGAAAGAGAAAACAGATTTGTACCATGTTTAGTTCAGAGTCCTTTTCCTTGGTCAAAAGATAGTTGTGATTTGTACAATTAAATAGTTAGAAAGGAAATGAAAAGACCAAACTACCACTTCATCAGCAATCAACAACCAAATAAGCAGAGATAAACACTAAGATGAATACCAGATCAACAATCAAGAACTAAACAACACCCCAATCAAGGAACTAACAATTCAGACAAACAGTCCAAGAGTAAGCACAGGTCTAATTAAGAAACCATAAAAATACTCCTACCAACACTGACAGGGCTAGCCACTTGTATATAAACAGAGAAGAAACCCCATTCCATTCTAGCATTGATGATATTATCTGAAATAAAACCACCAAGCTCACTCCACACATCCCCCTCCTGATGACTTTCTCTGTCTGGTTGGGTTAGGAATCATCTGCAAGAAAACCACCAAGCTGAGGAAACACCAAGGATCTCACAGTTCAACCCTGAGCTAGAAATAGCATCTTCTATTGGTTATACATTTCCTTTTGACCTGATTTCTATGCACTGGAGCTGAAGCTCATTGGTGCAGGCTAGGCAAGAATATGTGTGAGCTTTTGATCCACACTGATGTTTTCTCCAGATCTTGCTTGCAAAATATTGACCAAGCTTCTCATCCAATGCATTATAGCTCAATGATGTTTTGTGAAGTAGATGAAGTTCCACTTCTCCAGGTACACGTCAAAATGTTTAGGACTTCTAATCAAACTCAGCTCTTTCCTCTTATTACTCCATTGCTTTTTTTGTTGTGCTGTGAGGGAATGTGCTACACAAGCCATTTGTTGCCATCTTTCATGCCATGTGATCTATCTGTGCCAAAGCCAGGCACCACAAGACATTTTCGCGAGTAAATGCAAATTGTGAAATGTGAACATCTCATAACACCAGGTTCTTTGGTTCTGAGAAAGCGCCTTTGTGCTGTTTTGTGCACTGGCACCTTCAGAGAGGAAGCACAATAGCTAAATTTGAAGAGAATTGTTAGTCAACACAGTGGATTGTTTGTTTTATGTTTGTGAATTATTTTTATTTATATCTGTTATTTAATTGAATTAAACAAATTACAAGAGTCATTTTGGTGTAGTGGTTAAAGCCCTGGGCTAGAAACTGGGGGACCATGAATTCTAATCCTCCTTTAGGCACAGAGCCAACCAGGAGACTTTGGGCCAGTCACTTTCTCAGCCCTAGGAAGGTAGCAATGCCAAGTCACTTCTGAAAAAACCTTGCCAAGAAAATTTCAGGAACTTCTTCCAGTCATCACCTGGGTGGAATTTGAAAGGTCAGCTGAGACTGAGAAACCATAAATTGGCTTTGGAGGTAATAGATAGCACAGATTTTGTTAAGGTATTGAGATTTAGCAGCTGACCAGCTGTAAAGCTGATGCAATGAAGATGAATCAGCATTGGTATTGCCGGTTTTAGTCTAAGAAGGGGTCCACAGAAGTTTTACCAATTTAAGAGGTGTTTATATCAGGTAGTCATTAGAGGGTGTATTTTCTCTCCTTATGTCCAGTATCCATTGCAGGGTTCTCCATGCAGAAGATTGCTTGCTTGTCAGGTATTTGCCTACCACGTATATTTCTGTATATGTCTTGTAGTTAAACCACTGTTAAGTATCTAAATCTCTGTGTGCTATGTTTTGCACCTGGGTTGTCTCATAACGTTGTCACACTGCAAACACTCTGACAGATTTTGACATCCAATTAACCACTAACTGTACCTGGATAGTCTTTTTTTCAACCAGCAGAATATCACAGAGTGGTAAGGCTGAAAGGGACCTTAGAAGTCTTCGAGTCCAATCTCCTTCCCAATAAATGATTGAACAAGTGTCCAATTATTTCTGGTTGTCCAATTATTTCTTGAAAACTTCTAGGGATGAAGCATCTCCATCTCCAAGAGGCAAGCTGTTCTATTGCTTAATTATTCTTACCATCAGGAAATTTTTCCTTATTTCCAGGCTGGTGCTATGGAGAATAAATTAATCCCCTTTTCTCTGTGACAGCCCTTCAAGTATTGGAAGACCTCTATCATGTCACTCCTGAGCCTTCTCTTCATTAGGCTAAACATACTTTGTTCCTTTACCCGTTTAGCCTCCAGATCTTTTATCATCTTTGTTGATCTTCTCTGCACTCTTTTTGAGAGTCTTGGCATCATTTTTGCATCATTATGACCAAAACTGGATGCATTAATTCCACATGTGGCCTGACACTAGTGTGGTATTCTTGTGATCTTGATGTTATCCCTCTCTTGATGCAGCTTAGGACTAAGTTGGCTTTTTTGCCAACTGTAGCACACCGCTGGCTGAAACTTAAGTGGTTACCCACCAGGATTCTTAGATTCCCCTTGGAGTTGCTTCCTATCTTGTACCTATGTATTTGGTTTTTCCCATCTTGGGATCTTAATTTTCTCACCACTGAACTGCATCAGAATAGAATAGAATGGAATGGAATGGAATGGAACAGAATGGAACAGAACGGAACAGAACAGAAAAGAATAGAATAGAATAGAATAGAATAGAATAGAATAGAATAGAATAGAATAGAAGGAACCTTGGAGGTCTTCTAGTCCAGCCCCTGCTCAAGCAGGAGAACATATATTATTTCATCTTGTTGAATTCCTTCTGCCCAAAATTAGTTAGTTGACTCATTTGCACTGAACAATTGCAATATATTTCCCCAAAATAAGCTCAACATTTCCCTCTTCTTGCTATAAAAGGCCATTTCCAAAAACTGAGAAAAATACAGAACAACCATACTTCTTCATTCTGTACCATGATTTCACTCACAATGATCCCTCCAAAGGTTTGTTCATTCCCACTCTATAGCCATCCCAATTAGAAGCCATCACAATCGGGGCTGGACAATGTATGCATTTTTTTTTTAACCCGTTTGTAAGCTCACCAAAATGGAAATCTTTCCCATAACTTATAGGATAGAATTCCAGAGATGGATGGGTGAATAGGTTGATGAATTATCTATGACATCAGAACAGAGAAGAGAAAGATGCATAAGCAAGTTGTTGCTCAAGGAAATCGAACAACAGGCTTTGATTTATAGCTCCAGAAGACCAAACAAATATGTGAGAAAATAACCCCAGTGAACAATACTTCTTGGCATTGCATCAAACCTCCCAGGAAAGTCAGACCCAATAGGAAAAGACAAAAAAGATTTTTCAAATATACAGAATTTCTTTTCTTCTTGTTTATCCCAAGGCAAAGTTCAGAAAAGTCCTGCTCCCTGGCTGGGCTATCATATTCTTTCTTTTCTTTTCTTTTTGTTTCTTTTCTTTGTTTCTTTTCCTTTATTTTCTTTTTTTCTTTCTTTCTTTCTTTCTTTCTTTCTTTCTTTCTTTCTTTCTTTCTTTCTTTCTTTCTTTCTTTCTTTCTTTCTTTCTTTGTCTCTGTCTCTCATTCCTTCCTTCCTTCTCCTTATTTCTTTCTTTTTTTCTTTCTTTTTTCCTTTCTTTCTCCCTGCCCTTCCCTTTCCTTCCTTCCTTCCTTTCTTTCTTTCTTTCTTTCTTTCTTTCTTTCTTTCTTTCTTTCTTTCTTTCTTTCTTTCTTTCCCAGGAGATGAAAATTCACAGGCTTTTTTTCAGCAACAGGAGCATGACATCTGCCATTCCAATCTGACCAAGACGCCAACAATAGCTAGTCCTGGAACACTGGGGTTTATCAGTTACCCAAGTGAGCAGCTTGTTGAAGAAATGGGATGACACAATTGCACAGACAAGACTGCCCCCAAACAAAAAAATTGCTCAGTATCTGTGTGATGCCAGTAACAATGAAAACTGCCTTATTTACAAAAAAACTAGAATAAGATTAAAACTATTGCAAGATAATTGATATAGAAGTGGTTTCGGACTCGCTGATTGGGAATTGTATCAACAGGCAGCAACATTAATTTGGATTAGAGATTGGATACTTTTAAATAACAGGAGAATATCCATACTAGAGGGACATGATTTGCAAGTTGGATGGCATGCCATGCTATGGGAGAAAAACAAAAAGACATACCTACATGTTAGGCAACATTTAATTAGGGGGGCATTAATAGAGATTTGGTGTAAAATTAGAACAAAACTACACTAAGATACAGGGCTGGCTTTCAACCATGGAAGCAATGTTCAATCCAAATACTATGGATATTTCTAAAATGATCAGGTGCAATCAACTATTAGATAATCATGAAAATCTAAAAACAAATCCAAAACTGAAGGAAGAAGAAATAAAGATAGATTGGTAGCCCTACCTTCAAGTACAAACAAAGTATAAAAAAGACATGGAAGAATTCGATATAGATATAAGTCCTCAACAGCTTGATAAAATTTTACTAGGACCAGAGGAAAAATGTATATCCAAAATTTATAATTACCTCCTAAAATATGATAAAGAAGAGGAGGTAGTAAAACAGACAATGATAGCATGGATGAAAAATTTTGGATGTAACATTCAATTAGAGGATTGGGAAAGACTTTGGAAGAGAAATTACAAATTAACAATGGCAGCCTTGTATAGGAAAAATGTTTACAAAATGTTTTACCATTGGCGTCTAGCACCATCGAGATTGGCCAACCCAAATTTGAGTCCAATAAGTTGGAAATGTAAACAAATGGCAGCTACCTTCTTTCACATGTGGTGGTTGTGCCCCAAAGGCAAAAATTTTTGGAACAAAATAAAGATTTGGTTGCAAGAAATAACAAAGGAAAAAATAGAACTTAAACCAGAAATGTTTCTATTGGGGATAATTAGAGGCATTTATAAGAAAGAAACCAAGTGTCTCATAATACATATTCTGACAGCAGCGAGAATAACCTATGTTCAAAACTGGAAAGTGGAGTGTAATCCCATGGATAATATGTTAATTAACAAATTATGATAGTGCAGAAATGAATAAGCTTACTGTGGAATTGCAAGAGAAGGAAAAAAGGGAATACTGTACGGTCTGGGATAATTTATATGTTTGGATAGATAACAAGAATAATAGATGATATACTTGTATAATGTAAATATAAATGATGTTTATATGTATATAGATAGGAATAACAGAAGATGGGAAAAGCCGATGCCACAATGTATTGAAAAAATTGTAAACATGATTTGTTTTTTCTTTTTAAACTGTAAAACTTTAATAAAATTTATTAAAAAAGGAAAAAGGAAATTGCCTTACTTCATGGATTTATCTTATTATGAAACTGAAAATCTCCCTGCTGATACATCCTGTGAGTTATCCCTGTATAATAGGGCAGATTAACATGGTATGAACAATTATAAAACAATCTCAGTTTTCTCACGTTGTCATAAAAAGGGAACAAGTACATTTTCCTTCAAAGAGACACTGACTTAATCTCTGCAAGTTTCCCTCCATCTAATCATTCTCTATCAGATGTAGATAATTCCGACATGTTTCTTCACTGGTTGTGTTGAGATTATTCTACTGTGTTTCCCTGAAAATGAGACCCTGTCTTATATTTTTTGCCACTAACCTGGCCTCCTTTTAGCTGTCAGAGGCCTTCAGGAACGTCTTCTTTTGCAGCTGGCAAGTCTGTCCTGAAGGCCTTAATGATGCAAACAGTTGGCTTTAGTTTGGCAAGATTTCTGTCTAGAGGTGAGGATCAATAGAATCAAATAATCGAATAAAAAGAATAAAAAATAGAATAGAGTTGAAAGGGACCTTGTGCAAGCAGGAAATCCTATACTATTTTAGACAAATGGTTATCCAATCTCTTCTTGAAAACTCCCAGTGTTGGAGCATTTACAACTTCTGGAGGCAAGTTGTTCCACTGATTAATTGTTCTAACTGTCAGGAAATTTCTCCTTAGTTCTAGGTTGCTTGTCTCCTTGATTAATTTCCACCCATTGTCCTGCCCTCCGGTGCTTTGGAAAATAGCTTGACTCCCTCTTCTTTGGGGCAGTCCCTGAGATATTGAAACACTATCATGTCGTCCCTGGTCCTCCTTTTCACTATAGATATACCCAGTTCCCGCAACCATTCTTTATACCTAATCATCTTTGTGGCTCTTCTCTGTCCTCGTTCTAGAGTCTCAACATCTTTTTTTTTACATTGTGGCGACCAAAACTGAATGCAGTTGAAGAAGAAACTCTGTATATCTTTCTTGGTCTTTGGGACTGACATCCATATGGAGAATGTTGGGTGAAGACTTGCTTGCTCCAAATTATCAGCAGTCTCCAAAAGTGCATCACTGGGCACATAAAACTCTTTAGTGGAAAGTGATATGGCACCTCAGCCCTCAGCAGCCATGGGAACAGCCAGTTCTTCAGGATACCTGGTATCCTTTTCCAGTCTTAGGAACCTTGAAAAAACTTTCATCTCCTATTTCTTCTGATGCTCAGAGAAGCTTAAAGGCCAGACTTACTTCCTATTGATTGCTAGTCCAAATCTATATCAAACCCAGACAACTTGACCTCCAAAACTAATTTTTTGCAGATTTAAGCTGTTTTATATGTCTGCTTTGTCTGGTGTTTGGGGAACAAGGGACAGAAAATAGCTTTGAAATTTTGTAAATAAATAAGCACCAGCCTTTTGGTGTTAACGGCTCTCTCAATAGTCCAGCACAGCCAGCAGAGAACTTTCATCAAAGTTGGCCTTGGACTGAAAATGCTTTCAAGCAAGGGCAGAAATCTTATATGCTGTGCCAGAAGTGGCCCTTGGAGACGGAAATAAGTATTGTTCTCCCTGATGCATTTGTAGATTGAAAGTTGGTTATTGTCACAGAAAGATTGATACTGCACCGGTGGCAGAAAGAAATAATCGGAAGAGAACCTTTGCTTTCTGTCTTTCGTCTCAGTGAGAGAGTGTCAGAGGCTAAAAAAATGTGAGAAAATTAAAATGGCAAAAGAAGGGAACACAAGATGCTCTTAGAGTAGGGGTATCAAATTCAAGGCCCGCAAGCTAGATCTGGCTCATGGGGCCGCCCTAGAAACAACAAAGGACTGGCCCATAGTGCCTCTGCCAGCAAAAACGAAGCTCTCACTCTCCCAAGCTCTGTTTTCACTAGCAGAGGGTTGCAGGAGGCCGTCCCAGCTGAAAACAGAGCTCACGGGCCCATTTTTGCTGGCAGAACGCTTGAGCTACCACAGGTGCCCCCACTACGAGTGATGTCAAACTGGCCATGCCCACCTGCCCCCCACAAGGTCAAACACAAACCTTCAATGAAATCGAGTTTGACACCCCTGTCTTAGAGTGTTCTCCTCACTCCAGTTGTTGCAAGGTGCACTGAAAAGGCCCGCTATAAGGTTGTCATTTTGGTAAACCATACAGCACCTTCAAAACTGTTTTGGTGGATCTAAATCTTTCCATCCTCCACCATTCAGTCACAACTGAAGAAGCTTCTTGGATGAAAAGTGAAACATCTTCAGGAAAGCCCAGTTGCCCTTGGGATAACATGTATACACACACATCTCTCTCTCTCTCTTTCTCATATTTATATCTATATGTTGTGACTCCGGGTTTGGAATCTGCTCCTGTGGCAGATATGAGTTCAAGCGATGAGGATATGGCAGCAAAATATGAGCCGGCATTGCTTAGTGACTTGGATAGTAGCCAGGATGAGGAGATGGATTTAACAAGGGGAGATAAACCTGATTTAATGGAGTTGTCAGGACCTTTGACCTCCTCTGGTTCTTTATCTGAGCAGCAGCCAGGAACGGCTGACAAGGAAGGCATGAGGGAGTTTTCCAGTGGAGAAGAAAACTTGGAGAACTTATGGCTTGACATCAGAAACAGAAGGAGGCTCAGACGCCAATCTCAATTAGGAAGGAGGCGTTGAGCCAGTAACTAATTTGGGAAATTAACATGCTCCATAAGTGGATAAAAGGACACAGCTGGGCTGGTGGAACTCGCCAGAAGCAAAGTGTCTAAATGGAGTAAAAACATGCAGCAAACTCTCTGAGCTTGTGAATTACTGCTACGCCAGGATTGCCAGACAGAGTGTGGATTTATTGCTGTGTTTTGGAATTACTCCAGCTGTTCTCTTGTGGGGGTTTGTTTCTGATTTGAGTTAATTCTGAAATGGCTGAATTTTGTTTTGCTCACCTGCAATTAAAGGGGAGACATAACATCTATATCTATCATCTATCTATCTATCTATCTATCTATCTATCTATCTATCTATCTATCTATCTCTACCTACCTACCTACCTACCTACCTATCTATTATCTATCATCTCTCTCTCTCTCCTATCTATCTATCTATCTATCTATCTATCTATCTATCTATCTATCTATCATCTATCATCTTCCAACTGTCCCTAGCAGCATTAGTGAAATGCCATGCAACAGGTGATTATATTTCCTAACCATCTGCTTCATCAAGGATGGAGGGCAAGCCACACGGGCAGTTTATCTGTTGCCAAGTCTTTTAATGAGGCAACATGGAGTTCCAATTTGCTTGTTGGGAAATTGTTTTCCCCTCCCCGCCTTCCTTTTGCCTCTGCTCAATCTATATTAAGTCAATATGCCGCTGAAGCTTCCCTATTCTTACGTTCTTTCCATTTTAGTTTCTTTCAATGCTAAAAACCCTGAGCCCATCCAAAGCAATTTTGCTCCCACCGATTTCAATAACCAGGCTATAGTGGCAAGGTGGGAGAGGAAGAGGCCAGGGGGGGGAAATGACATTTAATCCTGGTCTGTATTCGGAGAGGAAACAACTTGGCTTTTGATTCATTTTACATTTGGACAATCTGGTCATTTCATCAGGCCTAATCAGATTTGATAGAATGCCATGGCACTGTAACCTTTTTCCTTTTCTCTGTAGTAAATGAAAATTATTCTTTCTCCCATCTCCTTTTGCAACCGTGTATTAAAGATGACAGCAGTAATGGAGGACAATCAGTTCATTTTTTTTCCCCTTTCCTCTTTTTATTTAAGAGACTAAGTAGAAGCAAATGGCCAAGCTTGTTCTCAATTCTACCACTTTGGTGCAGGTGGGATCTCCCCTTGCTTGGAAGAAATTATCCAAAGGCCTTGGTCTCAGATTCAGTTTCTTGATTTGAAGACCATCTCCCAGCTGGGAAGCACCTAGTGAACCTTCACTCCAAACCTCAGTGCGGCCATGTGTGGTTAATACTTGGGTAGAAACAAGAAGCCTGTCCCAAGGCTGTAGAAATGGGAAAAACAACACCTCTTCAAAAAGTAATGGCGTCCAATTTGTGGACCATAACTGAAGTCAAATGCTGGCAGTTGCAGTCAGCAGAATTAGCCTGCAATTGTCTGCACTGGAGGCTGTCTTTTTCTTTGGATCTTTAGGACTGCCACACTTAGTGGATGGGCATGCTGTGGGAAATGGGAGGAGGGGTTGGATAGAGACAGGTTGAGATGTATAGCCATAACAACATTCTTTGCCCTGGGAGTCAAGGACGTTCAGCCTGCACCTAGAGAGGCATGACTGGGAAATAACTCCAGTCAGGATGATGACCTGGTTGGACCATGTGATGGACATGTGGGTGCAGGGGAAGGATGGGTCTTTGATTTTCCTTTGGGAAGGGAAAACCCAGACCTCTCAGATTCGGGTTTCCCCAGATGTGTCAATATGACATCTCTAATAAAATGGAACTTTGAGGAAAATGGAGACTTTCGTTGGGGTGTTATTTGGAACCCTGACAACAATACTGCATTCTAACCATTGCATCACCACAGGTATGACAAAGGCTAGGGAATTCTGGAAATTGAAGCCCACACATCTTCAAATGGCCCAGGTTGAGAAACACTGCTCAATCAGTAGAGCATTTGCAAAGCAAACAAACAACTATTTTGTTCACATCCCTGGAATCAGCAAATGACTATGAAAACCAGGGTAGTGGGCTGACTTGAAAAAGGGTGGGGACCTCCTGTGCAAAAAAAAAAAAAATAGTTCAAAAGTTTTTTAAAAAATTAAACACCGATTTAATTTTGGTCCCATTACCAGTAGCCAAGCCTGTTTCCTCCAAGTGACATGGAGATAAATCTGCCCTTTCCAGCTCCTTTCTAAGCTGCCAAGTTCAGTGAATCTTTATGTCATGGTCCCCTCCTCAACCCAGATTTCAATTTCCATCTTGATTGTGAAGACTATATTTTATGTGATTAATGGGAGAAAAGTAGCTGTTAGAAGCTGTTTACCCAGTGTGAATTAGAACACTAATTAGAAGAGACATGCATGTTAATGAGCTAGAGGAAGTTGATCAGTATGCAACTAAAAGTTTTTTATTTAATTGTGTGTGAGGGATGGGCAGGGGAGGGGAAGGTTGGAATTGGGATTGTGTGTTTGATATGCAGAGAAGCATTTGCCCTCCACCAAAGTGACATTCATATGCACACCTTGGGATCAAACTAATGGTTTTATTGGTGGAGGGGGGGGTTCCTATTTATGTTGGCTTTTCAGAATATCTGTTTGTGTATCTTGTGTCTTGAGTTGGAGATGGCTGCTAGGCTGGGATATGAATTCTATATTCTTTGTATTGTATATTTGTAATTATATATTCTGCAAATAATATGTCGATAATCTTTTCCTAGCAAAACCTGAAATGTTTGAAGGATCCTTTAGCAGCTACCAATTCATCAATCTTATTTCAAGACATTATTTCAACAGTGTGCAGCGGCAGCCAAAAAAGCCAACACAATCCTAATCTGCATTAACAGAGGGATACAATCAAGATCAAGTGAGGTGCTAATACCACTCTATAAAGCCTTAGTACAACCACACCTAGAGCACTGCATCAAGTTTTGTCACCACACTATAAAAAAGATGAAAGAAAGAGTGCAGAGAAGAGAAACCAGGATGATGACAGAACTGAAGGCTAAAACATATGATGAACGGTTGCCTGGCTAGTCTAGTAAAGAGAAGGACCAGGGGAGACAGGATAGCAGTCTTCTAATATTTGAGGGGCTGCCACAGAGAGGAGGAGGGGGTCAATCTATTTTCCAAGGCACCTGAAGGTCAGACAAGGAATAATGGATGCAAACTGATCAAGGAGAGATTTCAACCTGGAAATAAGGAGAAATCTTCTGACAGTGAGAACAGTCAGCCAATGGAACAGAAGTTGCCTTCAGAAGTTGTGGGAGCCTCAACACGGGAAGCTTTCAAGAAGACATTGGACTGCCATTTGTCAGAAATGGTATAGGATCTCCTGCTTGGGGGGGGGGTTGGACTAGATGACCTACAAGATCCCTTCCAAGTTCCAACTCTGTTAATCTGTAGCTGTATCTATAAAACCAAGTGTGGAGATCTTTTATTTATTTACTAGCTCCTATTGAAAATTTTCTCCAGGAACAATAAAAATGTCCTTTTCAAACCTATTTGTTTATTAAGGAAATGTAGGGTTTCATTTTATTTCTCCAGGCTGCAGAAAGGTTGGGAAACCCGAAAATGGTGCACCTCTTCACTTGTGAACTCTCCAGTGAGAATGTAACCTTCTAAAAGAATCTATTCTGTATTGTAGATGGAGACCTCTCTCTCTCTCTCTCTTTCTTGAAATAATGATGGGGTTGAAGGATTCCACTTGTGCCTAATTACATCTGGATTAAACAGCTACTTTGGTAGCTGAACTACTCAATAAGAGTAAGACCCTTACCCAAGTGCAAAACTTTCATATTTTGAGCTTTAGTGCTAATATAAAGTCCATTAGCAGTTACAGGTATAGGTGACATTAGATACGATAATTAGGGAATTAATTAAGGATGTTCCAGTTGCCAAAAAAAAGAAGGTAAATGTAGCACATTTGTTAGGGATAACATTGGTTACCTAACTTAGCTTGGGTAAAAATAATATATAAACTATGTTCGTGAGTTTAAGTGTGTGTATCACTTTAACTGCAAAATATGTATTTTGGGTGCGGCTGTAAAATCACCATAAGAGGGAGCAAGAGAGCTCACTGTTAGCTGGCTTTTACTGTAGTAGCTGACAATGTTGGATTGATGGTGATTACTGCGTGTTTTCCCTGCTGTTGCTGAAACAAAGAAAAGGGGTTTGATTTTCTTCATATCTCTGACTGCAAAAGAGATATATTGCTGGACTGATTATTTGTAAGTTTACTGACCTCTATTTTCAACACTGGACTTTGCAACTGATTAACCCCTGGATGGACTGAACTAGTTTATGACATATGGACTGTTTTGACTATGCTATAACTCTTGCTGGAATAAAAACGATTTAACTGGCACAGTGTACCTGTCTTACTGAGTGTAAACTACAACAACGTTTATCTCACATCATTTGCCTGCCTGCTAGACTTCCGTTGCATGTTCTGCTAGAGTGTGTATCCCTAACAACACTAATAAGAGAGAGGGAGAAAGAAGCTACTGCTTGCTGCTTTGGTGGGTTTCTCTTGCCAAACAAGAGAAATGAAGCAGACCCAGGTATTCAAGGACATCAATCGCCAAAAAGATTCCAAAAACTCATGAAACTGTTATGAGAGAATCTCAGTGGCTTCTGTAGACCTCAAATGCAAGACCTCTTTACATATTAAATCACACTTCAGTTTCTTGCAACTTTTCTTCCTGCCCACACAATGCAGTGGGCTTGTGACTGCTGTCTTCTGAATAATTATCCACCTGTCCCTTGTTATGGTGGCAGAGCAGACTGCTTCTTGCCAGTTCTTACCTCTCCCTGGGTTGAAGAATTTTTACATCCCAGATCATTTGGCAAAATCTGTTTCTAGAAAGTTTCAGTTGTTTCCTCAAATATTTTTTTTTTCTGCAGAAGCAGAGAAGATTGTCAGATGCCACCTCAATACTCTGCTACTGTGCTTTGAAAACTTCTTTTCTTTGCCATTCTGCCATGAACTCTTGAGGCCAGATGGGAAGGGAGCTATACTTCGGTTCCTTTCCCAGCACGCTCTCAAGGTCAACAGTTTGGGAACATACGGTAGCTGTGTTCCTCAGAAGACCGTACTTAAAAATATCTCTTTTAAATTTGTTTGGAGGTGAGGGAAGCAGCCATGGAAGGCACCTTTGGGAGGAACGTTATACTTGAGATGTTGGCATGCAAACTTCAGTTCTGGCTTTGCACTACTGTATTTCACTTGGCTTCTAGTAAACCATCCCTTTTTCAATCCAATGGTGTTAAGGATAATTTTTACTTTAGGACAGTGGGGGGCAAACTCAAGAGGGTTGGAGCCAGTCTGGGGGATACTTAAATCTGGCCCATGGGGACAGCCTGGAAATAGCAAAAGTGGTGCCTATGGCAACCAAAATGGGGTGCGGGAAGGACCACGCATGCACCCCCCCATACCCATTTTCCATTTTTTGCCTGGATAGGCTCCTGCAGCACTCTGCTGGCCAAAACAGGGCATGGGGGGGCGCATAAGGCCCCCACACTGTGCTTTGGGTCCTAGACAGCCTCCTGCAGCACTCTGCCACCCCAAATGGCCACCCTTCCTCCATTTTTTACTGACAAAGTGCTGCAGGAAGCCATCCAGGCTGAAAACTGGGGTGGGGGGGGATGTCCCATTTTAGCCAGCAAAGTTCTGCAGGAAGCATCCATCCCATCTCCCCCCTCTCTCCCAGCCGGACCACAGAGGAGAACTACAATGCTGATCCAGCCCTCGAAGAAATCCAGTTTGACACCCCTGCTTTAGAGGCTCAAGGAAATAGCCTCAAACCTATTCCCCTTCTGTCTAGCAATTCTGAAGGTACTTGAATGTTCCTGCGGAGTTTTTTTCCACTTACCACCATTACCTGAGCTCAGAGTTACAGTCTTAAATCATTCCAGTTGTTCAGTGGGTCACCACAGGACTGTACCCGATTTTATGGCCTTTTTAATGGTTGTTCTTCAGCAAATGCATGGTCTGCAATGGCCATTTTTTTCCAGGAAACTGGAAGTAAACTATGACTTCTGGGGGGGGGGGGGAATCACAAATGTTTCTCATGTGACCATAGGATGCTACCAATGGCTGTAAATCTAGGCCAGTTGCCAAGCACCAAAAAATGTGATCACATGATGGCAGGAGTAGAATAGAATAGAATAGAATAGAATAGAATAGAATAGAATAGAATAGAATAGATATTGGATAAAGAATAGAAAATATAATAGAATGGAATAGAATGGAATAGAATAGAATAGAATGGAATGGAATAGAATAGAATAGAATAGAATAGAATAGAATAGAATAGAATAGAATAGATATTGGATAAAGAATAGAAAATAGAATAGAATGGAATAGAATAGAATAGAATGGAATGGAATAAGAATAGAATAGAATAGAATAGAATAGAATAGAATAGAATAGAATAGAATAGAATAGAACAGATATTGGATAAAGAATAGAAAATAGAATAGAATGGAATGGAATGGAATGGAATAGAATAGAATAGAATAGATATTGGATAAAGAATAGAAAATAGAATAGAATAGCATGGAATGGAATGGAATGGAATAGAATAGAATAGAATAGAATAGATATTGGATAAAGAATAGAAAATAGAATAGAATAGAATAGAATGGAATGGAATGGAATAGAGTAGAATAGAATAGAATAGAATAGAATAGAATAGAATAGAATAGAATAGATATTGGATAAAGAATAGAAAATAGAATAGAATAGAATAGAATGGAATGGAATGGAATGGAATGGAATAGAATAGAATAGAATAGAATAGAATAGAATAGAATAGAATAGAATAGAATAGATATTGGATAAAGAATAGAAAATAGAATAGAATAGAATGGAATGGAATGGAATGGAATAGAATAGAATAGAATAGAATAGAATAGAATAGAATAGAATAGAATAGAATAGAATAGAACAGATATTGGATAAAGAATAGAAAATAGAATAGAATGGAATGGAATGGAATGGAATGGAATGGAATAGAATAGAATAGATATTGGATAAAGAATAGAAAATAGAATAGAATAGCATGGAATGGAATGGAATAGAATAGAATAGAATAGAATAGAATAGAATAGAATAGAATAGAATAGAATAGAATAGATATTGGATAAAGAATAGAAAATAGAATAGAATGGAATGGAATGGAATAGAATAGAATAGAATAGAATAGAATAGAATAGAATAGAATAGAATAGAATAGAATAGAATAGAAGCTGGAAGGACTTTTGAGGCCTCCTAGTCCAGCCCCCTGCATACATACAATGAAATTCAGGGTATGGGTAGTTCACTGTTTATATTTTAATGTGTGCATCTCCATCCCAGCTACATAGTACACAGAACAACAGAGTTGGAAGGGACCTTGGAAGTCATCAAGCACAAGCAGGAGATCCTGCTTAAACAGGATACGCTACACCATTTCAGACAAGGGGCTGTCCATCCTCTTCTTAAAAGCTTCCAGTGATGGAGCATCCACAGCTTTCTGAAGACAAGCCATTCCCCTGGTTAATTGTTCTCACTGTCATGAAATCTCGCCTTAGTTCCAGGTTGCTTCTCTCTTTCATTAGTTTCCATCCATTGCTTCTTATCCTGCCTCCTGGTGCTTTGGAAAACAGGTTGAACTCCTCTTCTTTGTGGCAGCCCCTGAAATATTGGAACACTGCTCTAACTTCTCCCCTCCTCTTTCCTTTCACTCTTTCCTTTCACATACTCAAGGCCTGCAATTGTACCAAGTGACCGTGTTCATCCTTGGGTGCATGTGGTTCATCGTTCCCATTTTAATGGGTGCATCTCCTTCGGAGGTACCAAATGTATCCATTAGAGTAGAAAAAAATATGTCCTGGTATGTTTTGGGAATTCACAGGGAGGCAAAGAAAAATGTATATTTCAGCATCTTCTTGCAGAACAGCTGGAGTTATAAACTGCTTACACTTAGACTAATGTGGTAATTTGATCTTACTTCAGCAAAAGTTTCTCCCATTATGTTACTGGAGTCAGAAAAAAATGAAAGCTTACAACAGCTTGGATTGTCATTAAATGGAAGGGAAAATGCAGATAAAATGCAGATTTATTTTACTTTCACTTCCATTTAATTGTGGTTATTCATAATATATTAAAGCCTAATTCTTGTGGCAGCAGCTGTAATTCAGCTGCTTCACACAGTCAAAACGGCTCAACAACATATCGGGGATATCTCCAGCTTTTGCAACTTCGTCCTTCAACTTCCTAGCACTTATTCTAATCCTGGCAGGCTTTCTAAGAGTTTTTGAAGGATGTTGTGCCTTGGATGGCAGGGGGTCTATGATTCTCCCATTTGTGAAAAGAGAATGAAATCATTCACAGGCTTGTCTTGGCCTTGTTTGCGATCCTTATCGCTGGAGAAGAAGAATGCTAGGATTGTGGATCTCATATCATTTTATAACCAAGGAAGATGCAGTCCTCTTGCTACAGAGCTACAGAGGAATTATTGAGTCTATCATCTGCTTCTCCATAACTGTCTGGTTTGGTCCTGCAACCCAACAGGACAGACACAGACTTCAGAGGATAATTAGGACTGCAGAAAAAACAATTACTACCAACCTGCCTTCCATGAAGGACCTGTATACTGCACAAGGCAAAAAGAGGGCTGTGAAAATATCTACAGACCCCTCATATCCTGGACATAAACTGTTTCAACTCCCACCCTCAAAACGATGCTATAGAGCCCTGCACACCAGAACAACTAGACACAAGGACAGTTTTTCCCCAAATGCCATCACTCTGCTAAACAAATAATTCCCTCAAAACTGTCCTTGACTCTTTACAAAGTCTGCACTACTATTACTTGTGACTGTATGACTGTAACTTTGTCACTTGTATCCTTACAATTTATATTGACTGTTTCCTAGTAAGATTTGATTGCTTATTGTGCCCTATGACTATCATGAAGGGTTGTACGTGATGATTCTTGACTCTTGATGAATGGATCTTTTCTTTTAAGTACACTGAGAGCATTTGCACCAAAGACAAGTTCCTTGTGTGTCCAATCACACTTGGCCAATAAACTATTCTATTCTATTCCATTCCATTCCATTCCATTCCATTCCATTCCATTCCATTCCATTCCATTCTATTCTCTGTTTTTACTGGCAGAGGCACCATGAGCCGGTCCTTCATTATTTCCAGGGCAGCCTCATGGGCCAGATCTAACCACCCCATGGGCCAGATCTGGCCCATGGGCCTTGAGTTTGACACCTCTGGTGGAAAAGAAGTGTTCTGACCAAGGCTTACTGAGACACTAATAAACAAGTTAGTCCCAAAACCTTTTTTTCTTTATTTCAACGGCTGTGAATTTTAGTCATTCACAGCCCGTAATGAGTCTCAAACAGTTTGCAAATCGTCTCATGGAAGTCTGCCAAAGTCCTTCAGGATAATTCTGATAAGCACGCACCTTTATCTTCCTTGAAATGCTGCCAACGACTAAATGTCCAATTAGTTATATGAGTCCAAATGGAACACAAATTCAACACAGAGCTACAGTTTCAAACCAACCAATATGAACAAAGTTGCTTCCTGCAAAGGTTCATGTCCCTTTACTCCTCCTTTATGTCATATGGGTAGGCTAATCACCTACAATCCTTTCTCTCGAGCCACCCCTTTTGTCTTAACTGTTCTTGCTTTCTGGCAGCTCTGCGCGCACACACACTGGGAACAGGCTCCCCTTGTTCCTCTGCCTCACTGCTGTCAGATTCTGGAGGCTCCTGAATTAGCACATAACTCCCAGATGGCCCTGGTGCCCTATCTCTGTATCAGACACAGGATCCTCATCTGAGTCCTCCTCAGACACCTGGACTGGCCCATGTGACCACATCAGGAAGGAAGGCCCATGGATGAAAAAGATCTACCCCAGAACTTCCTTGGCATTGCAACTAGCTTCCATAGTTAACATAGTTAACTCCTTGTAGAACATGGCCATAGCCATAGGATGTCCCATGTGCCATGGGACCTCACTGCCACATTTCATCACATCGCATGTCGCCAACATGACTGAAAAGAGGCTATGCCTAAACCTGAGAGAGCTGACTTTATTTATAAGATTCTCAGTAGAGAGAAAAATGTCCAGAAAGAGGGAAAAAGGAATAAAAAAAGTTCATCTACTCCATTCATTATGTTTAGTCTTAAAAAAAATTGGATTGGTCATGTAGGTGACCCATTGATGACATTTTATATGTACATGGTAGGCAAATGGATGAACACTATGGCATCCATTTTGATCATAAATCAAGGACTGCTGTACAGCAAAGCTGATCAATTCTTCACAGACTAATGTCTTCACACTTTTAAAGGACAATATCTAGCTCACGCTCTCTAAAATCAGAGTAGAACTGGAAGGGACTTTTGAGGTCTTCTAGTCCAAACCCCTGCTCAAGCAGAAGACATTATATCTTCAGATATATGACTGTTCAGTCTCTTCTTAAAAACATCCAGTGATAAAGCACTCATAACTTCTGAAGGCAACTTCTGTTCCATTAGTTAATTGTCTTCATTGTCTTCGAAGTTTCTCTTTAATTCCAGGTTGCTTCCCTCTTCTCTCTAGTTTCCAACCACTGCTTCTTGTCTTAAAGCCTACAATCCGACAACTGTTCTTCATATGTCCTTTGTCTTGACAAAATATGTCCTGACAAAGATACAGGTGAGGCTAATGTATAAACTAAATTGGATTCCATTCCATTAAATATTTGAATTTTTAAGCAGTGTTTTCATAAGTAAGGCAGTAGATATACAAGAGATCCTTAGATTTCTGCACTTTTTGGCAATGCATTTCTGAAAAAAAAAATGGGTGAATTTGGGCAAGTAGCTACTGGAGAATAAAATGGAAGGAAATTATCTGTCCTTGTCAGACTCTGAAAATTGATGATTCCTCTCTCCTTGCCATTGGTGGATAATTCTTGTTCATTTCTTAAACTTGGCTCTCATGGAAAATAATGGCATTTCAGTGGTTCTTATCATGGGCCATTGATTTCATTGGACAGCACATCCAGGTAACAGGAAATGCAATAGTATTAGAGTTTTGGGCACAGTTCCTATATCTATGCAAAAGCTGCTGCCAAATTATAATCTTGAATGTGATCGAAGAGGAAAACAATGAACTATACAGAAGGTAAAAATATGTGCTTCTTTTAATTACTTTAGTTAAAGGATTTGGAAAAAGTGCAAAGAAGAGCAACTTAGTCAAATAAAGGCCTGAAGACTAAAACATATGAAGAAGGGTTACAGGAACTGGGCATGGCTAGTCTAGTGAAGAAAAGGACCGGGGGCGGTGGGGGGTGACATGATAGCAGTATTCCAGTATTTTAGGGAATGCCACAAAGAAGAGGGGGTCAAATTATTCTCCAAAGCACCAGAAGGCAAGATAAGAAACAATAGATGGAAACCAATCAAGCAGAGAAACTTCTTGACAGTGAGAACAATTAACCAACGAAACAGCTTGCTTTCAGAAGTTGTTGGGTGCTCCATCAGTGGAGGTTTTTAAGAAGAAATTGTCTGAAATGGTACAGGGTCTCCTGCTTGAGCAGAGGGTTGGATTAGAAGACCTCTAAGGTCCCTTCCAGCTCTATTCTGAGTGATTGATAATGCAATAGCAAATGTAAATGGAATGAAATCCAATTTAGTTTATGCATTAGCCTTACCCATTTCTTTGTCCTGCCCCAGGATGTTTTTGAGAGGATAAGCTAGGACAGCATATTGAGGTAACAGGAAATGCAACAGGATTAGTGGCTTGGGTACATTTTCTGCATCTATGCAAAAGTTGCTGCCAAATTATAATCCTGGATGTGCTAGAAGAGGAAAAAATAATATCCATGAAAAGTGTTAAGACATTAGTTTGCAAAGAGTTTACAAGCCTTGCTGGATGGATGGATGGATGGATGGATGGATGGATGGATAGATAGATAGATAGATAGATAGATAGATAGATAGATAGATAGATAGAATTCTTTATTGGCCAAGTGTGATTGGACACACAAGGAATTTGTCTTGGTGCAAATGCTCTCAGTGTACATAAAAGAAAAGATACATTTATCAAGGATCATAAGGTACAAGTTACAACACTTAATAATAATAGGTTACAATAGGCAATCAAATCATACTAGGAAACAGTCAATTAAACAATTGTAAGGATACAAGCAACAAAGTTACAGTCATACTGTCATAAGTCATAAGTGGGAGGAGATGGGTGAAAGGAAGGATGGGAAGATTAATAGTAATGCAGACTTTGTAAATAGTTTGACAGTGTTGAGGGAATTATTTGTTTAGCAGAGTGATGGTGTTGGGAAAAAAACTGTTCTTGTGTCTAGTTGTTCTGGTGTGCGGTGCTCCATAGCATCATTTTGAGGGAAGGAGTTGAAACGCTTTATGTCCGGGATGTGAGGGATCTGTAAATATTTTCACAGCCCTCTTTTTGAATTGTGCAGTATATTGTACAGGTAATCCCTGACATACGACCAAAATGGAGTTTGCCCACTACATACATAGTTCATAGCAGTCATGAAAATAGGTCACCCATATGACCAACCCGATTTTGTGACCTTTCTGTGGTGGTTGTTAAGCAAATGTGGCAACCCAATTGTTCGTTCTGGATTGGTTTTGCCATAAAATTGGAAATAAAGGCTGGTTTTCAGCAAAAACATCATAAAACACAGACATGTAACAGTGGGAGGTTGAAAATAGCATAAATGTGGCCCAATTGCCGAGCACCTGAAATGTACTCATGTGGCCATGTGGTTGTGGTGGTGGGAGTTGCAGCCATTGGAATTTTAGAACTGGATTGTAAGTAGTGTTGGGGAGGTCCATCATAATTTTGAACTGTCTCTAAGCGACCAGTCATAAGACAAAAGCTACCTGTATTTTACTTAGAAGATTTGGCCTGCAACAATAACTGCACCTCAGAACTCGCAAATCTAAGGATATGGGGTAACAGCCCAGGATGTAAGGGGTTGCCCTAGAGGCCTTTTGGATCAAAGTAAGCCATAAAGCTGAACTTCTTGGCTTTGAAAGAAACCTGAAAGTGCTTTCAACAGCTGTAATTCCCAGTCTGGACACCACTGAATTGTACAATAGAGCTGCAAGTTCCTAATTCACCTATGCAACTACCTAATCGCTATCTGAGCTGGAGTCCATGGAGTGTGTAAGGCAAACAGTGTTGAGTCATTTAGGAAAGCGCTGTGATTTAGCTTGATTTCCCAACTAGCAGTGTGTTCCCTGCTTTTTTTTTTTTTTTTACACCAGACGCTCCATAATGGCAATATAATAGGATTGCAATGACAATTAAATGATTGCATATTTTAGGGCAATGGAGGGTATCCATCCGGCCATGAGCCATTAGCAGAATGGTAACATTGTCATAAAAGTTTTCATGCTTGGGCAAAGTGATGGATAAGGCTCAGATCTATACAACGGGCAGCCCTTCCCTCTCCTGCTTCTTTTTTCTTCTGCTCATTTACTCAGACCGTAGACTTGCTCTCTCAGAATCAATCATCACATTGGGGTGGAGGATATTGAAGGAGAAACGAAATGCAGTCCGAAATAGATGTTAGCGATACTGAATGCCCTCCCCTGCTCCACGTTGTAAGAACTAAAAGTGGAAACCAAGCAAAAAACCCACTCAAAACTGTCCCTATAATATGTTGGAAGGTAGAGCCAAGATACAGGAGGATCTTGGCAGACCTGAACATTGGGCCCTATCCAACAAGTTGCAATTTAGTGGTAAGACAAGTAATGCCCTGAGCTTAGGCAAGAAAAATGAGATGGTATGTATAGAGCAGGTGGGGCCTGAATCAGTGCTTGTGAGAGGGATGTAGATGTCCTAGTGCACAATCACTTATGTATGAGTTAGCATTGTGCTGCAGCTGCCAAAAAACCCAACACAATCCTAAGACATATCAACAAAGATCATAGGAAGTAATAATTGCTGCTTTATACTCCCACATCTGAAGAAGCTTCTTGGGAAGCAAAACATTTTCAAGGGAAAAAAAAATAAGAAAGACCAGTTGCCAGTTGGAAAAGCACGTTTTGGACAACCATGACCTAGATCAGTGATGGCGAACCTATGGCATGCGTGTCACAGGTGGCATGCAGAACCATTTGTGCAGGCATGCGAGCCCCAGCAAAACTTACCTGCATTGTGCATGCGTGCACCTCCCAGCTGATTTTTGGCCCATTTGAGGCCATTTTCGCCCTCCCGGAGGCTTGAGGGAAGCCTCTCCAGCCTCGGGAGGCTGAAAAATGGGCCTTCCAGAAATACCGGAAGTGCCAAAACAGGCCCATGTTTTTTGCCTCCTGAGACTGCAGAGGCTTCCCTTGAGTCTCTGGAAGAGTGAAAACAGCCTCCCCCAAGCTCCAGAGACCCTCTGGAGGCTGAAAACAGGTACTTCCAGTATTTCCAGAAGGCCCATTTTCGGCCTCCCAAGGCTGCAGAGGCTTCTCTTGAGCCTCGGGAGGGTGAAAACAACCTCAAATGGGCCAAAAATCACCTTGGAGGTGCGCGCAAGTGAGGTGCAGGTAAGGGGGTGAGGCGGGGGCATTGGATCAAAGGAAGCTCACTTCTTGGTATTCTGGATACTGCTTATAAGCTGTGACGACCCAGAGTTTAACGCAAACATAACAAAATCCAAAACATAAATGAATGCCCTTTTATGCCTCCAATTTGGTTCCACTGTTCAATAATTCTCAGTTGGAGATAAAACATACTCAAAAATAGCCTTCAAAAGAAAGCAATACAGTCTGAATTTAATGAGCAGATAGCGATGAAATAGAAGACCAAACAAACTACAATGATGAAATTTCCACAATGGAACAAGAGAAGTATTTACCAAATTCAAGGAGATAACAAGGCACAGTCTGTTGAAGGACGTCAACCAAGATAACTTCAGACCAAAATAAACACGCTTTGTATCTTCCAGCATTTCCAAACCCTTATGCAGTTCTCACACCTGCAGCCCATGAAGAGGATCAAGGCCCTCTCCTCCAGAGTAGACCACGTCTCTCCCTTATCCTCTCCCTGCATGCCCTAGGATGGATAGGGGATGGGCCTAGGTCTCCCTCTGACTGCTCAGCCGGCCTCTGCCCTTCCCCAACCTTCTCCACCACCTCTGGAGCCACACTTCCACTCCCTGTTGGCTTTTCCTCCTCTCTCTCAGAGTCAGTCTGCACCAGGGGCATGACACAAGCGCTCTGTGCTCAGAGCTCGAAGCATCATGAGAGACCCCACACACCCACTTCATGGGCTGTTGCTGTTGCTCCCCTCTGGCAGGAGGTTTTGAAGTATCTATAGCAGGACAACCAGATTCTGCAACAGTTTTGTTCCTTATGTCATCCATCAAATTTGCAGGATTCTTTTTTTCCACCATGTATATGTACAAGTGAAACTCAAAAAATTAGAATATCGTGCAAAAGTTCATTTATTTCAATAATGCAACTTAAAAGGTGAAACTAATATATAAGATAGACTCATTACATGCAAAGCAAGATAGGTCAAGCCATGATTTGACATAATTGAGATGATTATGGCTTGCAGCTCATGAAAACCCCAAATCCACAATCTCAGAAAATTAGAATATTGTGAAAAGGTTCAATATTCTAGGCTCAAAGTGTCCCACTCTAATCAGCTAATTAAGCCATAACACCTGCAAAGGGTTCCTGAGCCTTTAAATGGTCTCTCAGTCTGGTTCAGTAGGAATCACAATCATGGGAAAGGCTGCTGACCTGACAGTTATGCAGAAAACCATCATTGACACCCTCCATAAGGAGGGAAAGCCTCAAAAGATAATTGCAAAAGAAGTTGGATGTTCCCAAAGTGCTGTATCCAAGCACATTAATAGAAAGTTATGTGGAAGGGAAAAGTGTGGAAGAAAAAGGTGCACAAGTAGCAGGGATGACCACAGCCTGGAGAGGATTGTCAGGAAAAGGCCATTCAAAAGTGTTGGGGACTTTCACAAGGAGTGGACTGAGGCTGGAGTCAGTGCATCAAGAGCCACCACACACAGACAGATCCTGGACATGGGCTTCAAATGTCGTATTCCTCTTGTCAAGCCACTCCTGAACAACAAACAACAAACAAGCATCTTACCTGGGCTAAAGGAAAACAGAACTGGTCTGTTGCTCATGCTCCAAAGTCCTCTTTTCTGATGAGAGCAACTTTTGCATCTCATTTGGAAACCAAGGACCCAGAGTCTGGAGGAAGAATGGAGAGGCACACACTGCAAGATGCTTGAAGTCCAGTGTGAAGTTTCCACAGTCTGTGTTGATTTGAGGAGCCATGTCATCTGCTGGTATTGGTCCACTGTGCTTCATTAAGTCCACGGTCAATGCAGCCATCTACCAGGAGATTTTGGAGTACTTCATGCTTTCTTCCGCAGATGAGCTTTATGGGAATGTTGACTTCATTTTCCAGCTGGACTTGGCACCTGCCCACACTTCCAAAAGCACCAAAACCTGGTTCAATAACCATGGGATTATTGTGCTTGATTGGCTAGCAAACTCACCTGACTTGAACCCCATAGAGAATCTATGGGGCATTGCCAAGAGAAAGATGAGAGACATGAGACCAAACAATGCAGAAAAGCTGAAGGCTGCTATTGAAGCATCCTGGTCTTCCGTAACACCTCAGCAGTGCCACAGGCTGATAGCTTCCATGCCACGCCACATTGAGGCAGTAATTGATACAAAAGGGGCCCAAACCAAGTACTGAGTACATATGCATGCTTATGGTTTTCAGAGGTCTGATATTGTTCTATGTACAATCTTTGTTTTATTGATTGCATGTAATATTCTAATTTTCTGAGATTGTGGATTTGGGGTTTTCATGAGCTGTAAGCCATAATCATCTCAATTATGATATGTCACAGCTTGAATTATCTTGCTTTGCATGTAATGAGTCTATCTCATATATTAGTTTCACCTTTTAAGTTGCATTACTGAAATGAACTTTTGCACGATATTCTAATTTTTCGAGTTTCACCTGTATACATTTGAACTAGGCTGTGAGGTTTCTCTGTGTCATATATGTGTGTGTTTATAGAATAGAATAGCATTCTTTATTGGCCAAGTGTGATGGGACATGCAATGAATTTGTTTTGGTGCAAATGCTCTCAGCATACATAAAAGAAAAGATACATTAGTCAGAATTAAGAATCATAAGGTACAACACTTAATAATAGTCATAGGGTACAATAAGCAATCAAATATAGCACTGAATGCAATGAAATTTCATTTTAATGTATGCAGATTAGTGTATGTTTAAAGTGACAGTAGTTTTACTCTATTTTGTTCCACCTCACCAGGTGCCCATTTATCAGGAGGCAAACTGATTACTTTTTCCCCTGAAACTCTTTCTAGCCCCACTTTTCTTCCATCATAAATTACCTTTCACTGTTTCCTGAGCAAACTGCAGCTTCCAGTCATTCTTGTTTTCTAAGAACGCCACTGGAGCCCAGTGGCATTCTCCCACCTTAAGATGATGCTAATGCTAATAACCAGGTGAATTTAAACCATCTTGTATGAAATCAAGGGGACCAAAGAACAAATCCACAATCAGATGGGTATGCAAATACAAACACACATTTAGATTACAGGTAGTCCTTGATTTACAACAGTTTTTTTAGTGACTTCAAAGTTGCAATGACACTGAAAAAGATGACATGACCATTTTTCACACTTATGACCATTGCAGCATCCCCATGGTCATGTGATCAAATTTAGATGCTTGGCAATTGATTCAATGTCCTGGGGTCGTATGGTATTTTTCTCCTTCTACCTCCCTCTCTTACACACATCACAAATTCTCCTTTGTTTTCATCACCAGCTGTGATATTTAATTGCAAAGCTTGACACTTTACTGTTATCTTAAAATATTCTATGGTCATTCCTTACTCTTGTAGGTTGTCACTATCTGGTCTTCATGAAAGCCAATGTAGAAATTCCTTCTGAAGGAGGAAGTTCCCAAATGTATGAATGGCATCTGTGACTTGCTTTTGAGGAATCAGATGTTGCCTCCCATATTCAGATTTGGTGAGCTCACACTAAGATTTTGGGTTATCTTATATGGAATTCTTGTAAGAAATTCTTTGGACATGTTGGCATTCTGCAGCATGATTTCATGAGAGGAAGAGTAACCAAGATCCCATGAGACTGAGCAATCGCAAAACTTTCTGCCATTTAAAATGTTTCAAATCATTTGTAAAACTAAATTTAATTCGAATTAATTTGGGCATCCACCAGAGGTGTCTTCAGAGAACATCAAAAAAGAAAAAGAAAATCCTGATGGCATTTATGAAGCACGTAAGAAAGATGGTGCAACCAAGAACAACATATTGACTTCTTTTTGTATCAAATATCAAGATCATACCAAATGATATAGTACCCCTTTATATTACACTGATGAGACCACACTTGGAATATTGCATATAGTTCTGGTCACCACAATATAAAAATGATGCTGAAACCCTAGAAAGAGTGCAAAGAAGAGCAACAAAGATGATCAGGGGTCTGGAGACCAAACCATACAACGAACTGTTAAGGGAATTAGGTATATCTAACTAACAAAAGAGAAAGGTTAGGAGTGACATGATAACTGTCTTCAAATACTTGAAGGGGCTGTCACAGGAGAAGAGGTGCTTCTCCAAAGCATCTGAAGGCAGGGTAAGAAGTAACAGATGGAAGATCATTAAAGAGAGACCCAACCTAAACTAAGAGAAATTTCCTGACAGTAAGAACAATTAATCAATGGAAACAGTTTGCCTCCAGAAATTGTAAGTACTCCATTATTGGAAGTTTTCAAGAAGATATTGGACCAAAGAGATTTGTCCAGAATAGTATAGAGTTCCCTGATTTAGTAGG
>CM066340.1:4834311-5234311 GCA_033807585.1 Hydrophis major | reverse complement strand
AACTGGGCAGGCATTCTTTAATCATGATTAAAGTTAGCACAATTGTGTGCCATCCAGGGGTGGGATGCTACCAATTCGTACCTATTCTCTAGAACAGGTTGTTAACATTCTAAGCAGTTCGGAGAACCGGTTGTTAGAAGAAATTACTGGCCTAATCCTGTAAGGAAGGCAAGAAGGAAACATTCTGGTGTTGCTTACAGAAACTGCCTCTCCGTTGACCCTTATTACATTCTTAGCAGGACTAGACTTCCTGTCTTAGGAATATCTCTGGAGGTTTTCTCCCCTCCTTTGCTCGTACTTTACTTGTGTGGAGTGACCATTCAAAGTTACAATGGCACTGAAAAAAGTGACTTATGACCATTGTTCACACTTACGACTGTTGCAGCATCCCCATAGTCATGAGAGGCCAGGGGAGGAGATGTGTGCCTTGATGTGAGTGATATTGAGTTGGCCACATCCAGCCAATAACATGACCACCAAGCCATGCCCACCAACTAAGCCACGGCCACAGAACCGGTTGTTAAAAATTTGGGTTTCCAGTTCTGCGTGTCTTCGGTGGCAGCAGGAATTCGCGACTGTTCACAATTCCTACTGCGCTTGCCGCCGAGGTGCCCCCAATCCAAATGGGTCAAAAATTTGAATCCCACCCCAGGTGCCATCATATATAAATATAAAAACAAATAGCAGCATCAGTGGTTGTTTGGGTTAACTTAGTTTTGAAGTTCTTCTTGGAACTGTGGCATAGCCTTAGTTAATTCCAAGAGAATACAATTCTCCAAATGCATTTAAAAGAAAATGAAAGGTGGGAGATATCACACCTTTTTTGTATGTGTTTAGACTTTGCTCTATTATCATCTGGGAGCAATTCCAGGTGTTGGAATCCTTGTTTTTTGGTCTTCAGCCTTACAACTTCCTGAATGAGGTCAAGGATCAATCTTCCTACCAAGTGCTAGCTTCTCCAGCAATTACAGGCTTTCAGAACAATTAGAGCAAGATCAAAGGAGAAAGGATCTGGCCAATTATGCACCACTTGAGATGTTAACCTTCTGCTATTTCCTAATAGGATCCACAACCACCATGTCAATTGTTAAATTTAAGTCTAATTGTTTTGACAGTCAAACAGGGAACTAATTACAATCATTCTTGCTCTGTTTCCTCTCTTGTCCTCTTCAAGCTTATCAATTCTGGCCCATTTTCTATCCAGGATTCAAATGTCCCCTGGTCCATTCCTACGCTGCCTGCTCTATGCTTTGGAGGATCAAATTCATCATCTTCATATTTCTACCTTGAAGATTATTAACCCATTTTTCCCTATTATGTCAATAATAGCTTCTCCTTGGCTGCAAATTTGTGTGAAAAAAAGAACATGTCTTTTCAAAATGGAGAGGTAGTTTTGGCCAGTTTTGTCTCAATGATTTGATACTCAAAATGACAAAATATTGCTTCTAGTTCAACATTCTTAAAAGGAGCCAGTTATAATTAAGCTCACTTATAAATCACTCATAAATCATGATAAGGGACCTGATAGCAGTGTTCCAATATCTAAGGGGCCACCACAAAGAAGAGTGGGTCAACCTATTCTCCAAAGCACCAGAAAGGCAAGAAATAATGGATGGAAACTAATCAAAGAGAGAAGCAATCTGGAATTAAGGAGAAACTTCCTAAGAGTGAGGACAATTAACCAGTGAAAAAACGCATTCAGAAATCATGGATGCTCCATCACTGGAGGTTTTTAAGAAGATACTGGACAGACTGGAAGACTTCCAAGGTCCTTTCCAGCTCTATTCTAGATTCTAGATTCTGTTCTTCTTCTTCTTCTTACTCTATTTCACACCTAGTTATATAAACACTACCAAACTGAATAAGTCTACTTTCCTTACATATAACATGCACATAAACTCCCAAAATATGCCAATATCTTTGTGAGATAACCAAAATCATGAGTTATTTTATAACTAATATGTTTAGGATTATCCCAGGGTTTCTTCTATGTAACAGGTTGAATTCCGAGGCCAGTTCTTTTTCTAACATCCTTAGCTCAAAGAAACTAACTTTCTTTATTCTTGCACAGTGTTTATGAGAAGGGTCACTTTTTATCTGTCTCTTCTCATCTTTCATCAGATACTTTGAAGAAAGTAGCATGTGTAGCTTTATCACCCTGCTCAGAGAATAAAATCTACTTCTGATCCAAAGTCGGTTGTTTGGTGTGTGGTTTTTTTTTTTTTTTTTTTACCATTTTCGAGCTATCAGACAATCTGAAAATACTTCTGAAAATGGCAGCATCATGTTTTCCAGATGCCTCGTTTGATCTCTCGCCTTAAGTACTTGGCAGGCTAAAAGAATTAATCCTGTTCTTTTCTGGTAGACTTTAGTGCAAAGACCCATGTGTATCTACAGAGTTTTTTAACCAATGCCAGCTTTAAAAAAAAATGGTTAGATGGCAGCAAAGAATCCACTTTCTGCAAGATTAAAAGTAAAATTAAGATTAAAATTGGTTGTGCTCCCAAATCAGAAAAATCTGACCAAAGGAAACATAAGAATCAATGTTTGAAATCTCTCATTTATAATGATTGTGTTTTCCTGCCCCGATATGTTTCAGAACAGGTTCCTGTTACAAGAAGAAGAAAACTCACTTATTTGGAATACAGACCAATGCTAAATTTTCACATTTGCTCTTTTCCCAGTGGAGCTGTTAGAACTTATTAAAAAAGCTAGCCATCATAGAATTTCATTTTCCCTCAGTTCTGGATATGCAGAATGCCAATGAGCTTCTAATGTGCCATTTATTTTAATAACCCATTGATTAATTGATTTGTTGTTTCTAAATGACATTTCTTATGACCCTTTTCCTCCAAAGAAAAAGTCTACCCTTTTCTCATGTTTATCATCACAACTACTTTTCAAGATAAATGGGATGATGATCATCTCTGGCCAATGAACATCATTTCTATACAGGATTCTCCAATCTTACATTAACGCTGTAGCTCTACAAGATGAGAAAACAGCTAATGTGGCTTTTTGGGACAAACAACATGGAATCTTCCATCCTTTCCAGGACAAGTGATGTACTTGGAAGTGGTCCATAAACCAGGTGAAAAGAAGAGAGGGTCAACCTATTTGCCAAAGCACCGGAAAACAAAAGGAAGGGGTTCCAATATTTGAAGGGCTGTCACAGAGAAGAGTGGGTTGGCCTAGTTTTCAAAGCACCAGAAGGCAAGACCAGAAACAATGGATAGAAATTAATCAAGGAGAGGGGCAGCCTCGAACCAAGGAGAAACTTCCTAACTGTGAGAACAATTAACCAGTGGAATGGCTTGCCTTCAGAGAATTGTTAATGCTCTATCACTGGAAGCTTTTAAGAAGCCTATCTGGAATGATATAGGGTTTCCTGCTTGAGCAGGTGGTTGGACTAGAAGACCTCCAATGTCCCTTCCAACTAATATTCTGTATTCGGATATGAGGAATAACTCTGCATTATTTAAGTTCGTTAGCACAATTGTGTGCCATCATCTATAAATATAAGAACAAATGGAAGCGCCAGTGATTGCTTGAGTTAACTTTGTTTTGAAGTGCTTCTTGGAACTGTGGCATAGCCTGACTTAGTTCCAAGAGAATACAATTCTCCAAATGCATTTTACAAGAAAATGAAATCGGGTTTCCTTGTTGTGGTTAGCTGGCAGCAGGTGTGGACGGCGGAGGAGAGCGAGGACTCAGGTGAGGGGCCAGGACCATTAGGGAGTGGACTGCTGCCTTCGGAGATTGTGAGGACTGGCAGCAGCAATGAGGAAGTTCCTGAGGAGCCTGTGCCAAGTGCACGTGCATGCAGGATTGCTCCTAGGAGAGAGCAGTTACAGCAGCACAGGTGACTTGGGAGTAAGGCCACAAGGTAATGGCCCCTTCCTCAAGAGGATAAATGCCAGGTTTGAAGGAGCGTTTCTTTGCAGAAGGCAAAAATGCTCTGAAACTCAGCCTCGTGGTCATTATAGTTAGTATTTGAAAACTCTTGAAAACTCTTGCTTATCTGTGGGCTTTTGGCAGCCTTGAAAAACAACTTGGTAAGGGTTTTTCTTGTCAGAGCTAATTAGTGGGAAGCAGCCTTTTATCTGTGAAGAAACAGAATTCATGGATGACTTCATGGATGAAAGGTGAGAGCCGCTGCCTTTGTCTTGTGTTTGCTCACTTGGAACCAGGTTGGGTCAGAACATTCCTGGATGAGCAGGGGCTTGAACTAGAAGGCCTCCAACTCTGATATTCTGTTAATCACTCTCAGTCCTGGGAATAAAGAGAAGGCAAACCAGTTTCCAAAAGGGTGGCCACAGTAACTCCATGTCCTTCTCTAGGACTTTGCCAGGAATCAAAACTGACTCAGAGGTAGGACAAGAAGCAATGGATAATCAAGGAAAGAAGTAACCTAGAACTAAGGAGAAATTTTCTAACAGTGAGAACAATTCACCAATGGAAGTGGCTTGCTTCCAGTAGTTGTTGGTGCTCCACTACTGGAGGCTTTCAAGAAGAGACTTGAGCAAAGAAAACAAATGTCCAAAGTAGGGAGTCATTTTGGTGTGCCTCTAGTTAAGAATAATAGCGGACTTTTAACACATCATAAGAAAGCCAGTTTTATCCCATTGGGTTGGTTTTTTTTAATGACATCTCCCATCTTAAACATAAAACCCCTATGGTAGACATTGATGATACCTTCTTTGTGTAATGGTAGACATCAATGGTGGTATTCTGCCAGTTCAGCTCAGTTTGGCCAAACCAGTAGTTTAAAAAAATCCTCCCACGATCTGCTAAGAGGAAAACAAAGAGAAAAGCGCAGGATCGGCCCCTGTGCTTTTCTCTTCTTTATCCTCTCAGCTGATTGGTACTGCAGGCCTCAGCTAGTGTGGGGTAAGCTGTGCGCATGAATTAGGCGCGCATGCACTGAACCAGTAGTGGAACAGCTAGGATCCCACTGCTGGTAGACGTGTGAGTTAAATCCAGTTTGCATCCTTGTTTTTAATTCCTCTGACTGTAAGGGGTTCTTTCTTCTTTCCTGCCTCGCTTTACTCGCTCCCTGTATTTCTTGGCACGGCGTAAGCACATAAGTTATAAGGCTGTGTATGGATTGCACCGGCTTCTGTTTGCATTATTTAGCTCTTTGAAAACATCTGCCAGGCATTCGTGAGTTTTGTGTAGATGCTCTCGCCATATGGATGCTCTTGCCATCTGCCGGCTGACACGGGGATGAGCATTTGCACAGCCATATTTTCCAAGCCAGCGATGTCATTAACATTTGGCATGCTGTGGTACAGGATTACCTTTGTGGTAACTAAACAGGGAATTATTCATGTGTAACTACAACAACAATCTTTAATGAGGATTGTGACAGGGAGCAACAGCCAAGGAACAGGGTTTGACAATTAAGTTATTAAGAAAAAGGTGCAATTCAGACAATGCAAAATATTGGATTTGCATTTCTGTTGCCTACTTTGCACAAATGAAGGAATGCTCTCCTTTTGGTCAATCTCTGTCATCCTTAACAGCTTGAAGTTGTGTGAACTTCAACTCCCAGAATTCCCCAGTCAGCACAGCTGACTGGGGAATTCTGGGGGTTGAACTCTACATATCTTCAAGCCGCTTAAAGATGACAAACACTGCTATAGGTTAACATAGCTTATTATAATATTCAGTCCTAAAGGAAGAGGAAGTTGCAGCTCTTGGATGGTAGATCATATTTCTCACAACTCTGAAGACCAATTTGGAAAAAAAAAATGGAGCAGTGGTTTTGATAAAATATTTCAGAAGAAGCAGGTTGCCTCTGGTGAATTCCTGCATTTATTCATGCTAAATGTGTACAAATAAGTATATAAATTAGCCCGATGCATCCTGGTCGTTTCCTTCCTTTTTCTTTCGAGACACAAAGTGCAAAAACCCAGAATCTTAAGAGATTTGGCTGAACTGTCAATCTCATAAATAAATATATCTGTTTAAGAATATCCTGAACTAAAAACATTCTTGTTGGCTGTTTTCAGATATGAAACGTTTCTGACATAAAACTAATGTCATGCCCTCACAAAACTTTCTTTTCTGCGAAAGAAACTTCTTGATTTTCTGTCTTCCTTTCAGAGCGCTTGAAAATGTATTTTGAATTTATCTCTGTTGTGCTTTTGAAACAACTGGATTATTATAGTGGCAAAGGACTATTGTGGCCATTATTCATCTTTTTTTTTTTCTCCATCTCTGGAACTTTGCTGTTTTCTCACTGCACACACACACACACACCAAAAAAAAAAACCCTCTCTAAAATTATTTCCTTCTTGGAAACAAAAAGTTTGCAAAGTAAATTCTCTTTCATTCAAACTGAGAGAGAATTGATTTTTTTTAAAAAAAATATGGGCATTGTCTGCTTGGAACTTCTTAAAAAGATAGGACAAATTGACTTTGCACTCTCTTTCTCTGAAAAAAAAAAAACATTTCAGCAACCAGTTCTATTTTTTCTTTCCCTGGCATGCCACTTAAAATTATCAGAATAACAGAGTTGGAAGGGACCTTGGAGGTCTTCTAGTCCAACCCCCTGCTCAAGCAGGAAACCTTATACCACTCCAGACAAATGGCTATCCAGTCTCTTCTTAGAAGCCCCCAGCGAAGGAGCAATCACAACCTTTGGAGGCAAGCCATTGCACTAATCAATTGTTCTCACTATCTGGAAATTTATCCTTAGCTTTGGATCGGATCTCTCTTTGAAAATTTTCTACCTGTTGCTTCTTGTCTTCCCTCAGTTGCTTTGGAGAACAGGAATAGAATATGGAATGTGGGGGGAAAATAGAACAGAAAAGAAAAGAAAAGAAAAGAAAAGAAAAGAAAAGAAAAGAAAAGAAAAGAAAAGAAAAGAAAAGAAAAGAAAAGAAAAGAAAAGAAAAGAAAAGAAAAGAAAAGAACCAGAGGTGTTATTCAGGCAGTTCTGACCAGTTCTGGAGAACTAGTAGCAGAAATTTTGAGTAGTTCAGAGAACCGGCCAATCCCACCTCTGACTGGCCCCGTCAATCCCATCTCTTCTCTGCCTCCCATTGAATTCCAGCTGATCATCTGGGTCTACTTTGGTTGCCCTGCACAGGAGAAGGGAGCTGGAATGCAGATTAGCGGGATGGGGAGGAAATGGGGATTTTGCAGTATCCTTCCCCTGCCACACCCACCAAGCTATGCCCAGAGAACCAGTAGTAAAAAATTTTGAATCCCACCACTGAATAGAGTAGAGTAGAGTAGGGTAGGGTAGGGTAGGGTAGGGTAGGGTAGGGTAGGATAGGATAGGATAGGATAGGATAGGATAGGATAGGATAGGATAGGATAGGATAGGATAGAATAGAATAGAATCTGAAAGGGACCTTGGAGGTCTTCTAGTCCAGCCCCCTGCTCAAGTAAGAGAACCCATACCAATGACTAGTCTCTTCTTAAAAACATCCAGGGATGGAGTACCCATGATTTCTGAAGACAGGTTAATTGTCCCCATTGCTAGGAATTTGTCCTTATTTATTTTATTTGTCAAGCATGCATTTGATAATATATATAAGTATAAACATGATTATTAATACATGAAATAGTTATGAATAAAAGGGAACATTAAGACAGGGATGGTAGCCACGTTGGCGTATTTATGCATGCCCCTTACAGACCTCTTAGGAATGGGGTGACATCAACAGTAGACAATCTGAGGTTAATGTGTTTGGGGTTAGTGGAAGAAACCACAGAATCAGATAGAGTATTTGCTCTGTTGGTCTGAAGTCGTACTTCCTGCAATCAAGTTTTGTGTGGTTTACCCTGAGTTTGTAACTATTGTGTACTCACGTATTGTTGAGGTTGAAGCTGAAGTAGTCATTGACGGGTAGCACATTGTAATGGATAATGTTATGTACTACACTTAGGTCAGATCAAAGGCAGTGTAGTTCTAAGTTAGCTAAGCCTAAAATTTCAAGTCTGGAGGCATAGGGTATTCTGTGGCGAGTAGAGGAGATTGCTTCTCTCTTTGATTAGTTTCCAGCCATTGTTTCTTGTCCTGCCCACTGGCACTTTGGAGAATAATTTGACCCTCTCTTCTTTGTAGCAGCCCCTCAAATACTGGAATATTGCTATCATGGCTTCCCTAATTCTTCTTTTCTAGCCAAACTAGCCAAACCCAAATCCTGAAGCTGTTCTTCATATGGTTTAGTCTCCAGAGCTTTGATGATCATCTTAGTTGCTCTTCTCTGAACTTTTTCCGAAATCTCAATGTCTTTTTCGTAGCAGTAATCTGTGTGTGGTCTTACTAGGGTTTTTTAAAGCGGCACCAATATTTCATGTGATCTTGATTCTAATAGATCAACCACTTCTTCTCTCTTTTGCAATTATATAATAACTGCTACAGTTGCCTGCCTTTGTGGCACTCTGGTTCAAGAGGACTACAGACCTCCATATATAAGTTGCTCTGCAATCCTGTCAAAAAGCCAAATAATGCCATTAGAAGATCTTCTTCCTAAGCTTCATTCTTGTTGAATTCCCACTTAAGCATCCACTCCTCAGGCTCTTCAGAAGCTCCATTTTCGATCCCTCACTTTTCTCCAATCTCAAGAATTTCCTTATGTTCAAATGCCCTTCCTTTCCAGTCTCCCTTTTTTAAAAAATGTCTTCAGGAATCACACTCTCATGTGGCCCTAAGTCTCCTCAGAAGCTCTTCCAATGATCCTCTTTGTTATGTTCTGAGCATGGGTGCATCTAATCCCAGAATGATTCGGTCTCTTAGGGCTTCTTCTAAGTCGGTAAACTCACATAGGCCTCCCAGATTCCGGAGATCCGCGATGAAATCAGCAACGCTTTTGCCCTTCCGCTGACTTCTCTGATAGAATTCATGCCTTCTCACCAGCGTTGGCACGGTCAGTGCGTAGTGAGCCCTTAGCAGTGGTTCGAGGACGTCCCAGTCCATAGACTTTATTTTTGCCGGTTTTGCTAGTGCCTTGGCCATCTTGAATATGGTTGGCCCACAATGAGTTAGGAATATCGCTCGTTTCTTTCCGGTAGTGGCATCCTTTAAATTGTTGGTTTCCAGAAACATCTGGAAGTGATCCATATATGAGTCCCAGTCTTCTTGTGCCGGGTCGAATGGAGCGAGTGGTATGACGCTGCCGGACATGGTTCTGCCATTGGTGCGTTCAGCCACGTGCTCGGTTATGGTTCTTCGTCGTTCAGCAAGCTCTGATGTCTCCACATCCCACCCTCGTCGCCAGTGTTATGTTCTGAGCATGGGTGCAAGGATGGAGACGAGCCAGTGAAACAGTGAACTTCAACTCTTTATTTACATGTGAAAACAGCTCAGCCCGATGGCCACGATGGGCCCCTTTATATAGGCAACTCTTAACTTATTTAATCAATGAAACACAGGGAGCGCTAGCTCCATTAACCAATGGGAGAGGCTCGTTAATAGCCAATCAGATCCTCCTGAACAGACCAATCTGATGTCGCTATTATCGGCCAATCAGAAGTGCAGGGCCTGAACCCTGCACTTTACTTCAAGCTCTTAATGATCTTTATTAAGCATTTATTGATTCACAGCACCCCTTCCTCCCGGGTTCCGTTTAAGGGGTGCGGTCACGTAGTCTTTGAGGTAGGCAGGTTGTTTCGATTGTCTATCAGATTTTCGTTGTCCTCCCGGTATTTGGCTACAGTCTTGTTGGGGTAGGACGTTATCTGGTGAAAAGGGTGCCTCCCGTTCCGCATTTGAATTTTCGTCATTGCTGCTGCTTTCGGCATCTCTTTGAGGCGAGGCCACCCCCATTCCGATTCCATCAAGTGCTGCCTCTGAGCAGTCATTACTACCGCTTAAACTTTCTGCCGCTTTGAATTCAGCTTCCTCGCTATCTCCTCCCCCCTCGGTTTGGAAATCAGGGGGCTCGGAGATCCCCGACTGTAGTCTTGAACGCAGCTGATCAATATGTCGTTTCCAAATTCTATTGTCGCGACATTTTACACGGTACGATCTAGGGCCAGTTACTTGTACTATAGTTGCCTCGACCCACAACGGATCGCCCGAAAGGTTCCTAGTGAAAACCAAATCGCCTACCTGGAAATTGTGACATTTCCCGCTAGAACCGTGAGGCTTTTCAGGTTCATATGCTGGATGTAGGTGGTCGAGGTGGGAGCGGAGCTTCCGTCCCATTAATAACTCAGCGGGAGTTTTATTGGTGACACTGTGCGGAGTGATATGCTGTAAAAGGAGTATCCGGTTAATCTTGTCTTCTATGTCACCTTAGTCCATCTTATGCAAGGTTTTCTTGACGAATTGTACCATGCGCTCGGCCCTTCTGTTGGCCGCAGGATGCACCGGCGAAGTCAGCGCATGTCGGATACCGCGGTCTGCCAGGTACTGTTCTAAGGACAGCGCGGTAAATTGAGGCCCATTGTCGGATACCAGGACGTCTGGTAATCCGTGTGTCGCAGAGTCTGTCCAGTTTCCTGATGACTGCTTCAGTCGTTGTGTTCTTCATTTCATGGATTTCAAGCCAGTTCGAGTAGGCATCCACTGTCAGTAAGAATGTGTGTCCCTTAGTAGGACCCACAAAGTCCAGATGAATGCGGGACCATGGTCCCCTCGGCGTTTCCCATTCGGTTGGGGTTGCTTTTGGCGGGGCGTTGCTTACTTCCTGGCATTTGTGACAGGTTTTTACCCATGTCTCTATCTGCTTGTCAATACCCAGTCACCATGTGTAGCTTCGTGTGAGGGCTTTCATACGCACGATGCCGGGGTGGCCATCGTGCAAGGTCCTTAGTATCGCTGGTCGCAACCGCTCTGGGATGACAACTCTATCACCCCAGATAATGCAGTCCTTCTGGGAAAATAGTCCCGTTTGCCGATTTTTGAATGGGGCGTAGTCATCAGATATTTAGTCTAACGGCCATCCCCGCTCGACCCAACTGAGGACTCGTGCTAAAATGGGGTCGCGTTTCGTTTCCATCGCAATATCCCGGGCCGTTAATGGCGGCATTTGAAGTGTCTCAATCTGCAGCGTTGTGACTGTTGGAGCGGGGTCATCAATAGTCTCTGGAAGAGGTGCACGGCTCAATGCGTCGGTGTGGGGAATGGCCTTCCCTGGGCGATGTTGTAATTTGTAATTGTATGCCGCCAAAAATTCTGACCAGCGGGTCATTCTGGGAGATAATATATACGGTGTTGGCCTATCTCCCGCTATTATTCCCAGCAAAGGTTTGTGGTCAGTCACTATGGTAAATGCTCGGCCATACACATATTCATGAAATCTCTTAACCGCGGATACTATAGCAAGGGCCTCCTTGTCAAGTTGACTGTAGTTGCGTTCTGTTTTTGATAACGTCTTTGAGAAATAAGCAACAGGGGCTTCATCACCGTTTGGCAAAACATGGCTTAAAATGGCGCCCACCCCGAATGGGGATGCATCACACGTGATCGTTAAAGGCAAAGTCTCGTTATACTGCATCAGGACAGCATCAGAAGTCAATAAATCTTTTACATGTCGAAGCGCCTGTTCTTCTCTATGTCCCCATACCCAGGTTGCTTTTTTGTCCAATAAACGATATAGGGGCTCAGCTACAGTTGCTTTGTGAGGCAGGAAAACGTTATAAAAATTGATAAGGCCCAGAAAAGCCTGGAGGTCGGCCTTGTTCCGGGGTTTTGGGGCATTCTTGATTGCCCTGAGTTTGTTATCGGTGGGGTGAATGCCTTGACTATCAATGAAATATCCCAAAAATTCTACGCGATCCGTACATAAATAACACTTGTTCTTTTTAACTTTGAGACCGGAGTCTTTAAATCTCTGAAGAACCAACCTCAGGCGTTCCTTTAGTATTTTCTGGGTTGGGGCTGCGATTAACACATCATCAAAATATAGAACAACACCTTTTATCCCTTGTAATAGCCTCTCCATTAAGCTTTGAAAGATTCCCGGGGCTACGCTCACTTCGAACTGGAGTTGGTTACATTTAAACGCACCTCTGTGCGTAACGATTGTTTGAGCCTCTGCCATTTTTTTGTCAACAGGCAGTTGTTGGTATGCCTGGGCTAAGTCTAGTTTAGCGAAGACTTTTCCGCCCCCCCAGGGAATGTAGGAGGTGTTGCACCACCGGTACCAGGTAAGCGTTTTGTTGAAGGGCGTGGTTCAGGGTGGCTCGTAGTCCCCACAAATTCTTATTGATCCATCCAGCTTGATGGGTGTTACGATTGGGGTTTCCCAGGGAGAGTGATCGGTTGGTTCTAGCACTCCCTGAGCTATTAATTTATCAAGCTGCTCGTCAATCTTTGGTTTAAGGGCAAAGGGAACTCGACGAGGCTTAAGGCGGATGGGAGCTATTTCGGGATTGAGGTTAAACGATATCAGGGTCCCCTTGTACTCACCTAATTTTTCTGCGAAGACGTCCTGGAATTCATGGACGAGGTCTTCTTCCCAATCGCTGCTGTAGGTTTGGTGAATGCCAGCTACTTCAATTCCAAGTGGAGCGAACCATTGGAGGCCTAACAAACTAGGCCGATCCTTGTCGATTACAGTCAGGGATAGAAATGCTGTACGGTTCTTAAATGATACCCGTACTCGGCTGGATCCAACAACCGGAATTTGATTTCCTTGATAGTCCTTAAGTATGAGCCTTTGGAATCTGAGGTCTTGCCTACGGATAGTGGGGATGAGCTGCTTGAGGGTCTTCCAGGAAACCATCGAGAGGGACGATCCTGAATCGACTTCCATCAGGCAGGGCTGGTTTCCAATGGCCACTTTCACTCGGATCTTCTTGGCGTCCAGAGATGAGACATGACCGACCGTGATCGTTTGGTGAGCCTCTTCTCGCTTCGTTGGATGGTTTAGGGTTTTGTTTCTGTAGGTGTTATGTATGTAAATAGTTAAAATAAAAGTGAGCTTGGGATAAAGTGCAGGGTTCTGGCCCTGCACTTCTGATTGGTTGTTAAGCGGCTCGATTGGATTGGTTGGGTTCAGAGAATCCGATTGGCCCTTAAAGAAGGACTCTTATTGGTTTTGGAGCTAGCGTTTTACAGCTCCCTATTGGTTATCTCACATTAAGGTTGCCTATATAAGGCAGAGTTGTTGTTATTAAAGACTCAAGTCACTATGTAATAAAGAGCTGAAAGTTCACCAACTAAGACTGTCTCCATTCATTTCACCCATGCCTGAAACTATATCACTGGCGACGAGGATGGGATTTGGAAACATTTGAATATGAGAAGCCAGGAAGAGATACCGAGCACGTGTTGAGACGGCGCCATCAACAGAACCATGTCCGGCGGCATTGTACCACCCGCTCCGTTCGATCCGAACCAAGAGGATTGGGAATCCTACATGGATCGCTTCCAAATGTTCCTCGAAACAAACAACTTGAAGGACGCCACACCAGCCAAGAAGCGGGCGCTGTTCCTGACGTACTGCGGCCCGGCTGTCTTTAAAATGGCGAAAGCACTTGCACGGAGCTACACTTGGTGGCCAGGCATGGACCGACACATTGAGCAATGGGTCAAAGCCTGCACTAAGTGCCAACAAACCAGCAACGCACCGCCAAAAGCTGCACCGACCGAATGGGAGATGCCACGTGGGCCCTGGTCCAGAATCCACCTGGATTTCGCAGGGCCGATTAAAGGACATACATTGCTATTGACTGTCGATGCATACTCTAATTGGTTAGAAATTCATCGAATGACCAATACAACCTCCGAAGCAGTCATTAAAGTCCTTAATAGACTCTTTGCAACTCATGGATTGCCGGACGTCCTGGTGTCCGACAACGGACCACAGTTTACAGCGCTAATGTTTGAACAGTACCTTGCTGATAATGGCATCCGCCATGCGCTCACCTCGCCGGCGCATCCTGCTACCAATGGCCGAGCGGAACGCATGGTCCAATTTGTAAAAAAGACTTTGCAAAAAGTGGACTATGATAATATTGACGAAAAAATAAACCGCATTCTACTTCTACAACACATCACTCCACACAGCGTAACTGGCAGAACTCCCGCAGAACTTCTCATGGGGCGGAAACTCCGTTCCTGCTTCGACCGACTGCACCCTGCTTACGAGCCGGAAAAGCCTGCAGGATCCAGCGGACGCTACCGTACCTTCAAGGTAGGCGACCCCATTTATGCAAGAAATTTATCGGGCGACCCGGTTTGGATTGAAGCAACGATAATACGTGAGACTGGGCCCAAATCCTAAAGACTGTGGAAACGACATATTGACCAATTATGGTCACGACTCATATCGGCCAGCCAACAACTCCCCCACGACCAAACTGAGGGGGGGGGAGGAATGGAAGAAGACGACATTCCAGGGCACCTGTTCCAAGAAAGCGATGAATCAAGTGAAACTCAGGAAATGGAGCAGGAGGAAGAATCGTACGCTCCAAGGGAAATCACACCAGAACGAGAAGCTGAGCCACTGCCAAACAACATTCTACCTCAACAGGACTGCACGCAGCCAGTCCAAAGAAAATCTGATAGACCCAAAAGACAACCGTCCTATTTGAAGGACTATATAGTCGCACAATAATTGAGGAGCCAGGGGGAAGGGGTGTTATGTATGTAAATAGTTAAAATAAAAGCGAGCTTGGGGTAAAGTGCAGGGTTCTGGCCCTGCACTTCTGATTGGTTGTTAAGCAGCTCGATCGGATTGGTTGGGTTCAGAGAATCCGATTGGCCCTTAATGAAGGACTCGTATTGGTTTTGGAGCTAGCGTTTTACAGCTCCCTATTGGTTATCTCACATTAAGGTTGCCTATATAAGGCAGAGTTGTTGTTATTAAAGACTCAAGTCACTATGTAATAAAGAGCTGAAAGTTCACCAACTAAGACTGTCTCCATTCATTTCACCCATGCCTGAAACTATATCAGTAGGAGTGGTTGTTCCATTGATGATTCACGGGTTCTCACTTCACGGGACGACTTCCCGTCGGTTGGTGGTAGTTAGCCCCCCTTGAGGGCTGGCTGGGTCCTGGCTTGCTTCTACAGACCTGACCTATATGGCCTCTTTTCCCGCACACATGGCAGAGCGCGTCGAGGAATTTGCATTCAGACCAGGAGTGGCCTGCTCCACCCCCGGTGCATTGGTACTGTGATTTCTGGTGTTGGTCCTGTTCGGACCGAAGTCGATGGACCTCTTCCTCGTCGCTGTCTGACGACAAGTCGAGATCCTTGTGGTGGACCATTTCTACCTGTCCTGAGGTGAAATGTCGCTGGCTCGTTGGCGAACCGGTGCGTGTGTGCGGCGCATTTGGGCAGCCTGGTTGCTTCTGGTTGCTTCTGCTGCAGTAGCTTCAGCTATGGCATCCTTCAGCTATGGCATCCTTCAGGGTAATGTCGCCCTTTGCCATTAATTTACTCTGAGTGCCTGGTGCATCTAATCCCAGAATGATTCGGTCTCTTAGGGCTTCTTCTAAGTCGGTAAACTCACATAGGCCTCCCAGATTCCGGAGATCCGCGATGAAATCAGCAACGCTTTTGCCCTTCCGCTGACTTCTCTGATAGAATTCATGCCTTCTCACCAGCGTTGGCACAGTCGGTGCGTAGTGAGCCCTTAGCAGTGGCTCGAGGACGTCCCAGTCCATAGACTTTACTTTTGCCGGTTTTGCTAGTGCCTTGGCCATCTTGAATTTGGTTGGCCCACAATGAGTTAGGAATATCGCTCGTTTCTTTCCGGTAGTGGCATCCTTTAAATTGTTGGTTTCCAGAAACATCTGGAAGCGATCCATATATGAGTCCCAGTCTTCTTGTGCCGGGTCGAATGGAGCGGGTGGTATGACGTTGCCGGACATGGTTCCACCATTGGTGCGTTCAGCCACGTGCTCGGTTATGGTTCTTCGTCGTTCAGCAAGCTCTGATGTCTCCACATCCCACCCTCGTCGCCAGTGTTATGTTCTGAGCATGGGTGCAAGGATGGAGACGAGCCAGTGAAACAGTGAACTTCAACTCTTTATTTACATGTGAAAACAGCTCAGCCCGATGGCCACGATGGGCCCCTTTATATAGGCAACTCTTAACTTATTTAACCAATGAAACACAGGGAGCGCTAGCTCCATTAACCAATGGGAGAGGCTCGTTAATAGCCAATCAGATCCTCCTGAACAGACCAATCTGATGTCGCTATTATTGGCCAATCAGAAGTGCAGGACCTGAACCCTGCACTTTACTTCAAGCTCTTAATGATCTTTATTAAGTATTTATTGATTCACAACACTCTTAATTTCCACAGATGTTCTTTTCTTGGAAATTCCTCTCTGAAATCTCCCTCCTTAATAGAATTCTTCCCATTTCTCTCACACTCTCTTCAAGAAGCTGTCATATTTAATCTGCCAATCTCCTCCAAAAAAATAAAAATAAATCTCAACCACCTTCTTCACTTTCTCATAAATGTCCTCCTTAGAAATTCTAACGGGCTCTCCTTCTTCGAGTCACTTCATGCTTGTGAAGAAGGCTCAGAAGAGGCTGTACTTCCTGAGAATGCTCAGGTAGATAAATCTATTTCAGAATCTACTTCTGTCCTACTACCGCAGCACCACTGAGAGGGTCCTGACATACGGCATCCTTGCATGGGATGGGAGAAGCTCTGCAGCAGACAAAAAAAACTCTACAGAGAATCATTAAAACTGCCCAGAATATCACTGGGCTCTAGCTACCAGCCCTGGACCACATCTTCGCATCTCACTGTTTAAGGAAGTCGCACAACATTCTCAGAGACTCTTCCCATCCTGCTCACAATCTTTATGAACTGTTGCCTGCTGGCAGAAGATACAGAACAATTAAAACTCGGACCACATGTTTTCTGAATAGTTTTTATCCCAGAGCTATAATTACACTTAACAATTAATTTAAGGACTATCATCAATGAGCTGTTGTGTGGAGGCTTGTGTGTGTTTTTAGGGAGTGGGGAATTTTGGCAGGTGGGGGTGTATTTGGGGATTTTCATGGGTGTGTGTATGTTGAGTCTGGTCTCTGGGTGTTATGTGAATTTCATTGTATTTATACTGTGTACATACGTACAATGACAATAAATAATTCAATTCAGTTCAATTCACCTCTCCAGAAGTGCTTTTCTCAGTCTCTTCATATCTTTACAAACTTTCCCAAGAGCCCTTTTCAGGGTCTTCAGAAATTCATCTCATTAAATTCCCTTCCTCTAGAATCACTGTTCAGAAGCACCCCCTTTCTATTCTTTCCTCAGAAACTGTTCAAATTTCCTTATTTCCTCAGAAATTTTTCTCCTTTTCAGAAACTCCCACTCTCAAATTCCTGATGTATGATTAATCCACCTCTGATCCTACTGAGAAGGGTGGAGGAAAATATAACACAGCTAATTATAAGACTTCTCCTTTCTTCAATGTATATTTTGGGCAATTAAATGCTGCCGTGTTGATCGATGTTGGCTGCTCTTCAAAATCTATGATGGAGCAGAGTTGGTTGGTATCAGGACTTTGGCCAAAAGTAGACTTCATTGGTACCAGCCTGAAAATTTCCACCAGGAAAATATTGTTGCCAGAAAAATATACATTGATTTATCAGTGAAGTGTGTGAGAAAAAAGTTCAGCTTGAAAGAGACATTACCTTGTATTTAAAGTATCCTGGTGGTACCTGGTGAAAAATCACAAAGGTTACAGAACCAACAGATGAAAGTGAAAGCACAGGTAGTCCTTGACTTAAGACCACAATTGAGCCCCAAAATTTATGTTGCTAAGTGACACATTTGTAAAGTGCATTTTCTTCCCATTTTATTACCTTTCTTGCCACCGTTGTTAAGTGAATCACTGCAGTTGTTAAGTTGGTCACATGGTTATTAAGTAAATCTGGCTTCCCCTTTGACTTTGCTTGTCAAAAGGTCGCAAAAGAGGATCACATGACCCCTGGGACACCGCAACCATCGTAAATATGAGCCAGTTGCCAAGCATCTGAATTTTGATCACATTACGAATGGTCTGTTCTGACCCAGGCTTCCCAAAACCATGAAGATGACTCCTCGGCCTGATAAAACCCCTTTTATTTAGGTTAAAGTGAATTCCTCTTCAGCAAAGTCCCAGCAATCTTTCAAGAGATTTCACAACTACAAACCTTGATCAGGCTTGGAGAGTTTGCCAGGCCGATATCTTCCAAACGGCACGCTGTCGCAGAAATTACTTGACAAGAAGTCGGAACAGATCTTCACCCTAATTAAATGAACTAATTGTCTCCTGCAAACACCACGCCCCTTTTGCTCCTCTTTATTTCCTATGGGAGGGGCTGAGTCAACCGATGTTCCTTAACTGTTCCCTTCATCGGGCAGCTCTGTTGCATGCGCATTTTAGGAGCAGGCTCCAGCTATATATTCTTCTGCCCCACTGATCTCCAACTCCAAAGGCAGCTAATAATTGCCAGATGGCCCTGGCCTCATCTCTGCCTCCGACATAGAGCCCTCGTCAGAGCCCTTCCCAGACTCCAAGACTGGCCCGGGTTCCTCCCCAACCTCCTCACTGTCTGAGTCTGCCACCAGTTCTGCTGGCCACTGGTGGGCCACAACATGGTCGTAAGTATGAAACACAGTCATGTCACTTTTTTTCAGGGCCATTGTAACTTCAAACAGCCACTAAATGAACCGTTTATAAGTCAAGGACTACCTGTATTCCCACCTTTCCATCCATGGAATCATAGAGCTGGAAGGGATCTAGTCTAAGTTCTTCTAGTCTAACCCTCGGCTCAACCAGAATCAAAGTATCTTTAAAAAACCATTGTCTCGGGCATGTGGACAACTGCTCATGTGGAATCCATTATTAACTTTTGCTAGATTGGCATTTAGCATATATTATGTGACAAAAAGTAAAATAATAATTAACAAGGCAGCAAAAGTAGAGAAAGTCTCTCAAAGGGGTTCTTTTTAAATCTCGAGGTTGTTCCACAAATACGCAGCTGTAAACTTTTATAAATAAGGTTCTCACTCAGCCGTGGGAATCTGGAGCAGTTAAAGCTCATAGAATAACTGCAGTATGTATAGATTTACCAAGAAATCATTCGGTAACATATCAAACTGTCCTTATACTTTGAAATATGTGATTTGTATGAGTGATCCTGCCTAGAGAGGAAATATATAAAACAAAATAAAGCATTGGAGAGGTTCAGAAAATGCTATTTAGATGTTAAGGAGTAGGGGGGTTTTTTCCCATCCCCCAATAGGAAATAGAGGAAAACTCCTACCAATGAATTCATCCAGGATTTGAGGAGGCTTGTTAAAAAGTGAAGCTTGATCAACTGAAACGCTTTTGGTCCATTTTGCAAATCCTGTCAGCTTGAGAGCCTAAGAAGGGACACTTGAGCGCTTCTGCATCCAAAAAGAAGTCCCAGGACTTTATGAAGGTGCTCTGCAAACAGGATACAGATTAACAGAATTGGAAGGGACCTTGTAGGTCAACTAGTCCAACCCCCTGCCCAAGCAGGAGATCCTACACCATTTCTGACAGATGGCAGTCCAGTCTCTTCTTGAAAGCTTCCAGAGATGAAGCTCCCACAGCTTCTGAAGGCAACTTCTGTTCCATTGGCTGATTGTTCTCACTATCAGAAAATTTCTCCTTATTTCCAGGTTGAATCTCTCCTTGATCAGTTTCCATCCATTATTCCTTGTCTGGCCCTCAGGGGCCTTGGAGAATAGCTTGACCCCCTTCCTCCTCTCTGTAGCAGCCCCTCAAATATTGGAAGGCTGCTATCCTGCCTCCCCTGGTCCTTCTGTTTGCTAGACTAGCCAGGTCCAGTTCCTGCAGCTGTTCGTCGTATATTTTAGCCTCCATTCCCCTAATCATCCTGGTTGCTCTTCTCTGCACTCTTTCTAGATAGAGTCTGAACATTTTTTTTATGGTGTGGTGACCAAAAAAGGAGATGAAGATGTTTTCTGGCTTATGCGACTCAAAGAGAGTAGATCACCCTTTTCTTCTTTCCAATTCTGATGGAAAGGAAATGGTCTAGGTGACCCTTCTTCCTTCTCATGTTTTCATATGTCACAATTCCCTTCTGTGTGTTCTCTGCTGAAGATGAAACAGACTTGGAAGCTTCACACTAAAAGATTCCCTTAAGCAGGGTTGTCCAACCCAGGCAACTTTAAGTTCTGTGGACTTTAACTCCCAGAATTCCTCAGCCAGTCATACTGGCTGGAGAATTCTGGGAGTTAAAGTCCCCAAGTCTTAAGGTTGTCAAGGATGGAACCTGGCAATAACTTTCACAGGACTAAAGGAGAGAGATATCTAATGTTACTCTGAAGGATTCTGACAATCTGTATGCAATTAAGGGTCTCCTCATAACTTAGGACTATTTGCTTATGACTATTTGCTAGGAGCCATTGAACCTACTCCTGTGAGTCCGTTGGACTGCAAAGCAATCAAACTGGTCAGTCCTAGTGGAGATCAACCCGGAAACTGCTCTTTAGAAGGCCAGATCCTGAAGAGGAAATTCAAATACTTTGGCCACCTAATGAGAAGGAAGGACTCACTGGAGAAGAGCCTAATGCTGGGAACGATTGAGGGCAAAAGAAGAAGAAGGGGACAGCAGAGAATGAAGGGGCTGGATGGAGTCACTGAAGCAGTAGGTGTGAGCTTCAATAGACTCCAGAGGATGGTAGAGGACAGGAAGGTTGTCCATGGGGTCGCAATGAGTCAGACACAACTTCACAACTAACAACAACAATCAAATCATAAACAACTTCAGGTTGCAACACAACAGGCCTCAGATGACTTATTGGAGTTACCAGTAATGATAGTCAAGAATATTGCCCTTTAGACCCACATTGTGTTTAGCCTTGGATAAACTGTCTTGATTCCAGGTTGAGTTGATTCTTGGCCTCCCTTGTGACTTTTTACACTAAATCCTTTGCAAGTTAGCTTGCCGTTACAGAAGCAGGAAGCAATGATTTGCCCCACTAGGAGATACTGAAGCAATAAATCATGGTTAGGAACCATGTTGGCTATGTATACCTTCTTGTGGGAAGCCACCACCCTCTCCTAGAAGAATAAAATATTTTGGGAAATATTAAAAAGGCAAGATATTATATTTCCCTAATATAAATAGAGAAAATGTTTTAGAGGCAGAAAGCAACCCCCACATTCCTTAATAGCCCACAGCAGATGTCAGCACCTAAAAGATAAAGAGTTTACTGAAAGAAGACAAGTATCTCTATTCATAAGCAAATACCCTCACCCAAGAACCAAAACAGGATGAAAGCCATTAAGCCACAATAGGAATTACCCCATACCCTTGCAGAACACAAGCCCCTTCATTGCATCACACACACCCCAGCAAACATCAACCAAACCTGGGACCTCAGGCAACCTATAGAGCCAGCTATGAACCCTACATAACCCCTATGACAGCCAATAGAATACATGTTCTTGCACAGGAACAGGAAGCTCAAGTGCAAAGTTTAAAGAAGGTATAAAAACCCCTCACTCTCAACTCCATGTGGTCAGCCCCACCAGAACAATGTGCTTGGTGGTTCTGTTCATCATTAAACCCTCTTTCCAATCAGGCTTCATGTTTCCAGTGTCTTTCTCCCAGCTTGGAACTGAACCAGATGAATATTTCTTCCCACACTCTACATTAGGCTAAAATCAGTCACATTTGCTCTAGTGGAACAAGTTGACTCTGCTTATGAGAACCACCTTCTCCCTGCTCAATTTCTGAACTTTTAGTCTATCCTATCGCCTTGAGGATAAGCCCTGCCTTAGTAGATGAGTCTCTAAAACTTCTGTGGCTCCCTTTCAGGCAGTTGTTGCCAAAATCTTGGTAGATAGATGGCACTGAAAAGGGTCATTATTTCAATTCCTTTGAAACAGCACCTCACAACCCTATCCTTGAGCATTATGCCTTTGGAAAAAATATCTCTGTTTTCTTTCAAGAAAAGTTGTCATTTCCCACAATTCCTCCTATCACAGAGATTAGCTTTAAAATCTTCTGAGTTCCTTGTTGAACCTGCCAAGTCTCATTACATTAGATTAGAAGCAGCCTTCATCAAAAGGGAATGAAGAAATTTATCTTGCCTCTCTCTCTCTCTCCCTCTCCCTCCCTCTCCCTCTCCCTCTCCCTCTCTCTCTCTCTCTCTCTCTCTCTCTCCAGTCCAGCTCTACCCACAAATCATAGTTTTCTTACAAATCGAGATTTGGACCCCAATGCAAATTGTGACTTCCTGTTGGCCAAAGAGAAGAAGCCATTAATTTGCTCCCCAATTCTTCTCCCATTTTGGTTAAAATCTCAGCCAGAGAAGTTCTAGTTGACCAATGCTTCCCCAGCTATCTAGCCTTAGATCAGGGCTCCACAACCTTAAACACTCAAAGAGCCATTTGGACCCTTTTCCCACAGAAAAGAAAACACCAGGAGCCTCAAAACCTGGGTGTGCATGGCCAACTCAACATCACTTTCGCCCAGTCACATGTCACACACCCCGCCAAACCTATCCAGGTTTTATGGCTCCTGGTATTTTCTGTGGCAAACGGATCTCTCTCTCCCCACTTCCCCCCATCTCATTTCTGTTTTTTGTGTTTTACCTTCTTAGGCCAGGCAAGGAACGACTGGGAGGGGCAGGGAAGCCAGTGGTGGGATCATCCAACAGGGAACCACAGCAGAGGGCCCAAAGAGCCACATGTGGCTCCAGAGCCGCGAGTTGCTGACACCCACCTTAGATTGTAAAATGAAAGTATCTTACATCCCAAAACTTCTTGTTAAGGTCTCAAACATTTGCACGTAACTATAGGCTTCCATGAACTACAGCTGCAAATGTCAACTTACTCCATCCTCCATTTCTTCCTCAGAATGCTATATAGCAGGGCTGTCTAACTCCCGGCGGATGTGTCACACTCTGGCCACGCCCATGCCCAGTTTAGCAAAGGAGGAAAAAGTCCCATGTGATCTCATGACCATGGGACTTCCTGACCACTTTCGCTTCTCATCCAAGAAGTTTCTTCAGCTCTGACAGAATCCTTTCATTCCCCACTATCGTTTCAGAGCTAAAGAAGCTTCTTGGATGAGAAGCAAAATGTCTGCAAAAGAAAAAAACAAGAAAGACCAGTTGCCTCCTGAAAAAGGCACCTGTGAGTCTATATAGGGGAGGTTTTGTTTCCTCTTTAGGTCTTTTTTTGAATATCATAAAATGTTCCAAGGTTCCTGTTGTGTCCGCGAAATGATGCCAGGAGTCGGTGACTTCAAATCATGCTCTTTATTTGAGGTTGGAACCGAACTGGGGCAAAGGGAAAAAGATCGCGGCTTTTATTCTTTTAGCCGCTGCGGCCGCGGCCAATGGCACCGCTTTGAATCTCCCGCGATCCGAATGGACCAATCGCGGGAGATTCTTAGCGAGCCAATCGGCGCGGCTCGCCTGACCAATCGGAGTGCCCCGCGCTTTGGCCAATCAAAGCGCGGGGATCTCAAGAATGCTAATAAGGACAGAACAGTTCCAGACTGGCTTCTGGCCTCCATTCATCATGTGGGAGCAACAGTCACAAATTTTGCGGGAATGTGTCCAGCTAAATAGTTTAGCTTCAACAAACTGACCTAATAAAGATTTGTTTGATTGCTTGAAAAGGGTCGGGTGGAGTGAAACTTTCTGCCCCCTCCTTAGGAGCAATCCCTAAAGCTGGCTTAACTCAGGATGAATTCTGGATGATGCTTTGAAATCCAATTAAATTTTGGCTTCACAAAAAGGGCTATGGTGACCTCTTTCATAGTCCTCCAGATCTTCCAAGTTAATTACTTCTCAAGTGCAGATAGATAATGGATTGATTCTCAGGAAGACAAAGATTCTGTCCATCCCCACTCAATCATTCCCATTTTTTTCCTCCCTTCTTCCTCTCTCTTGTTCATTTCTTAGGGTGGGGGAACCATGGTTTGTGAGATGTTAAATGGCCGTTTGGCAAAAGGAAATACAGCTGAGGCTCTCTGGTTTTAACACATACAAAACCTGACTCTAATAATGCCCCAATTGTATTCAGGTTATTCCTCTTCCAACCTATGGCTGGGGCAGACTCCTCCCTCCATCTCTCTTGGTTGCATGGATTTATGAACACATTTTTAAAATTTATTTATTTATGTTTTAGATAACAGATATAATTGGAAACATGATTAAGAGTATATGAAATGAGTACAAATAACAGGGGACATTAGGACACAGACGATAGGCACATTGGTGCTCTTATCCACACCCCTTACAGACCTCTTAGGAATGGGATGAGGTCAACAATAGACAGCCTAAGTTTTAAAGTTTTTGGGGTTTGGGAAAGAGACTATGGAATCAGGTAGTGTGTTCCAGGCATTAACAATTCTGTGGCTGAAGTCGATTTTTCTGCAATCGAGTTTGGAGCAGTTTACCTTGAGTTGGTATCTATTGTGTGCTTGTGTGTTGTTGTGGTTGAAGCTGAAGTAGCCATTGGCAGGTAGGACATTATAGCAGTATATAGCAGGTCTTTTGAAGACCTATCCAAGCCCACTTCCCTGGCCTCCCACATAAAAGCAGCATTAGATTCAAGGCCAAACCCGTAAAAGCAGCATTAGATTCATTTAGTAGAGTTCTATTGGCATGGATTTAAAAATCTTAATCCATTAAAAGGCTTGAAGTCCAAGCTTGTTCCTGCTATGAAGGTGGGCTCTATATACAATGCAGGAGGGGGAGAAAAGCATCTCGGACATTAATTCCACTCTTTCTACTGACAGATGGTCAGGTCCTCAAATGTTTCACAAAGTTGACGGGCACTGCTTGCCAAACAGCTATTTCCAATTAGTCTCCAAGTGAGCTATTGGCTGGGAGGTGCTTCTTCATAACTCAGCCAGGGAAGATCCTTGGCTGCAGTTGGCAGGGAGCAATGCAGGAAAACAGACGGCCAAAGAAATAGAAGCTGGGTTTGTTTGCCAAAATCATCAGCAAATTCTCGTTGGGTCTTTTAGATTTTCTTTGCTGTTCATCACTAATGCAAAATTAGAAGTGGGACTGGGAGACAAAAGATTCCCAAAGTGAAATGGCCTATCTTTGGAATTCATTCGATGAGAAGGACTAGAGGTGATATGACAGCTATCTGTCAGATCCGTATAGCTGCCATTCTTCAATGGAAGAAAGTGGGGTTGGATTTGATACATTTAATTCTTTCCCTCTCTCTGTATCCAAAATATCCTATTTCTTTTTTTTTTTGAAAAAGATTTTATTAATTTTCTACAGACAAACAAGACAAACAAAACATAAAAACATCAACTCTCATATGTACATCCAGTGTGTCAGTTGGTTCATCATTTTTGTGCATTCATTCTGTAGTCTCAATTACAATTATGTTACATAACAACTCATATTGTCAATCCAAACTTATATATCCTAATATCACTAAAAAAAGAAGTTTTTGACTATATTTTTAATCATTCATGCTTTATGAGCTAACAATACTTTAAACCAGTTTACTCTATAACAAATCATATAATCATATCAAATCAATCCTATAAAACCCTTTATAAATATAATGTCAAATAACAAAATAATAGCAAAATAAAGATATTCCTTACTATCTAACATTCTAAATATTCTATTGTCGTATTTTATCATCTAGCCATTTATAAAAAAGATCCCAAATTTCATAAAATTGTTTATCCTCTTGCTCTCTAATTTCAAATGTCAATCTGCTCATCTCAGCACATTCCAATATTTTCTTAATAATTTCTTCCTGTAATGATATTTTCTCATTCTTCCAATTTTTAGCAAATACAATCCTGACTGCTGTTAATACATTTACAATCAGATATTTCAAATCTTTACTATATATATCAGGTAAAATTCCCAATAAGAAGATCTCTGGTTTCAAGTCTATATGTTTCTTTGTCATTTTTTCCAACCACATGCGAATTATAGTCCAATATTTTCTAGCATCCTCACAAGTCCACCACATATGGTAATACGAGCCGGGTATCTGATGACATTTCCAGCATTTTTCAGATTTGTTCTTGAACATTCTTGCTATTCTTGTCGGAGGAAAGTGCCACCTGTAAAACATCTTATACAAGTTTTCTTTATATGCTGTTGACATTGTCATTTTATAATTTTGAGACCACAATTTCTGCCATTTCTCTAAATCAATCCCATATCCAAAATTCTTCCTCCAAACAATCATAGTTTCTTTGACTTGTTCTTCCTCTAATTTCATTCCCAGTAAATAACCATATAATTTTTTAATCACCTTCTCATCAGTACCCATCAAGATCTTATCTAAATCAGTCTGCTTATCATAAAATCCCTCCGTTTTGGAATCTTCATCATACCTTGAATGTATTTGTGCATATGAAAACCAATTCATCCTTATACCTTGTTCCTCTAAGTTTTGGATCGATTTAAGTTCACCCTTTTCATCCAAAAGTTCCCCATATCTAACTGTTTGTTCTTTCTTGTAGATTATAGGATAGGAAAATGCTTCAATGGTCGATAACCAAACTGGAATTTTCAAATAACATTGTCTTTTTATCTTCTCCCAATTTAACCACAAAGACTCCCGTACATAATGTCTTCTAAAATAACCCTGTGTTTTAGTTCCCTTATACCATAAAAAAGCATGCCAGCCCAACAGCAAGTCATGCCCTTCTAATGTCAACAACCTATGTTTCCTTAATGTTATCCATTCTTTGACCCACATCAAACTTGCAGCTTGATAATACAATTCCCAATTAGGCAGGCCAAAACCTCCTCTAATTCTAGCATCTTGCAAAAGCTTTAGCTTTATTCTCGCTTTTTTACCTTGCCATATAAACTTCAACATGATTTTATTTAAATCTTCAAAATAGTCTTTTCCAAGCCTAATTGGTATTGTTTGAAACAAAAATAAAATTCTAGATAAAATATTCATCTTAATTGTTGAAATTCTCCCTATTAATGACAATTGCAAGTTTTCCCACTTCTTCAAATCTGTAATTATCTGTTGTTTAAGTTTAATATAATTATTCTCCTTTAATGTGCTACATCTTGTTGTCAAATATATCCCCAGATACTTAACCTTATTTGTAAATTGAATTTTCAAAAGGTCTGCCAGTTCTTCTCTCTGTCTCAATAGCATATTCTTTGTCAAAATCTTTGTTTTATCTTTATTTATTTTCAAACCTCTCCATATGACTCTATCCTTTCCAGTAACTTTGGAGCTGTTTCAATCGGATCTTCCAAAATAAAAGCTAAATCATCAGCAAAAGCTTGTAGCTTAAATTCTTCCTTCTTAATTTTCATTCCTTTTATGCTTTTATCATCCCTAATATTTCTATTCAACACTTCCAAGGTCAACACAAATAGCAAAGGAGATAGGGGGCATCCTTGTCTTGTGCCTTTCCTTATATTAATAAAATCTGTAAGTTCCCCCTCCATCATTACCCTTGCTGTCTGTTTATTATATATGGCTTCTATTGCTTGAATAATTTTTTTAGCAAAACCCATCTGCTCCAATAATAATAACATAAATCTCCAGTTCACGTTGTCAAATGCTTTTTGAGCATCTAGGAATATCAAAGCCATTTGCTTTTCAGGATGAGCCTCATAGTATTCCAAAGTGTCCAAGATTACTCTCATATTGTCTCTAATTTGTCTCTTTGGCAGAAATCCATTTTGATCTGGGTGAATAAAATTATTTAAATATTTTTTAAGTCTTTCTGCTAAGATTGAAGCAAAGATTTTATAGTCTGCATTCAATAAAGAAATAGGTCTATAATTCTTAATTTACAATGGGTCAGTCTCTTCCTTCAGTATGAGTGTAATATAGGCCTCTGACCATGTTTTAGGTATCATCTTTTTTAACATAACTTCATTCATAACTTCTAACAATGGGATGCTCAATGATTCTTGAAATGTTTTATAGAATTCTGATGGAAGCCCATCTGGACCCGGTGCTTTCCCATTATTTTGTCTCTTAAATGCTTCATTTAGTTCCATCATTGTTATATTGCTTTCTAGCATTTCTTCAGTCTCTTTAGGTATCTTTGGTAAATTAGCTTCCTGTAAATACTGTTTGACAGTATTTACAAAATATCCTATTTCTTACATTGCCTCTTATATAAACTTTTACACGATTTATAACCGTTCCTGGCACCCCGGATGCCTGGAAATTTCTCACCTCTTGGGGAGATGCAAGGGCAGAAGGGGCCATGTGGATTGCAGCACCAGAAGATAACCCTGGGAAACTTTCCTTATCTGCTTTCTCAGAGACACTTGTATAATACCATCTCCACCAGTGATGAGATTCAAATAGTTTAACCACCGGTTCTCTGCCCTAATGATTTCTTCCAGCAACCAGTTCACCAAACTATTCAGAAAGTTAACAACTGGTTCTCCCGAACTGGTGCAAACTTGCTTCCACTACTGATCTTCACACCTGCGGATTGGCGAAACCCACATAGGACTGTTGGGAGGGGTTTCTAGTTCCCCTTTATCCTAGTTGCATGCCCTGAGGGACCTCAGATCCTGCTTTGAATTTTGACTTGCTTTTACTTCCCTTTTGAAATACAAAGTTTTCAAGTGTGTGTGTGTGTGTGCGTGTGTGCAGGTCTTGGTGTGTTCGGGTCTTTTCCCTTGTAAGATTGAGAGTATCTTGACAATGTTTCAATGAGGTCCCACTCACCATCTTCAGGCTGGTGCTTTGTGCGAGCAAAGCATGATCGGGGCTGCCGTCTCTCTATAAATACTGGTGGGGAGATTGGCTGTGTTGTTATTTCTTGATTGGTTGATGGAGTTGATGTTTGCAGATTGGTTGGCTTTTCCGTAAGAACATGTGTGGCTGAGGTATTGGCTGTGTGTCTATCAGCCTCCTGTGTTTAACAACCTAGGTAATGAGCTGTGTGATGACCTTCTGAGTTCTATTGTTGTGACATCCTGGGTCTTGTGCTGTAATCTCCTGGGTCCATCAACCAATCAATACTGTAGGTCTTCTGCTTGAGCAGGGGACTGGATTAGAATACTTGCAAGATCCCTTCCAGCTCTATTATTCTATATTCTGCCTTCTGTGTTCCATCAGCCAGCCAATAAGCCTTCTTATTTTGGGGCAATATTTTTGTTGTGCTAATACCTTCCCTGTTTGTTAGCATTAGTGAGCATTCTAATTGACTAAGCATGTTCAATATACATTGGACAGTTTTGTTTTGTTTTAATTTTTATTAAACAAAAAGAAAACATTTAAAAACAGTGAACGTGAACTTATGACACCTAATTTTCATACATAGCTATTTCGGAGGACAAATAATGTATATTTATATAGTATATATATCTATATCAACAATTCTTTATACTTCTAATCTGTTATCTTAACTTCCTTATTTCATTTTAGTTTAAGTTTTAAGTCCTTCCTTTTTCCCAGCCAGTGGTAAAACTTTTCCCATACTTTATAATAAAGACAGACTCGTCTTTATTTTTTAATTCCAACATTAGTTTACCCATTTCTGTGCATGTCCATATCTTTTTAATTATCTCTGCTTCATCTGGAATTTCCTTAAGTTTCCATTTTTGAGCATAGGCTAGTCTTGCAGCTGTGATCACGTGTATTATTAGATACATCATTTCTCTATGTTAATTCCCAATAGAAAGAGTTCCGGTTTATATTCATCCATTTCCTCTAACCAACTCTGAATTTTATGCCAAAAATCCATTGGACAGTTTTGAGTTCCCTATTTTAGGTTTTAAGAGAGCAAGTTTGCTGTGCTGATTAAGGGACCAGACTAAAATCCAAGAGACTCTGAATTTTAGTTCTACCTGAGGCATAAAGACAGCCAGTGACTTTGAGCCAAATTCAGTCCAAGAAGAAGACAATGACAAACCAGTTCCAAAAAATTTCCAAGTCAACTACAGGGATGAGTCCAGCAAATCATCAGGAGTCAACAATTCAAAATGAGAGAGTTGGAAGGGACCTTGAAGGTCTTCTAGTCCAACTCCCTGCTCATGCAGGAGACCCTATACTATTTTGTACAGATGGCTGTCCAATCTCTCCTTAAAAATCTCCCATTTTTAGGTTTTACCCTAAAGCCTTCTTGTATTTTTTTTCTTTATTGTCCCCATACTGTACACAGGTGGTCTTGGCTTTACAATTCAGCGACCATTCGAGGTTACAACCAGGGGTGGGATTCAGCCAGTTTGGGCTGGTTCAGGCAAACTGGATGTTAAATTTACATCTGGTTCACTGAACCGGTAGTTGAACCAACCATCTGGTCCTGTCCACCTCACCCCGCCCCTCCCAGGAATCTCCATGCATTCCATTTTGGATGCAGGTAAGTGCAGGATCCATGCAAAAGCTCTGGGAGGATGAAAAACAGCCCTCCTGGAAGTTCTGGAAGTCCAGAAATGGGCCTGTTTCCTGTTTCCTGCTTCCAGAGGGCCTCTGGAGCCTGAGGAAGGCCATTTTCATCCTCCCAGAGGCCCAAGGGAAGCCTCTGGACTCTGGGGAAGGCGAAAAACGACCCTTCTGGAAGTTCCAGTAGGCCACGCCCACCATGGCCACGCCCACCCAGCAACCAGGCAGACAACCAGTTGCTGGGATTTTTGAATCCCAACCCTGGTTACAACGGCACTGAAAAAAAAATGACGTGACAGGTCCTTATGCTTATCATCCTGGCAACATCCCCACAGTCACATGAGCAAAATTATTGGCAAAGGGCCAAGGTATTTATGACAGTTGCACTGTCCAGAGGTGACCTTCTCAGCTGGCTTCTGACAAGCAAAAACCATGGGAGAAAGTTGCATCTCTTAACAATCCGTGATCTTAACAACTGCAGTGATTCCTTTAAAATGTATGCAATAAAAGGGTGTAGAATTGGTTGCGACTTACTGAACACCTGCCTTGTTTAGCAACAGAAATTCTGTTCCCAATTATGGCCATAAGTCAAGGGTTATCAGTATATCTCTATCTGCAGATATTAAAACCTTGTGGCCTATGAATGCTAGGGGGATTTACCTTCATGTATCAGCAGGATTTAATAACTTCCAAATGTATCTTCCTGATCCTATTCCATGACAAGATTGGTTTTATTAGAGTGCTTACCGATGCTGTCAGCATTCCAACTAACTAACTCCAAATCAATAAATTCTGAGATAAACAATTCCTCAAAATTCCATTTTATTAGAGTTGTCATATTGACACATCTGGGAAAACCCAAATCTGAGAGTTCCAGGTTTTCCCTTCCCCAAAGAGAAATTAAACATCCATCCCTTGCACCCACAAGTCCATCACATGGTCCAATCAAATCTTCACCCCAATTGGAGACATTCCTCCCAAGACTCCCCTCCAGGTGCGGGGCCACATGTCCTTGACTCTCTGAGAAAGAATGTTATTGTGTCTAGTCTTCTACCCCACTATGAAATCCCCCCTCCCAAATTCCCAGGGACTGAATGTGCTTCCAAGTAAAATATGGCTTCCAAGGCTGACATCATCAGACCAATACTCAAATACAGCTCATCAGTCTGGAACCTGCATTACATATCAGATATTAATACAGTCGAGAAAGTCCAGAAATATTTCACGAGAAGAGTTCTCCACTCCTCTACTCATAGCAGAATACCTTATGCCACCAGACTTGAAATTTTAGACCTAGACAACCTTCGGTCTGATAACAATAGCAATAGCACTTAGACTTATATACCACTTTATAGTGCTTTACAGCTCTCTCTAAGCGGTTTACAGAGTCAGCATATTGCCTCCAACAATCTGGGTGCTCATTTTACCCACCTCGGAAGGATGGAAGGCTAAGTCAATCTTGAGCCTGGTGGGATTTGAACTGCCAAATTGCAGGCAACCGACAGTCAGCAGAAGTACCTTGCAATACTGCAGTCAAACCACTGCGCCACAGAGGCTCTTTTTCATGCCTCAGACAGATTGCTGATTAATCGCCCAGAATGGCAACCCAAAATTAGGATGCATCTTGCTAATTTATTTATTGATAGGCTCAGCTTTTGGAAAGAAAAACTAAGTTCGAAACAATGGATATGACTCTGTGGTGAACGTGAGCAGCATCTGCTGAGGGGTTGGGGAAACGAAAGAAAATTGATGCCAACATAAAAGAGAGATCAGCTGTTTTACCAAAGTCACTGTCCTTCTCTCCTTCAAAGAAATGAGACCAAAAGTTAATCTGATCTAAGTATAGTACATAAAATTATCTATTGCAATGTCCTACCTGTCAATGAATACTTCAGCTTCAACCACAACAATTCAAGAGCACACAATAAACACAAACTCAAAGTAAACCTCACCAAACTTGACTGCAGAAAATACGACTTCAGCAACAGAGTGGTCAATGTCTGGAATCCTCTACCTGACTCTGTGGTTTCTTCCCCAAACCCCAAAAACTTTAACCTTAGACTGTCTACTATTGACCTCACCCCTTTCCTGAGAGGTCTGTAGGGGGCGTGCATAAATGCACAGTGCCTACTGTCCCTGTCCTATTGTTTCTTTTTATTCGTATCCTTTTCATGTATGCATAACCATGTTTGTACTTATACTTGTTTATCTAACACTTGCTTAACAAATGAAATAAATAAAATAAAATAAAATAATAAAAAAATAAAATAAAATAAAATAAAATAAAATAAAATAAAATAAAATAAAATAAAATAAAATAAAATAAAATAAAATAAAATAAAATAAAAAAATAAAATAAAATAAAATAAAATAAAATAAAATAAAATAAAATAAAATAAAATAACATAACATAACATAACATAACATAACATAACATAACATAACATAACATAACATAACATAAAATAAAATAAAATAAAATAAAATAAAATGCAAAGCCAGTGCTTGGATCTGGGTAATAGATGCACTCTTGTAAAGGATCCAGGCTAAGGGTTTCTTTCCCACCAAATTAAAGTCTTTTGTTGAAACTGCTCTGACACAGAAAGTAACTGGTTCCTTGTGAAGCTCTCCCAGAAGGGGAAAAGACAGAAGGAAGCAGAATTGCCAGTGAATGAACTGACAGTAGGGTTCCAGGTGAAATGAGAGGCAGCAGGAGGAAAGAAAACAGTGGTTGGACAGAATCATTTCATATCAGATTCACATATGTGTACATTTCCACAAACAGGCAAATTCTGTTATCATTACTACTACAGTTCTGTTTTCAGGTAGTAGAAAATCCTCTTCTTCTCTTGCCAACAGTTGAGAGATAAATACCACAGCCTGTTCCAAGGTATATAAAAAGCAGTCATATTCATGCCTTAGACAGATTGCTGATTAATCACCCAGAATGGCAACCCAGAATGAGGATGCATCTTGCTAATTTATTTATTGATGGGCTCGGCTTTTGGAAAGAAAAACTAAGTTCGAAACAATGGATATGACTCTGTGGTGAATGTGAGCAGCATCTGTTGAGGGGTTGGGGAAATGAAAGAAGGTTGATGCCAACATAAAAGAGAGATCAGCTGTTTTACCAAAGTCACTGTCCTTCTCTCCTTCAAAGAAATGAGACCAAAGTTAATCTGAATTTTCCATATTTTGGATAAATAAAAAATGTCTGACAAAGGAACAAAAGGAACTGTTTCATTTTACTTACTTACTTACTTACTTACTTAGTCATTTATTTAACAAATTTGTATGGCCACCCAACTCACATATAGGTAACTCCGGGCAGCTTACAACATTAAAAATCCACAACATAAAACACACCCATCACCATGGCAGCTGCAATACAAATAAAATCAACCACTTGATTGCCTCTATATCCATTGGCCCACTTATAAAACCACGTCTTCAGACCCTGTTGGCAAATGCCCAGCCAGGGAGTGAAGAGGTCTCAACCATGGAATTAGCCTTGAATCCTTGTGCATCCACAAGAAATCCAGAGCTCACTGCCAAGCTCTATAGAACCATATCTATCTGTTCCTGAGAGAAGGCCAGCAGCCTGGGGAGATTCCTGCATAATAGGCAGAAGATAATAAAGTAGTTTATAAAAATAATAAAGTACTCTACATGTGTGGATCTTGTTGCTTGTGCCTGATTGGGCCTTTTAGAAAAACAGCAAGGAGATGGTAATCATATCTTCGGGAAATGATATTGCATAGAGAAGGTATCACCACCAAAAAGACCCTTCTTTTATGGTCCCATCAGATGTACATCTTTAATAGATGGAACCCACAACTTACTGTACCTATTGTCATACTGACTCAGTTCCCACAGTAAGGAAAACCAACAAGTATATTATAACCTATTATAGAGGAATAAAGACATATCCTATTACAACAGTCCAGCGGTCTCCTGGTTCGGACCAGTTTGGGCGAATCCCTAGCTCTAATGATCAGATGGCTCTGAACCAGTTCACTCTGACAATCATGTGAGCCAGCCAGCCCACCTCTGCTCAGTACTCATATCTGTTCAGCTGATTCGCACAGCAGAGTGGATTGCTGCACCTCGACTGTGTTACTTCCCCAAAGTAACATTGAAGGAAAGTAATTTAGAAAGTTGCACACATGCAAAGCGCATGTGGAGGACTCACGAAGCACGCGAGTAGTGAACTGGTTGTTCCACTGGCAACATCCCACTACTGCAACAGTCATCTAAAAAGAAGGAGAGAAAAGTTGGCACTTCATAGACAATGCTTACCCATGTCATTTTTAATACACACTCAACCTCTGTATTCCTTCTTTCCTTCACATTTTCTATAATACTAAATGTTCTTCCCCCTCTTGCTGTGCTATTCATTAATTATAACTAAGCATTTTCCAGTACAGGAGCATTAGTACTGAAGGGAAGGGGGAAAAGAGAAGGGGGAAGGGAAGGAAAGGAAAGGAAAGGAAAGGAAAGGAAAGGAAAGGAAAGGAAAGGAAAGGAAAGGAAAGGAAAGGAAAGGAAAGGAAAGGAAAGGAAAGGAAAGGAAAGGAAAGGAAAGGAAGAGATTAAGAGAAGGGAAGGGAAGGAAAAAGGAAAGGAAAGGAAAAAGAAGAAGAGATTAAGAGAAGGGAAGGAGAAAGGAAAAGAAAGGAAGAAGAGAGAAAGGAAGGGAAGGAAAAAGGAAAGGAAAGGAAGAAGAGAGAAAGGAAGGGAAGGAAAAAAGAAAGGAAAGGAAGAAGAGATTAAGAGAAGGGAAGGGTAGGGGAAAGGAAAGGAAAGGAAAGGAAAGGAAAGGAAAGGAAAGGAAAGGAAGAAGAGATTAAGAGAAGGGAAGGGAAGGAAAAAGGAAAAGAAAAGAAAAGAAAAGAAAAGGAAGAAGAGGGGAAGGGAAGGTTCTTTTCTTCTCTGTCTCCTTTCTTTATTTCTTCTCCAATAGATTAGGCTGTCCAGCGTGTGTTGAAGCAAGACTCCCTTTGCTTTCATTGCCAAGTTCATTGATTTTTAAGATGTGGAAAGCTTGGAGTCTCCAGGAGCTGACTGGCAAATAAGCACAAAAGAGCTGAATCTTGCCAATTGCAGAAGAAAAGGTGAGAGAGGTGACAGGGAGGGGAGTCATTTTATGATGTATCCTTCAGCTTCTTTTGTGACACAAGGAAAACCTGACTTGTCACCAGAAGGAAGATCTGTCCAGGACTGAGAACGAAAAGGAGAGGAATACAGACGCAGGAAGTTAAGTATGCCAAGGAAGAGCTGGAACTGGGGCCAAGAGTGGCATTTCTGTCTACTGTGCGTTGAAAGATCATTTTAAACACAAACCAAAGGCCTGGGAAGCAGCTATAATAAGAGTCTTCCAGTGCCATCATGGAAGGGAACAGGTGTCCACAGGAAATGGATGTCAGACTTTTGTCACAACTCTGCTGACCATGATTTCACACCTGCTGATATTTTGGAAGAATGTCTTGTAGAGCTTTATAGAAAAGCAAGCAGAGAGGACGTCTTCAGATGCTTCACAGCATTCTGGAAAAAAATCAGCATCACACAAAAACACAAATTCTTTGCAACTGTGTGCAACTTTCATTGCAGCCACTTGCAAAGAAACCAGACATTAAAATATAGGGGTTTTTTAAAGAAAGCAAACAGAGGCTTGAATCCTTCCGAGGTCAGTAAAATGAGGACCTAGATTATTATCTGTCTCTCTGTCTCTCTCCATCACAATTTGGAGTTTGATCCTGACTGGCTCAAGGTTGGCTCAGCCTTCCATCCTTCCAACGTGGGTATAATGAGGACCCGGATTGTTGAGGGCAAATACTGACTCTGTGAACCTCTTAGACAGGCTGTAAAGCACTGTGAAGTGGTATATAAGTGCTATTGCTATTATTAGCAACCTTGTGAAATCTCAAATGTCATCTTTCCACTGTTTATTCAAAAGGACAATGATTAGTGTGTGTGTGTGTGTGTGTGTGTACAGTATATGTGAGAGCAGGCAACAGGATTTCATTTTTAATGTGTGCCAGTGTGTTCACAGTAAAAAAAAAAATGACAACAAAAGTTATGTTACCTTATCTCTTATCTTATCTGGACATTTGGATTGAAGATGATGTTTGGAAGAACCAGCAGAAGTATCCCCATGACATTCTGCTTGGCAAGCAGTTAAACATGGGCTCAGTGATATATTTGTGGATGTATAGCCTGCTCAAACCTCATTCTTGAGCCTTGATTATCTACAATTCAGAATAGAATTAGAATAGAGTAGAGTAGAGTAGAGTAGAGTAGAGTAGAGTAGAGTAGAGTAGAGTAGAGTAGAGTAGAATAGAGTGGAGTGGAGTAGATATTGGATGAAGAATAGAACAGAACAGAACAGAACAGAACAGAACAGAACAGAGAAGAGAAGAGAAGAGAGGAGAAGAGAAGAGAAGAGAAGAGAAGAGAAGAGGAAGAGGATTGCTTCTCTCCTTTATTAATTTCCATCCATTGCTTCTCATCTTTCCTTCTGGTGCTTTGAAAAATAAGTCAACTCCCCCCTTCTTTGGGGCAGCCCTTCAAATATTGGAACACTGCTGTCATGTCACCCCTAGTCTTTCTCTTCATTAGAGTAGACAATTCCTTCCTGTTTTTCATATGTTTGAACCTCCAATCCACCTAAGATTTACCCAAAGTCACCCAGTTTCCAGTTGTGGTGCTGAAAAGTTTGAGAACCTGTTTGATTTTTCAGTATTCCTTCAGAAATATGACCTAACCCTTGATCTGCTCTGTAAACATCTTAAAACTAGATAAAGAGAATGCCATGAACCAAATGAATCAAAAAAATCTACTTTAAACCAGATAGGATGATAGAATCTGAATGTGACTTTTCAAACTGTAAGCTGGGAAAAGCCAGCATCCCAAGCATTTCTTTCTAGGCCAACTCTTGGCAGTTTCCAAATGTGGGACAAGAAAAAACCCTTGAAGGCAAAAAAAAAAAAAAATCACATTATGAACGGTACCAGATTTAGCCCTGCATGTTGGAAATCCCCCAAATTTTGAGAGGCAGCAGCAGCTGCTGTTTTCCCTTCTGTCTGATAAATCAAGCCAAGCTTCAAGTTTTATAATCACAGCTGTCTTTGGATTATGGAAACCTAACTCATCCATAGTATGTGATGGACAAAGCCTACTCCATCCCTTCCAATCTTTCTTGACAGAGAACTCAAAAGAGGCCATGTTTGGTTGGAAGTTTCCAAAACAAATGCCATTTTTGGTAGAAAGATGTAGATACCTAGAGAAGGTACTTGTTAAGAGAAATGAGAAGTCAAAATTGAAACAAAATTGAAACTCATTGTTTGGGTTGGTTGGTTGGTTGGTTAGTTGTTTTTAATTCATGGGGCTGAAGACTTTTAACAGGTAACAGATTAACAGAATTAGAAGGTAGCTTATAAGTCATCTAGTCCAACCCCCCACCCAAGCAGGAGACCCTACACCATTCCCGACAGAGACCATTTCAGTCTCTTCTTGAAAACTTGAAAAAGTGTTGAAACTCCCACAACTTCTGAAGGCAACTTCTGTTCCATTGGTTGATTGTTTTCACTATCAGAAAATTTCTTCTTATTTCCAGGTTGAATCTCTCCTTGTTCAGTTTCCATCCATTGCTCCTTGTCTGGCCTTCAAGAGCTTTGGAAAATAGCCTAACCTCCTCCTCCTCTCTGTGGCAGCCCCTCAAGTATTGGAAGACTGCTCTCCTATCTCCCCTGGTCCTTCTCTTCACTAGACTAGCCCTGCCCAGTTCCTGTAACCATTCATCACATCTTTTAGCCTCCAGTCCCCTCATCATCCTGGTTGCCTTTCTCTGCACTTTTTCCAGAGTCTCAACATCAAAAAAAAAGTTTAGTTTTTTTTCCCTAAGGCCTTTTTTGCATTTTTTTAAAATTATTGTCTTCGTTCAGAATATACTGCATACTTCTTTCTATATCTCTACATTCATATATTAGCCATTGTTCCACAGTTCTGTTCCACAGTACCAGAAGTCGTGGGTGCTCCATCACTGGAGCTTTTAAAGAAAAAACTGGGCAGCCTTCGTCTGGAATGGTATAGGTGGTGGGGTTGGACTATGGGACCTCCAGGGTTCCTTCCAGCTATATTATTCTATTCTGTTATTCTATTATTTTTTTTATAATTACGTGCAATCTTCCCATCAAGCCCAAAGAAAATTCTGAATTCTCTTAGGATTGGATGGAAACTTGGCGAGCCTGGAGGCTGACAATACATTTATGAAAGGATTATGCAATGAAGAAAGAGGGCATTCACCCAGAGATTCTTAGCCTAGAGAATTTCTCTTCTCTTCTGAACAAAATTTCAAAAGGAAAAATCTTTCATTAAGCTGAATCAGAACTGGAAGAGGAAAACAAAAATGCAGAATTCTTCTGGTGGTGCCGTATGTAATACAGCCCCCTGTCCTGTAGACAAACCATGGTGGTTTATATTGTGTTCTGATTAAATGTCTGTTTAATTTGGACCTCAAACCCTTGGCAAAAAGTCCCAAATCTGCTTCTTAAAATGTTATTTTGGGATGACAAAACAACCCATGGAGAAACCAGGGAAGAGCCTTCTCTGTCTTCCAAGAGAGGGGAAAAAAAACATACACACAATGCCCCAGTTTAATGAACTGCTTCTGTTTCTCTACAGTGTCAGATAAGAGCAAATTAAGTGTAGGTAACAGATTAATAGATGCTCCAAGATGCCTGCCAGGTTATTATGACAAATTTATATAAATATTCTCAGCAATGTTTATTGGAGGCAGCTAAGCAGATGAAGGCTCTCTGTGTGGCAAATTATTCCAGAGATGAGCTTATGTTGCTTGTCAGCTCATTAATTATCCCCTAGAAAGGCAAAATGTTGGCTATATAAATTAATTTGGATTTGCCAAAGGTTCCTTCGGTCTGCTCTGTCACTTGGGTTGTTTTGAAACTGGAAACTCCAGCAAGTCTGGTGGGGGTTTGTTTTTGTTTTTTTAAGTGCCAGAATCTGGACTTAGGGAAGTCCTGGCTTTTAGTTATTTTTAAATAGGAAGATTCCAACTCTCACTATGCCTTTCTGTTTATATTCCTTTTGTTGCTTGTGCCATTCACAGCAATTTACTTTCTCTCTCAGGTGCAAATTCCATTAGTTATTGTGCAAATGTAGTTTTCACTGAATTTTGCACTTCTTTTTTTTTCTCAGTGTTCCACCCATTCTCTCTCTCTCTCTCTCCCTCCCTCTCTCTCTCTCTCTCTCTCTCTCACACACACACACGGTCTCTATCTTCTCTCCCTCTCCTTCTCTTCTCTTCTCTTCTCTTCTCTGCTTTGCTCTGCTTTGCTCTGCTCTGCTCTTCCCTTCCATTCTATTCCATTCTAATCCTCTTCTCTTCTCTTCTCTTCTCTTCTCTTCTCTTCTCTTCTCTTCTCTTCTCTTCTCTTCTCTTCTCTTCTCTTCTCTTCTCTTTGCTACGCTGCTCTGCTCTTCCCTTCCCTTCCCTTCTATTCTATTCTATTCTATTCTATTCTATTCTATTCTATTCTAATTCTATTCTATTCCCATTCCTTCTCTTCTCTTCTCTTCTCTTCTCTTCTCTTCTCTTCTCTTCTCTTCTCTTCTCTTCTCTCTCTCTGCTGAACACCCAATTCCCACAGCACTGTCTTAGGCTTAAAGATATTTATTGATGTAGTATTGTTGTATTATTATTATCCTCATCTTTCTCATCTTCTCGTCTTTCTCGTCTTTCCCACTACCTTCTCCTATTGGTATCTAATGATTTATGATTTATCATTGTTTGTATCTTGTGATTTATGATTGTATCTTATGATTTATGAAGACCTAACACTGTATGTGTATTGAGAGCTTATGCACTGGAGACAAATTCCTTGTGTGTCCAATCACACTTGGCCAATAAAGAATATTTCATTCCATTTCAGAGCTCTCAGGAACTCTCCCCTTGGGCAGGGGAGTTCAATTAAAAGATCTCCAACCAGAACTGGTCTTCAGCAGGTTCTGACCAGTTCTGGAGAACCGGGAGTGGAAATTATGAGTAGTTCAGAGAACCGGCCAATCCCACCTCTGACTGGAGATTTTACAGTATCCTTCCCCTACCACGCCCATCAAGCCACACCCGCAGAACTGGTAGTAAAACAAAATTGAATCTCACACTGCCTCCAACCCTATTATACCATGAAAAACAAAGGAACTCATATCAGCAGTGCAGAAATATGATTTAAATCTAGAAGTATGGATATTAGTTTGCATGAAATATTTTAGAAAGAGGCCAGGAAGGACCCAAACTTCTCCAGAGAAAGCTGTTGCTGCTTTCTCCATCATTGCTGTAGATTCCTGATGCTACATAAGATTTTTCTTGAAGGCCATAAATTCTATTTCCAACTTTGGGACACTGGCAAAAAGAATGAGACCTAACACTGATTTTAACAGTGGAAATGTAAAAGCACCACAGAAAACAGACATTAAATGGAAGAAAACTGAATAGCTCAGTCAAAATGGTCTATAATGGTTTCAACCATTAATTCACAGATTCTGTAGCGCCCATGCCAGAGTTTAGAACATAGAATCGTAGGGCTGATTTTTTTGGGGGGGGGCGTGTATTTGATACTGCAAAACAAATCTCTTGACAATAGATATTATTTTCAGTATTACATTTTTATCCTATAATTTCTGGGGGAGATCATGAGAATAGAATAGAATAGAATAGAATAGAATAGAATAGAATAGAATAGAATAGAATAGAATAGAATAGAATAGAATTCTTTATTGGCCAAATGTGATTGGACACACAAAGAATTTGTCTCCGGTTCATGAGCTCTCAGTGTACATAAAGAAAAAAACAAAACACATTCATCAAGAATCATAAGATACAACACTTAGTGATAGTCATAGATTAATAAATAAGCAATGAAATCATACTAGGGAACAAATAAAACAATATAAATTGTAAAGATACAACAACATGAAATTTCAGGCTCAATTGTGGTCATAAATCAAGGATTACCTTTCTTATTTCACATAGTCAAGATTTAATAGCAATAACACTTAGATTTATATACTGCTTCACAGTGCTTTCCAGCCCTCTCTAAGCAGTTTACAGAGTCACCATATTGCCCCCCCACAATCTGGGTCCTCATTTTACCTACCTTGGAAGGATGCAAGGCTGAGTCAACCTTGAGCCTGGTGGGATTTGAACTGCCAAATTGCAGGCAACCAACAGTCAGCAGAGGTAGCCTGCAGTACTTCACTCTAACCATTGTGCCACCAAGGCTCCTCCTCCTTAATGCCATCTTTAGAAATTGAGACAGTGTTTCTTACATGTATACATACATTAGGGGTGACGTAAGAGCAGTATTCCAGTATTTGAGGGGCTGCCCCAAAGAAGAGGGGATCAAATTATTCTCCAAAGCACCAGAAGGGCAGGACAAGAAACAATGGATGGAAACTAATCAAAGAGAGAAGCAGCCTGGAATTATGGTGAAATTTCCTAACAGGGAGGACAATTCACCAGTGGAACAGCTTGCCTTCAGAAATGGTGGGCACTTCATCACTGGATCAGAGGTGGTATTCAGTAGGTTCTGAGCAGTTCTGGAGAACCGGTAGTGGAAATTTTGAGTAGTTCAGAGAACTGGCAAATCCCACCTCTGACTGGCCCCGCCAACCCCATCTCTTATCTGCCTTTCATTGAGTCCCAGCTGATTGGCTAGGTCTTCTTTGGTTGCCCTGCACAGGAGAATGGAGCTGGAAAGCAGGTTAGTGGGGTGGGGAGGGAAGGGGGATTTTGCAGTATCCTTCCCCTGCCATGTCTACCAAGCCACGCCCACAGAACCGGTAGCAAAAAAATTGAATCCCACCACTGCACTGGATGTTTTTAAGAAGAGATTGGACAGTCACTTATCTGAAATAATGCTTAAGCAGGGGACTGGATTAGTAGAACCCCCCAAAATCCCTTCCAGCTCTATTCTATTCTAACATTCTAACAGTATGTTTCAGTTTTTAAAATCCTTTCCCCCTCTTTTATATTAAAATAATTAAAAATGGCAAAAGCTTGTCAAAGCTGATACAGTTAATTTGCTGTCTTCGTGTAAGCTTGCTCTCAGTTGCTGAATCTGTTTTTCAGTATTGTTGTTTTCTGCTTCACTAGATGTTTCTGTTTTTTTTTCACAGGGTATCTAAATCCCATCAGCTGACCTCTGGAAAGGAAGGAAGGGAGTAGACAATCCGCATTTTGATCATTTTTTCCTTTTCTCAAAGAATATCTCCCTGCAGTTTTGGTGTTTTTATAGTTCTGTTGATATCTTCCCAAGTTCTTCAGATCTAAAATGTCCTCTTAGGGAAAAATACCCCTTCCACTTTATACCACAGATGAGTTACTCAAATCCTTTAGCTAATGCTCTTCAGGTGGCACCTTGCTAAATCATATTTTAGAAAGGATGCGGTCTACTGTTCATGTTTTCATGAGATCTACCAGGTCTGAAGCTATAATTTTTTTTTTTCACACTACCACCCTGGGTTGTCATGGAAACAGGTAGGGTCTTTTGTTGTCTCGTGAACCTGGGAAGACAGACCATTTATCATTCTGGCATTCTTGGATCGATACATGGTATAATTTTCTGGAATGCTCTTGTTCCCCATCCCTTTAATGGAGCACGCATTGGCCAAACTTCCCACGAAAGAGGAGTCAAACTATTTGATCCAAAACTGAGCCTTAAGGAGGTGTAAATAACCAATTTCGAGCCTTGTTGGCCTCAATACAGCTCTTTGATACAAGCCATCTGGTGAAGCTGAGAAAAATGTAAAGTTGCATGAATATGAGAAAACCCTTCTTGGATTTCAGAATAGAATACAGAATAATAGAGTTGGAAGGGACCTTAGAGGTCTTCTAGTCCAACCCCCTGCTCAAGCAGGACACCCAATGCCATTTCAGATAACTGGCTGTCCGGTGTCTTCCATGATGAACCACCTACAACTTCTGGATGCCAGCTGTTCCACTGGTTAATTATTTTCAATGTTAGGAAATTTCCCCTTAATTCTAGGTTGCTTCTCTCCTTAGTTAGTTTCCTTCCATTACTTCTTGTCCTGCCCTCGGGTGTTTTGGAAAATGCCTCTTCTTTATGGCAGCCCTTCAAATAGTGGAAGACTGCTATCATTTCACCTCGATCCTTCTCTTCACTAGACTGCCCACATGTCCAATTCTTGCAAGCATTCATCGTATGTTTTAGACCAGGGGTCTCCAACCTTGGCTCCTGGAAGCCTGGCGGACTTCAACTCCCAGAGTTCCACAGCTGGCTGTGGAACTCTGGGAGTTGAAGTCCGCCAGGCTTCCAGGAGCCAAGGTTGGAGACCCCTGTTTTAGACTCTAGTCTCCTAATCATCTTGGCGGCTCTTCTCTGTACTCTTTCTAAAGTCTTTGTTTTATCTGAATTGCATAGGTTAGGAACCTTAATGGCTTATTCTGAGTGTTTGTTTTTTTTTAATGTTAATTTCTTTTTGTAGAAACAACTATGCTGTCAAAATGGGATTGGTAGCCCTTTCAATTGTCTCTGTTCAAATTACCACTCCAGTTTTCATGATTAATATGTCACCATTGGGCTAATATACAGTTTGGCAACTCATCACTCTGCTGTGATGACAAGAAATATACAAAGTTCATTATTTTCATTAGCATGAATAACTGCATGTTGCTGGGACGCTTCTTTCATGGAACAAACAGCTTACAGTTTGAAGTGTCTTCATCCATTATCTAGGTATAATTGAAAGTTATAGTGCAAGGGAACCAAAGCTACAGGGGGACAATATATATTGTAATACATTTGAATTATGACTGTGAACATTCTCTAATTATGGATGCAAAGCGGTCAGTTTTTAGTGCATATCTATGATTTGGATCATCTGCTTCCTAGACTGATATTCCAACAGATAACTAGATGCAGTGCATCCATCTTAAATGTTCATGGTACTATGGAATCTCAGTGTTCATCATTAATTGGTTCTGAGAAGCCCAATGAGTACCAAAAAAATGACAAGTGCCAAACAAAATTTTTAACATAAGGAATAATGTAAATAAATTTAATGGATTCTCAAACCAAATGTAAGACCACACTTGGAATACTGCATCTGGTTTTGGTCTCCACCATGTAAAAAAGATGTCGAGACTCTAGAAAGAGTCCAGAGAAGAGCAACCAGGATGATGAGGGGACTGGAGGCTAAAACATATGAAGAATGGTTGCAGGAACTGGGTGTGAATAGAAGGACTGGAGGAGACATGATAGCAGTCTTCCAATATCTCAGGGGCTGCTCCAAAGAAGAGGGAGTCAAGCTATTCCCCAAAGCACCTGAAGGCAGGACAAGAAGCAATGGGTGGAAACTAACCAAGGAGAGAAGCAACCTAGAATGAAGGAGAAATTTCCTGACAGTGAGAACAATTAAGCAGTGGAACAATTAAACTTGCCTCCAGAAGTTGTGAATGCTCCATCACTAGAAGTTTTCAAGAAGAGATTGGACAACCATTTGTCCGAACAGGGGGTTGGATTAGAAGACCTCCAAGGTTCCTTCCAACTACTCTGTTCTATTCTATTCTATTCTATTCTATTCTATTCTATTCTATTCTATTCTATTGTATTCTGTTCTGTTCTGTTCTGTTCTGTTCTGTTCTATTTCGATTTCGATTTCAATTTTGATTCGATTCGATTCGATTGAACATTTTTAAGGCAATACATAAAAAGACCAGACAAGATGGCCAGAGTGATTTTCAATTAGATAACTACATTCAGTGACAGATCAAGGGTGCTCTTAAACATGTGGAGTTGGGTCTCAAAAGTCAAATTTGAATGGTGAGCAGTGTGAGGCTCTCCCAGTTGTATTACTGGTTTCATTACAGGCATGACTGATGCCCAATCAAATCCTCTTTACCCTTAAAAAGACCACATCCTGCAATGGAGATTCCATCCAACTTGACAAAGAGAGGGCGAAAGGTCCCTCTTGAATTGCTTTGGTATCAAGGAACAAAGCTGCAGAGTTCAAAGGTCTTGGTCGATCTCCCTTGGGGGTGTTTTATCTCTCCGGAGAATTCCTTCGCCTGCCAGCTCTCTGATCAATAAATATGTTATCAATAGTCCAACGAGATCAGACAACAAGAATCGTTACGAGAGAAGTTGGCTTGTACACTCAGCACTTTTGTGCTAGGCTAAGAACAGCTTATCGACAAGAGTGATTCTCTGGGGAAAGTCAATTTGGTTTTCCTCACTTACAACTGGCAGCCCTGTTTCCGTATAGAGAAGCTTGGAGGCTTTTGGTGTGCAAATGTAATTTCAGATTCATCCTTCCACCCCAAATTTATTCAACATTTCTGACAGCAGATCTGAATCATGCACACTGAGACATATCAGATAAAGGGACTGATGCACCTGCTGCAGGTGAGATACCTACAACGTTCAGCATCTCTTGTTCGAGTATCACGGGGCACATTTTCCCTGCAAATTCTTCTGTCAGTCCTCATTCAGTGTAGTGGAAGACAATAGCCTTTTGAAAGTTTCCCTCCCCCCAATGGAATATAGAATTTTGATAAAAATTATAATTTATGCAGAACAGAGAATTATAGGACTGTAATTGTGTCTGAAATGGTATAGGGTCTCCTGCTTGGTCAAGATGTTGGGCTGGAAGGGTCCTTTGCAATGCTGTTATTCTGTTTCTATTCTGACTGGAAGGGACTTCGGACGTCTTCTAGTCCAGCCTCCTGTTTAAGGCAGGAGACCTTATACCCTCCTATTCCAACCATTTGGACGATGGTTGTCCAGTCTATTTTTTGAAAACCTCCAGTGATGGAGCACCCACAACTCTGGAAGGCAAGTTGTTCCATTGATTAATTGTTCTCAGTGTTGGAAAATTTCTCCTTAGTTCTAGGTTGGACCTCTTTTTTAAAAAATCCACTTGTTACCCATTGGTGCTCTGGAGAATAAATCAACCCCTCAAGTACTGGAAAACATTTATCAAGTCCCTCTTAATCCTTCTCCTCTTCTCTTCACTTCTCTTCTCTTCTCTTCACTTCACTTCTCTTCCATTCCATTCCCTTCTCTATTCTATTCTATTCTATTCCATTCCATTCCATTCCCCTTCCTCCATTCTATTCTATTCCATTCCATCCCATCCCATTCCATTCTCTATTCTATTTTAATCTAGTCTAGTCCATTCCATTCTTAATTCTAATAGAATAGAATAGAATAGAATAGAATAGAATAGAATAGAATAGAATAGAATAGAATAGAATAGAATGGGATGGGATGGGATGGGATGGGATGGGATGGGATGGGATGGGATGGGATGGGATAGGATGGGATGGGATTCTTTATTGACCAAGTATGATTGAAGAGACAAGGAATTTGTCTCTGGTGCAAATGCTCTCAATGTCCATAAAAGAAAAAATACATTAGTCAAGAATCAAGAATCATAAAGTGCAATATTTAATAATAGCCATGGGATATAATAAGCAATCAAATAATATTAAGAAACAGTGAAGATAAATCGTAAGGATACAAGAGACAAAGTTACAATCCTACAATCACAAGTGGGAGGTGATGGATGATAAGGAGTGATGAGAAGATTAATAGTGATAATAGTGAGGACTTTGTAAATAATTGGAGAGTGTTGAGGGAATTATTTGTTTAGCAGAGTGATGGCATTCAGGAAAAAACTGTTCTTGTGTCCAGTTGTTCTGGTGTGCAGTGCTCTATAGCATTGTTTTGAGGGCAGGAATTGAAACAGTTTATGTCCAGGATGTGAGCAGCCTGTAGGTATTTTCAGAGCCCCCTTTTTGGCTTGTGCAGCATATAGGTCCTCCATGGAAGGCAGGTTGGTAGTAATTGTTTTTTCTGCTGTCCTAATTTCTCTCTGAAGTCTGTGTCTGTCCTGTTGGGTTGCAGAACCAAATCAGACAGTTATAGAGGTGCAGATGACAGACTCCATCCTTCCTCTGTAGAACTGGATCAGCAGCTCCTTGGGCAGTTTGAGCTTCCTGAGTTGGCGCAGAAAGAACATTCTTTGTTTTGCTTTTTTGATGACGTTTTTGATGTTAGGTGTCCATTTTAGGTCTTGTGATATGATAGAACCTAGAAATTTGAAGGTCTCTACTGTTGATACTGTATTGTCTAGTATTGTAAGAGGTGATAGTATGGGAGGGTTTCTTCTAAAGTCTACCTCCATTTCTATGGTTTTGAGTGTGTTCAGTTCCAGATTGTTCTGGTTACACCACGAGGCAAGTTGTATAACCTCCTGTCTGTATTCATTGTTGTCTCGAATGAGACCAATCACTGTTGTATCATCTGCAAATTTCACTATTTTAACAGATGGATGGATGGATTCTATTCTATTCTGTTCTGTTCTGTTCTGTTCTGTTCTGTTCTGTTCTGTTCCGTTCCGTTCCGTTCCGTTCCATTCCATTCCATTCCATTCTATTCTTAATTCAATTCCTTGCCACTAAATAAAACACCTAACAGGTATTTGGGTTAGAAATATATAAACCAGGATAAACATTTTAAAACTGTATCTTTAAGAAAATGCAAAAGTGTAATTGGGTGTGGTTTCTCAAACAGCCATAAGATGGAGCCAGAAACCTGGGTTGTTTAGTGCTTGTCTCAGAAGAGAGTGTGAGTATATCTCTGTTTCCTTCTGTTAGAAAGTATTGCCGTTCCTCCATTTTTCCTAATTGACTGATATTTATGGATTTGATGTAAGTCTGATACTGAACTGTTTTTGACACTGGAATTTGTTATTGAATTATCCCTGGATTGAAAACTGACTGATTTAACCTGTGATTGATTTTGGACTGCCTGTTTTGAACTTTGCTTAAACCTTTATTGAAAGTAAAACGCTATATTTACTGTACAGTGTATCTGTGTGCTGTGTGTGTATTATTCAAACACTACTCTCTATACGTCTCCCTTTATGCGCTCATTCTCCTAACGGGGAATTACCTCAACACAAACCCTCTCAGATTTATGAGTCACTTTGTTGAGGCCAAAACCCAGTTCTTGTTTTCCAAATCTCTGCTTCCCTTCACCATTTTCTTATGTAGTGATGCCCTTATTGCAGCCTTCACTTCCTTTCCTCAGAAGCTTTTGATGCGTTGTTTTTTTTTCTTCAAAATCTTGAGGGGTGACAGGAAGCTTCCAAAAGTTTGAGCTAATTGGCCTGTGTTGGAGGCATCAAGCAAGAAGAAATGACAGCTGAATAGAGGAGGAACTCTTTGGAGGGGGATGGGCAGAATGAGGAAATAGGGAGTGGGGTATTAGCAACATTTCTCAGTCATAGCAATCACTTTTTATATAAACTATTTAAAAGGCCAAAGAGGCCACAATGACATAATAATGTGATAACAGTGACATCAGATATCAGATAATAGATGATATAGATGATAAATGGAGAAAGCAAGAGAGAAGAGGAAGGAGAGAGGAAGAGAGAGGAATGGGGTATGTCTAGATTAGTGAAGAGAAGGATCAAGGGAGACATGATAGCATTCTTCCAATATTTGAGAGGCTCCTACAAAGATGAGGGGGTCCAATTATTCTCCAAAGCACCAGAAGGCAAGACAAGAAACAAGGGACAGCAACTAATCAAGGAGAGAAGCAAACTAGAACTAAGGAGGAATTTCCTGAAAGCAAGAACAATTTATCAGTGGAATAGTTTGCCTTCAGAAGTTGTAGGTACTTCATCACTGGAGGCTTTAAAGAAGAGATTGGATAGCCATTTGTCTGGAATGATATAGGCTCTCCTGCTTGAACAGGGGGTTGGAGTAGAAGACCTCCAAGATTCCTTCCAACTCTGTCATTCTATTATTCTGAGATGCTCAGGGTGTTAATTAATAAAGTCACCCACCTGGCTATCATGCCTAAGGCAGAACTAGAACTCACAATCTCCTAGGGATTGGCCCACAATCACTCAGCTGGATTTCCTGCCTAAGGTGGCACTAGAACTCAACAGCGTTTGAGCGTTCATGATCTCACTAAAGGTTCCATGTGCAACAGATTTAGCCGTGAGGTTTCTTGGCTTCCCGATTACATAGCACAGTATTTTTCAACCTGAGAAACTTTAAGATGTGTGGATTTCAACTCCCAGAATTCCCTGCCACCCGCCCCTGAGTGGCTTAATTTAGAAGGGAAGATTGTATGTTAGTGAGAATCAATGACATTACTAAATGTCTAGAAGGCATTGGGCACTTAGTTATGGCAAAAGTGCAAAATAATGACTAAACTGGAGCTATTGCAAGGCTCATGAGAGCAAATGGGAGCTACTTCATCAAAAGGGACGTGGTGGCTCAGTGGCTAAAACGTTGAGCTTGTTGATCAGAAAGGTTGACAGTTCAGTGGTTTGAATCCCTAGCACCATGTAATGGAGTGAGCTCCCATTACTTGTCCTGGCTTTTGCCAACCTAGCAGTTTGAAAGCACATAAAAAAGGCAAGTAGAAAAATAGGAACCCCTTTGGTGGGAAGAAGGGAACAGCGTTCCATATGCCTTCGGCGTTTAGTCCTGCCGGCCATATGATCACGGAGACTTCTTTGGATAGTGCTGGCTCTTTGGCTTTGTAACGGAGATGAGCACTGCCCCTAGACCTGGGAACGACTAACACGTACGTGCAAGGGGGACCTTTGCCTTTACCTTTAACTCATCAAAAACAGCCCCTTTCTAATGTTAATTAGCATGTGGGTCAGTCAAAGGACAATATCCATGCCAGAAACCATGGCTATGAAAATGGAAGCAAAATATGGTGAGGGATCCCACCCATTTCGAAGCCGAAGAAGTCATGTCCTTTTGGGCCAAAGAGATCTTGCCATAATTTTTGCTTATTTCTCCAAAGAAATTGGCTGGTTCTTATGCAGGAGGTGTGTGAGATTTTGGGAGAGGGGATCCCAAACAGGAAAACAAACAGGTTACCCATCCCAACAGCAGCTGCTTCTGTGAATGGTGCTGCTCCATCTCTACTGGCAGTTCCTCTGCCGTAATGATACAGACTAGCAGAGTCATAAGGGACCTTGTAGGTCATCTAGCCCAACCCCCATCTGCCCAAACGGGAGATCCTACACCATTTCTGACAGGTGGCAGTCCAGTCTCTTCTTGAAAGCTTTCAGTGAGGAAGCTCCCACAACTTCCGAAGGCAACTTCTGTACTGTGGGTTGATTGTATAATACTAACTGCCTCTTCTGATCCCTCTCTTTGTCCCTCTGCTTGCTCAAATTTATGGTTAAAATTAGGGGGTTAGCCAGGCTCCAGTGCCCCATTACTGCCAAACAATAGTATAATTAATGAGTTGTGGTGGTGGTGGTGTTGTTGTTTGCTACTTAAGGAAGAGATGGCACACATATGTGCTTGAAGAGCAGAGGGGCAGATTTATAGAGAGGACCCTGGAGTCGAAGCTCACATTTATATACTTGCTTGGCAGGTCACGTATCACCTTCTCAAAGATGAGAAAGTGGGGTGTTTCTTGCCTGGATTTGTCAGACAGAATACACAGCAGACGGTTGTGGAATGATTGATTTCATATGGCATTTGGGGAGAGCATAGAATATCGGATACAGCCTTCAGCTCATCCATCTCTCACTTGCCAGATGGTCTTGCTGTCCGTGTTCTAAAAGCACCCAACTGTTGGGAGTATATCACCCCATTCTTCTCCAAAGGACTCACACAGACACACACACACACACACCAGAGGTGGTGTTCAGCCAGTTCTGACCAGTTCTGGAGAACCAATAGCGAAAATTTTGAGTCATTCAGACAACCGGCAAATCCCGCCTCTGACTGGCCCCACCAACCCCATCTCTTCTCTGCCTCCCATTGAGTCCCAGCTGATCGGCTGGGTCTTCTTGTGTTGCCCTGCATAGGAGAACAGAGCTAGAAAGCAGGTTAGTGGGGTGGGGAGGGAATGGAGATTTTGCAGTATCCTTCCCCCAGGAGCGAGGAGGGAATGGGGATTTTGCAGTATCCTTTCCCTGCCACACCCACCAAGCCAAGCCATGCCACGCCACCAAGCCATGCCCACAGAACCAGTAGTAAAAAAACAATTGAATCCCAACAGTCACACACACACACATCTGTACATGCTTTGCAACAATCAGAAAGCACTGGTTTCTCATGAATGAAGTTTGCTGATCCAGGCACATCCTGAAAAAAAAACTGAACTCCTCCTGCTTAGGCATGAAAAAGCTATAATCTCCCTGATCACAAAATATTGTGTTTTGTTGTCTATCAGTCATTCAGATCACGGTTGTCCTGAAGGCACTTTTTCAAAAGGCAAGTGGGCTTCCTTGGTTTTCCCTTGAAGACATTTCACTTCTCATCCAAGCAGCTTCTTCATTTCTATTGAGTTCTGTTCTATTCTTCAGAACTGAATAAGCTTCTTGGATGAGAAGCGAAACGTCTTCAAGGAAAAACAAAGGAAGTCCACTTGCCTTTTGAAAAAGCACCTTTGGAACATTGTGGTTTATTTCAAGTTCAATTATTCTTTATATATAAAAATATAAGTATATGTTTATCTATATGTCTATATATACGTTTTCTTAAGTTTTCGCGGGTACTTACATGTATGGTATTCAGCTTTGTTTGGGTATTTTCCCACGTCATTGTAGTTGTGCTTTTAAAGTTGTAGCAACGTTTTGGCAGAATCTCATCTGCCATCATCAGGCTTCTGTATTGTCTGTAAAACTCTGACTCACAGACGAACTCAATACAGAAGCCTGATGATGGCAGATGAGATTCTGCTGAAACATTGCTACAACTTTAAAAGCACAACTATAATGATGTGGAAGAAGAGAGGGAGAGGGAGGGAGGGAGAGAGATAGTAGTATTCAGCTTTGTTCAGGTATTTATATATACCCGAAGCTAGTATTCAGCTTTGTTCGGGTATTTTCCCACATCATTATAGTTGTGCTTTTAAAGTTGTAGCAACATTTTAAAGTTGTAGCAGACGAACACAATACAGAAGCCTGATGATGGCAGATGAGATTCTGCCAAAACGTTGCTACAACTTAAAAGCACAATTATAATGATGTGGGAAAATACCCAAACAAAGCTGATATATATATATATATATATATATATATATATATATATATATATATATATATATATATATATATATATATATATATATATATATATATACACACACACACACACACACACACACAGAGAGAGAGAGAGAGAGAGAGAGAGAGAGAGAGAGAGAGAGAGAGAGAGAGAGAGAGAGAGAGAGATTTTATACAGAATTAAAAACTTCAGAAATATAAAGAGAATATTAGTAGAAGAAAAGAATGTGAAAAGATAAAAAGTGAAAAACGGTAAAAGCCAAAGAAAGGGTGGGGAAAAGAGAAAAAATATCTAAAGAAGCAACTTTCAATCTTTGCAGTAGTTATAGTCATGGTTATTATCAGTTCCGTCCTCCCAAATTACATAACATGGTTCCCGTCTTCCCATAAACAACTCCTTTTAATCAGTAAATCCCAAGAACACAGGATGATTTTTGTCCATTTTAGATCATATTTTGTCCAATTTTAGTCTAATCCATAAAAGGACTTTTATAATGGTAGCAATTGTTCCTTCCTTGTTCGGACAAGTCAATATAGTCAAGCTACATATTTGCATCCCAATTATAAAGTAGATCGGGCAGTGGTGGGATTCAAGAAAAAAATTACTATCAGATTTGTGGGCATAGCTTGGTGGCCGTGGCAGGGGAAGGATACTGCAAAATCCCCATTCCCTCCCCACCCCACTAACCTGCTTTCCAGCTCCATTCTTATGTACAGGGCAAACAAAGAAGACCTAGTTGATCAGCTGGGACTCAATGGGAGGCAGAGAAGAGATGGGGTTGGCAGGGCCAGTGAGAGGGGGGATTGGCCGGTTCTCCGAACTACTCAAAATTTTCGCTACCATTTCTCCAGAACTGGTCAGAACCTGCTAAATACCATCTCTGAGATTGGGTCATTTTTCCAATGCATGGCTATCTGAAGCTTTCAGGTGAACAACAGCTCTAAACATCTATGGAGATTCTCAGTCATCCAGGTCATGGTCCCAAAAGCATCTTTGGAACAGCTCTAAACAGGAGAAATCCATCATCCATGGAGGGAAAACAGGACCTTGGACAGCTCCAATTGATTCTTAATGTTGGAGATTCTCTCCCATTAGGAGACTGGAAGACAGCTGAAGCAAACACTCAATAGGTGACAAAGAAGTGGTAAATTTGGACTATTTGTTTCCTGCATTTGTCTCAAAATTTTAAGACATTGTTCGTTATTGTAAAATATTCTATAAAATGTTTATAATCCAAGTTATAATCCAAGTTAAACAGCAATCTTCATTATACAAATTAAAGTTCAGGACAGTTAGACTGTTATCTCTTCTCTTGAACCACGTAATACCTTAATTTTAATCCTTGTTTATTGTTAATTTAAACCATTGCAAAAGTGGTACTTCTCTCTGAAAATCATTTATTAGCTAGTTTTCAATTTTTAGTGGAATCATCTGGAACAGAAAATTCAATTTTGAAAGAATGTCCATCTTAATAGCTATAATTTTTCCTAACCAGGAAGGTTTTAAATTTCTTCATCATGCCATTATATTTTTCCAGATCCGTGAATTATTGTTAAATAGGTCTTAATTGTTTTTTTTTAATCCAATAAATTACCAGTTGCTAAATCTTTTCAGAGGTAGTGCTAAAGCCCATTATTTAGTGGAAATATTATTTTTCTTCCTCAGTTAAGTTCATTATCAACATCTGAGTTCTATACTTATTGATCCAATATCTTGGCACTGAATTAAATTATTGTATGTATTATATTTTCAAATGTAAAAAATACTTTGGCTGAATAATTGTAAGTACAACCTCACCATGTAATTTCAATTTAGGTTCCTGAGTTGCTAATGCCTGAATTTTGTTTTGTTTGCCAATGGCTCTAGTGTGAATAAGAATAAAGAAAGAGAATGGGCACACCCTTGCTTTCTTTCATTCATTATGGCACATTTTTGTGATAAAAAGAAATTATTCTAGATGAACGATTGCAGGAACTGGGCAGGGCTGGTCTACTGAAGAGAAGGACCAGGAGAGATATGATAGCAATCTTCCAATATGTGAGGGGCTGCCACAGAGCTGAGGGGGCTAAGCTATTTTCCAAGGCACCTGAAAGCCAGACAAGGAATAATCAATGGAAACTCATCAAGGAGAGATTCAACCTGGAAATAAGAAGAAATTTTCTGACAGTGGGAACCATCAACTGATGGAACAGAAATTGCCTTCAGAAGTTGTGGGAGCTTCATACCTGGAAGCTTTCAAGAAGAGACTGGACTGCCATCTATCAGAAATGGTTTTGGTCTCCTGCTTGGGTGGGGGGTTGGACTGGATGACCTACAAGGTCCCTTTCAACTCTGTTAATCTGTTAAAATCTGTTAAGTCATTGTAAGTTAGAGACATGAAAACTTATTTTCATGAAGAACACAGTTCTTGGTGTTTTGGATCTTAATTAATACTTGAGTTAGCAATTGAACAAGACTACTTGTAAAATTTTGATATTTTGCAAAGGTGTGTTAAGTATTGAAGCTTTTTTTTCAATTTTAGATTTTTTTGTTGTGGTTGTTGCTTCTTTAGTTTTATTTTCTGTTATGGATGGATTAAGAACTTTACTTTGTTGATCTGTAAATGTTGTAATAATTATTTTGGGTTTTTTCCTTGGTTTACCCAATGTCCTTTTACTATATTTAAGAGTATTTAGTCAGTAGAGTTAAAGAAGTGTGTTTAACTACTTGCTCCTTCAAGTGTTGGGCCCATGCCTACTTTTGTCCTAATGAGAATAGATTGTTTGTCTTGTTCCTTCCACAGTCAGTGAAGCAGCCAGCAATCTGTCTGACATCTTGTCTTTTTCCAAACATTTCAGTGGACAAAATTCAACATCTTATAAATCACACCTACTTCAATTAAATCTGGTTGAGTACAAATCACCTTAATCTTTTCTCCAATGTCTAAAGTGTTTTGCTTTGGACTTAATTCTAAATGCTTCAAATCAATCATCAATATGTACTTCTGGTTTTGCATTTGATACCAGAGAGAGAAATAATCCTCTCATAAGTGCTTTGCTAGAGAGTCCATGTTATTTAAAAAAATAATAATATAAGATTTGGGAAAAGCTCTTTCATTGCTGTTGATGCCTCAGTATGAAGTCCTCTTCTAGTAGAAGAAGTTCATTAAGTATCTAACTTTTGGGCTACTTCTTCACTTATTCTTACAATTATTGGAGGGGAACAGTGGCCTAGTAGTTAAGATGCTGAACTTGTGAACCAGAAGGTTGGCACTTTGAGATCCCAGCACCACATGATGCTCCTACCAACCTGGCAGTTTGAAAGCATGTCAATGCAAGTAGATAAATGGGTACCACTTTGGCAGGAAGGTAACAGTGTTACAGGCACCTCAATGTATGGTCACGCCAGCCACATGACCATGGAAGTGTCTTCAGACAATGCTGGCTCCCTCAGCTAGGAAATGGAAATGAGCAGTGTCCCCTAGAGTCAGAGACAACCGGGCAGTGGAAACTACATACAATTGCCACACCTATTTGTATGGCCTTGCCGGAGGAGGAGGAGGAGGAGGAGGAGGAGGAGGAGAAGGAGGAGGAGGAGGAGGAGGAGTCAGCGTTAGCCTTCCCAGACAGACAGTATGACAAATGAGCTAATTCTATTTCCTTGAAGCCTGCATTAACAGATGCAGATCGTTAACAGATTAACAGATCTATTAACAGATTAACAGATCTCCCACCATCTCTTTTACAGTCTTCTAATTTAGGGAACATCTTTCTCTGCCTGTTATGTAGCTGTGGGCTATGCCCTTCTTTCCTCACCCTTCCTTGGGCAGCATGACTTCCTCCCAACTTGCCCAAGGTCATTCCCACATACCATTAGATCCAGGGAAGCCTAGGGATAATGGTGCTGGAGGGGGTGATTCCTGTAGTGTTGAAGCCAAAAAAACTGGCCTCTGGCTGAGGCAGATCCAGAAAACCTGCAGGATCCCCTGTCTGCATCCACTGATAGAAGGTCATCCACTCACTTCCATGGGGAGACATGCTTCAAAGATACATAGAAAAAGCTCCAAAGCAGAACAACAGGAAAGGAGACAGAATAACAGGGTTGGAAAGGACCTTCGGAGCAGAGGTGGCCTTCAGCAGGTTCTGACCAGTTCTGGAGAACCAGTATCAGAAATTTTGAGTAGTTTGGAGAACCGGCCAATCCCACCTCTGACTGGCCCCGCCCCCATCTATTCTCTGCCTCCCATTGAGTCCCAGCTGATTGGCTGGGTCTCCTTTGGTTGCCCTGCACAGGAGAACAGAGCTGGAAAGCAGGTTAGTGGGGTTGGGAGGGAACGGGCATTTTGCAGTAACCTTCCCCTGCCACGCCCACCAAGCCACACCCACAGAACCAGTAGTAAAAAAATTTGAATCCCACCACTGCTTAGGACGTCTTCAACTTCTTATGCAGCAGGTGACCCTATACCTTTTATGACAAATCTTTTCTTGAAAACCACCATTGTTGGAGCACTCACAACTTCTGAAAGAAAAGCCGTTCCACTGATAAAGGGAACAACTCTAAAGGAAACTTTGAGTCATCAACTCTTGCATGGACTTGTGGCTACATCTGGCCAAACCTTTTGAGATTCTCTCTCATCTTGACTTATTGGAGCAAAGAGATCTGATGCTAAAAGATATGAAGAACTATATTATTCTATGTTCTTCTAAAAGTTCTGCCTAACCTTAAATAGCATTGGATTGTGGCAAGTATCAAAGTTGGCATCTTCTTGGCTGGCAGCCACCATACCAGCTATCTATAGCATTAGATAACAATGAATTAGAAACCCAATGCATATTTATTTCTGAGTAAATTTTAAGCACTAAAGAATAGTACTTGCCTTTTTCTCTGCATGATATTCATATTTCCAGAGAACAAAAAAGGGAATACTGTAACAGTGACATAATATCTAAGAGAATTTGAGGGAATTTAGATAGCAGAGGTCTTTTTTGATAAAGCAGAAGTGCACATGTTTGGATGGGAAATTATCCATTCAACTCTCCAAGGACCAGAAACTCCAACATTACAGAGAAAAGTTCAGAGTTCAAAAGAAATATAATAAAGAAGGCAGTAAATAGATTGTTAGGTGAAGTAAACTTTAATTAAAGCTAAAAGTTCAGCTCGGCTGGCTTTCATCGGTCACAATCTCTGTAAAACCATAAATGGGTTTTGGAGCAAGGTGTAAATTGTAAAGATTTTATAACCTCCTGGGTTTGCTCTCTTTGGAACAGTCCCTGGAAGAAAATTGCTCTTCTGCCAGGTTCCAGTCAAGAACTATTTCTTTCTATGGTAAAGTAAGGAGAAAACTTTAAAAAAATATCTCCACCAAAGGAAGCCCACTGAAAATAGGAACTCAAAGATAAGATATACCCTCTTCCTCCTCCTCCTCCTCCTCTTCTCCCTCCTCCTTCTCTGCTTTACAAAGCCCTAATAAGGTCACACTTGGAATCCTGCTTCTGGTTTTGGTCATCACGTTACAAAAAGATATTCGGACTCTGAAAAAGAGTGCAGCAAGAGCAACAAAGATAATTAAAGCCCTTGGAGACTAAAACACAAAAAGAATGGTTGCAGGAATTGGGAACATCTCGTCTAGTGAAAAGAAAGATGGGATGACATGTTCTAATCTTTGAGTGGCTACTACAAAGAAGAGGGGGTCAATCTGTTTTCCAAAGCACCACTAGGCAGCACAAGAAGCAATGGATGGAAACTAATTAAGGAGAGAAGCAACTTAGAACTAAGGAGAAATTTCCTGACAATAAGAAGTTGTGGGTCCTCCAATGTTGAAGGTTTTTAGGAAGAGATTGGACAATAATTCATCTGAAACAGTGTAAAATCTCCTGCTTGAATAAGGAATTAAAACTAGAAGATAAATCCAACTCTGTTATTCTATATTTTGTATTTTTCCTCCTCCTCCTCCTCCCCATAATTGTTGAGTACTAAGTTACAAAACTTACTGCCCAGTGGTGGGATTCATTTTTTTTGACTACTGGTTCTGTGGGTGTGGCTTGGTGGACGTGGCAGGGGAAGGATACTGTAAAATCTCCAATCAGAGGTGGGATTTGCCAGTTCTCCGGACTACTCAAAATTTCCGCTGCTGGAAATTGGTCAGAACCGGCTGAATACCACCTCCGTTACTGCCTCTCTAAGCATCTTCTGAGCAGGCCACGGATATTATTTGTCTTGCCCAAGTTAAGTTTCATCCGCATGCAATGCATATGGAGAAATAATTGCAGCAATAAAAGAGTGATTATGCAAACCCTTCCTTGCGTTGCTGGCACAGCCAATTTCAAAGTGCTCCGGAAGATGTACCAGCTCTGCGGTGTAATGCCGTTTACTTGCTCTGCACTTTCTATGCGTTTGAGACAATATCACCTTTTAAATATTTGAGGAGAGCAGGCTGCCTGGGAAGAGCGAGGCAATCCTTCACCAATCAGATAGAGGCGTCCCTGGCTTGTTGTCATCAGCAAAATTATGAAAAGCTTCTACAGTCTCTGGTGACACCCAAAGTTCAGTGCAAAAAGCTTGCAAAAAGCTTGTAGTGGCTCTCTTCCTACCCACAGGAAAAGACAGAGAAAGAACTAGAATTCTATCTGTGCAAAAAATATGTCCTACAGCAGGCTTTTTCCCAGTAGTATAGTCACATACAGGACCAGCTTAAAGCAGAAATAATTCTCTTTGCCTTCCCAAATCCTAATACTTAATGTTTTATTTCATGCTTCTGAAGCTTTGGTGGTAGGTCTTCTGAAGAGATGGAATGAGTCAATGGGCACAATTGTCACCCAGGGAGGAGGAGGGAGGGAGGGAGGGAGGGAGGGAGGGAGGGAGGGAGGGAGGAAGGGAGGAAGGAAGGAAGGAAGGAAGGAAGGAAGGAAGGAAGGAAGGAAGGAAGGAAGGAAGGAAGGAAGGAAGGAAGGTGTCAGTCTTGGGATCCATATTTTACCTGGAAGCTTCAAGGCTGCCACATTCTGTGCCTGGGAATTTGGGAGGGGGGATTTCATAGAGAGGTAGATTAGACTCAACAACATTCTTTCTCAGAGAGTCAAGGACATGTTGCCCTGCACCTGGAGGGGAGTGACTGGAGAGATGTCTCCAGTTGGGACGAAGGTTTGATTGGGCCATGTGATGGACTGATGGGTGCAGGGGATGGGTCTTTGATTTTCCTTTGGGAAGGGAAAACCCGGAACTCTCAGATTTGGATTTTCCCAGATGTGTCAATATGACAACTCTAATAAAATGGAACTTTGAGAAAATGCTTGTCTCAGAGTTTATTGGTTTGGAGTTTGTTAGTTGGAATGCTGACAGAAGGGAGGGAGGGAGGAAAAGAGGGGGCAAAGATGGTAACTATTTGACTGTTGGAAGAAATATCCATCTGGTTCAGTTCCAAGCAGGGAGAAGGACACTGGAAACATGGAGGGTGATTGGAAAGATGGTTTATTGATGGACAGGATGAGATGGGTTTGAAGTCCTGGAAAGCTGACCACACAGAATTGAGGGGTATTTATACCCTCTCTTGGGCCTTGTCCTTGAGCTTCCTGTTCCTGTGTGAGAAATATATTTTATTGGCTGCTGTCAGACTCCCAAGGGCCTATGCAAGGGTCATAGCTAACTTTTTAGGTTGTCTGAATTAAATTTGATTGAAGCCTGGACTCTGTGAGATGATGTAATGAGGAGGCTTGTGTCCTGAATGGGTGTTGGGCCATTCCTATTATGTCTTAATGGTTTTCCTGGTTTGGATCTTGAGTGAGGGCTGATCCTACCATTCTGCCCAATTCTGCATTTGTTCAAATTATCCTGTCTTGAATGGATGACCAAATCTGCATTTCTAAAAGTTGGCCTCAGTTTAGTGTCTGGTTGGGGGCAGGGAATTGTGGCTCTGAGTTTCTGTTTCCTTTAAGATTTCTATTTCTCCTTTAGAGGAAATATAATATTCTGCCCTTTTAAATATTTCTCAGCCTATTTCATTCTTCTAGGAGAAGGGTGAGTGCCCTTTCTACATGACCAATAAAAGCAAGTATACTTAGCAAAATTAAAATAAGATAACGAATTCTTGTCATTTCCTCACAAATATATAAATATATAAAGTTTTGTAGAACCATCACTATGTTCATATTCATTCCTCTTCTAGAAAATAGATTAAATAGATTTTTATTTTTATTTTATTTTTGGTGTGGAACACAAACAAGGCTGCCTTGAAATTCCTTTCGTGCAGAGAAATAGTTTTTCAGACTGTTGTTGTTATTATTGTTATGTCTCCCTCAGGGCATTTTCAAACAAAGATCATATAAAATAAAATAAAAATGAGCAATGTACTGTGCACAAAACAAAAACAAAACATTATAGAACAATGAAATACACATAAATAGCAAGCGTGGCATTCACACAGAAGGTTCTTCCTTGTTCTTTCTCAGCTGCCTCACAGCTGCAATTTCAGAGGGTTAAGAAATTTACAGATTAACAGAGTTGGGAGGGACCTTGTAGGTCATCTATCCAAACCCCCACCCAAGCAGGAGACCCTACACCATTTCTGACAGATGGCAATCCAGTCTCTTCTTGAAAGCTTCCAGGGATGAAGCTCCCACAACTTCTGAAGGCAACTTCTGTTCCATGGGTTGAAAACCCATGTCACTGTCAGAAAATTTCTCCTTATATCCAGGTTGAATCTCTTCTTGATCAGTTTCCATCCATTGTTCCTTGTCTGGCCTTCAGGTGCCTTGAAAAACAGCTTGACCCCCTTCCTCTCTGTGGCTGCCCCTCAGATATTGAAAGATGGCTATCCTGTTTCCCCTGGTTCTTCTCTTCACTAGACTAGCCATGCCCAGTTCCTGCAACCTCTCATCATATGTTTTAGCCTCCAGTCCCCTAATCACCCTGGTTGCTCTTCTCTGCACTCTTTCTAGAATCTCAACAACCTTTTTATAGTGCAGTGACCAAAACTGGATGCAGTACTCTAGGTGTGGTCTTACTAAGGCTTTATAGAGCTGTATTAGTACCTCACTTGATCTTGATTAATGCAGCTCTGTTAATGCAGTTTAGGATATTAGAAAAGCATGCATTCACATGTACAGATTCGTGTTTCATTGTTGGTTCAGTGCCATTCTCAGTTTGGGAACCTGGAATCAAAATGCTGTTGCTCCTAATGCTTGATTGTTTTACATTACTATTTTTTCAGCCTTGGCCACTTGAAGATGTCTTCAAATGAACATGTATGAAAGCAAGAAAATACTAGACAAAAATACATACATGATTGGAAAAGATGATTAAGCAGTATATAGATTTAAAGCCAGAAATATTTTTGTTGTGTATAATACCAGAAAGTTATGATAAAGTGGTTAGAAAGCAGTGCTGCAGGCTAACTCACTGCTCATTCCAGGAGTTCGAGCCAGCACATGGTTGACTTGACCTTCTGTCCTTCAAGGTCGGTAAAATGAGGACCCAGATTATCAGGGGTGGGATTCTACCGGTTCAGACCGGTTCAGTAGAAGTGGTTGTTATGATTCTGCAGTTCGGAGACAGAATAGTGGAAGAATATTAGTGAATGATGTCACTAAAACTCCTCTTGTCCCCATTTTCAGATGCTCAAAAGCAGAGGTCCCCAACCCCCCAGGCTGTGGCCCCTTGGGAATCACAGCTCCATTTGGGCAATTCTGCCGACTGCCAGCAGTTCAATCTTGGCCAGCTCAAGGTTGACTGCCTTCCATCCTTCCAAGGTCAGTAAAATGAGGACCCAGATTGTTTGGGGATAACATGCTGACTCTGACCACTTAGAGAGGGCTGGAAAGAACCATGAAGTGGTACATAAGTTTAAGTGCTATTGCTAATGCTATTGTTAGTACAAGCCAACTTAAGGGTCCTTCACAACTCAAGTGTACTTGACAATTTGATTGGAATATGCAAGAGAGAGTACAGGAAAAAAAAAAACCATTAGACCGAAGACGTGATTAACAAGTAACAACCGATTTTATACTGGGGAATCACAGTTACACATCTTGAAAGGTTAAAGAAAACATGTGGCATAAAAATGTACAACAGGCCATTGGGAATGTTTATACTGTGTATAACTAAAGAGCAAACCCCACTCTTTTCTTGCACTGATGATGTTACCTAGTTGGGTAATGAGACGTCTGCAAAAAAACAACCAAGCTCAGAAAGCATCATAATTTTGATTCCCTCTGCAGGGAGTAAGAAGAGAATGTTCACACAAGCCTTGCCTTGTTTCTCCATTAACTTTATAATATTAAGTGATATAATAATAATAACAACAATAATAATAATAATAATAATAATAATAATAATAATAATAATAATAATAATGTATATGAGCCTTTATGACCATCAAGCGACTCTGAGTGGCTTACAATATGAAAAAAAGTAATATAAACAGTTAAAATGAGAGATATTAAAAGATTTAAGTATTAAAATTAAAACATTTACAATAACAACAAACCAAATACGATGATCTGAACATGGAACCTCTATCCACTTGGGGAAAAAATGGAATGAGAAGGCACAGCCAGGCCAAACACATAAAGGTTTTGATTTCTCTCTCTTTTTTTTTCCTTTTTTTTTCCTTTGTCAAAGATGTACAAGATAACAAGTGTAGGTATGAACATAAACATGAACAAGGGGGAATAAATACAGATAAATGGGGACAGTAAGACAGGGACGGTTGTCACGCTGGTGCACTTATGCACACCCCCTTTAAGGACCTCTTAAGAATGGGTGAGATCCACAATAGACAGTTTGAGGTTGAAGCTGCGAGGGGTTGAGGCTGTAACAATGGAGTCAGGGAGGGCATTCCAGGCATTGACCACTCTGTTGCTGACGTCGTATTTTCTGCAATCGAGTTGTGGGAGCTGTTTCACTTGAGTTTGTAACAGTTGTTTGCCCATGTATTACTGTGATTGAAGATGAAGAAGTCATTGACAGGCAAGACGTTATAGCAGACAATTTCGTGTACTATGCTTAGATCGGACCACAGGCAGTGCAGTTCCAGATTGTCCAAGCCCAAAATCTCAAACCTGGAGGCATAAGGAATTCTATTGTGAGTGGAGGAGTAGTGTACTTTTCTCGAGAAATACCTCTGAACCCACTCAATTGTGTTAATGTCCGATATACAGTGCCAATTCCAGATGAGCTGTATTCGAGAATTGGTCTAGCAAAGGTTTTGTAGATGATACAGTATAATTTACAAAGGGAATCACACTCATCAGACCTTGTTTGAGTTAGAGGACTGGAAACCTGTTAGAGTTCTACTTTAACCTACTTTTTCCAGTACAGACATCAAATTCAAGACATTAACTCCAGCTTTTTAACCTTTTCCCCTTTCACAGGCTTTTATTTCTGAGCTATTCAGTTCTCATTCTGGCCACTAAATGTCAGCAAAGACCAGAGTTTTCCCATGCAATAGTTTATTTCCTCTGAAATTAAGCCATTCCATTGCTTTGGAATGTCCTTTTAGGATTACTTATTTAAAGGAAATATCAGAACTTTCTCGTACATACATACATATCCCCCTCAAGAGGTGATAAACTAAAGTATCGAATTTGCCAAAATTGCAGATGGAACCTAAATTTTTAAAAAGTTAAAGAACTAATCTAGTTTTGTTTGGAAACTGCTTCTGGGCTTTACGCTCAAAAGAGGGAAAAAACAAAAATAAAACTTCCACTGTAGGTTTTGATGATTAGATTAACTCTATTGTTACAGAAATGGCTAGTGCTTACTAAATATGTACAGCAAAAAGTTGAAGGTCGCAACTGTGTTTTGTATTTTATGACGCTGAAAAAAGTTGGAAGTCACGGCTTTTTCCCCCTTCTTCCTTTACCTTTCCCTTCTTTCCCTTTTCCCTATTCCTTATTATCTCTGCTATCATTTGGTTTTTTTATATTATAATAAACTTTAATAATAATAAAAAAGAATTTGCCAAAATTGCAATAGTTCTGATTTTTGCAGATAGCTTCTTTATGAACGTTCTGTGACAGCACAATCCAGGAGAAGATCCATCCATCCATCCATCCAATTTATATGCTGTCCATTTTGCCATCAAATGATTGGAATTTGCTGCCATTACATGCAAGAAAACGATTGGCTGGATATGCAGCATATCTAATTGCTAAACTGAGCTGTTTGGTGGGTTTATACAACAGAGTGTATCATAACTAAATAGATTAGATTTCAGATTAGATGAACAGAGTTGGAAGGGACCTTGTAGGTCATCTAGTCAAGCCCCCTCCACCCAGGCAGGAGACCCTACACCATTTCTGACAAATGACAGTCCAGTCTCTTCTTGAAAGCTTCCAGGGATGAAGCTTCCACAACTTCTGAAAGCAACTTCTGTTCCATGGGTTGATTGTTCTCCCTGTCAGAAAAATTCTCCTTATTTCCAGGTTGATTCTCTCCTGAATCAGTTTCCATCCATTATTCCTTGTCTGGCCTTCAGGTGCTTTGGAAAATAGCTTGACCCCCCCTCCTCTCTGTGGCAGCCCCTCAAATATTGGAAGACTGCTCTCATGGCTCCCCTGGACCTGCTCTTCACTAGACTAGCCCTGCCTAGTTCCTGTAACCGTTCTTCATATGTTTTAGCCTCCAGTCCCCTAATAATCTTTGTTCTGTACACTCATTAACATTCTTGAAACCCCGCGCTTTGATTGGCCAAAGCGCGGGGCGATCTGATTGGTTCAGCGAGCCGTGCTGATTGGCCCGCTAAGAATCTCCCGCGATTGGTGAATACGAATCGCGGGAGATTCAAAGTGGTGCCATTGGCCACGGCCGCCGCGGCTTGAGAATAAAAAGCCGCTGTTTTTATCCTTGGAGCCAGATCGGTTCCAGGAACCAATAAAGAGCTGAAACCTAGTCACCGCCTCCTGGTCTCCTTACTGACGGACACGACAATCTTGGTTGCTCTTCTCTGCACTTTTTCTAGAGTCTCAACATTTTTTTATAGTGTGGAAACTAAAACTGGATGCAGTAATCTAGGTCTGGTGAGTAGTATTACTACCTCAATTGATCTTGAATTAAGCAGACTTGGCATTTGAACTTCATGCTAAGCCACCTCACACACACACACACACACACACACTCCAGAATGAAACTAAGATCACCACTAACCAAGATCTGCATATTGCATAAATACAGCCTAATGCTTTCCACACTACCATGGCAGCATCCCTGAGCCCACAGATCAAAATCCGAGCACTTGGCAGCTGGCATGCATTTATGATGGCTGCACTGTCCTGGGGTCATGTGATCACCATTTGCAACTTCCCAGCCGGCTTCCAACAAGCAAACTCAATGGGGAAATTGAATATATGCATCTCTCTCTCTCTCTCTCTCTCTCTCTCTCTCTCTCTCTCTCTCCCTCCCTCCCTCCCTCTCATTAAATCTGTGGACTGAATACTGCCAATATTTTCTTCTGACAGTGCAGAAACAACAACAGAATTTGTCCAGAATCTAAACTCCTGATAATCTGAGGATCTCAGATTTTTGTTTCATTTTCTCTCCTTTAAAATTGAAAGGAAGAAGTAAAGAAGGAGATTTCTAGGTAGCCCTTAGAAAAATTATCTACTGAAACTTCAGAAGTTAGAATGGTGGATGGGCAAGGTTTCCAAAATAGGCCTGATTTAACCCTGATCTGCCAATCAAACTGGTAGCACCAAAGTTATAGTGAATAATTTTAAAGGGGGGAAGGATAAATTAGACAAAATATTTTGTGTTCATTTGTCCAAGGAAGCATTGGCTTTTTCATCAGATACAGCAGTTGAAGATACAGATGTTTTTTTATTTGCTTATTTTACATGGACTCACAATTCTACACAATTCTGTTTCTGATTTTAGTTTCGGCTAAAAATTCTCAGCGACGAGAAGCAGTGACAAAAGCCCCTGGAGTGTGACTTCAACTTAGCTCAAAGCAGTGATGAGAAAAGAGACAGAGGCCAGGGATGGAAAGAGCAGTGAAGAGGACCATCTCCGACACCCTCAAATGAAATTGTCCCACCGTCGTTTCTGGCCCACCATCTTGGCCATGAGAATGAAGGCCAACCCGGTGAGAAGCTCAGTGCCGATGGAGACCCAGGCAAAGACCAAAGACCAGCCAAACTGGATGTTGAGGTTCTCCATGAGCTTCTTCCTCCCCTGGAAAGATGCCACGTACTTGAAGAGGGCAGCAGAATAAGCGATGTAGATGCTGACCCCAAGGAGGGTAGCAAGAGCTATAAAAAGGACACAAATAAGGTCAGAGGGGTCCATATTGAAAACTCTTTCCATAAGGGTCTGGAAACAAGTCACCGTGGCCAACCTGCCACGGGCCAACCTGCCACGGGACAATCCATGTGGGATAAGGATCTGAAAAAATAACATTTAACCCAGCACAGGACTTGCGCAAAATGGTTCGGTTGAGATCAGCCTATGTGGGATTGATTGGAGTAGATTGTAGGGGTGATACTGAAATATTGTATAATTTCATCGTATTTTATTTATCTACATATTAAATTATTGTATTTTATTCTGATTTCATTTTAAATCATATTTTATCCAATTCCTTTTTAAATTGTTTTTATCAGATTTTAGTAATAATTTCTGCCTGGAACATTGCACTTTGATATGGTCCAAGGACTAATCAATAAAGTAAACTTAAACACATGGGAAAAACAACGTAATAAATGTTATCTGCCACTATTTCTTCTACATTATTTCCAGTTTTGTCAACAGAAATAATGCTGAAGAAACAGCGGCGGATCATATTTATCACACTGAGTTATCCCGCGTGAAATTGTCCCACCACAAGTTGTCTCAGGATGAGTTGGCCACAATGAGTTGTCCAATGGCCAATTGGCCATGGCAAGATGGCCATGGTGAATTGCCCCATTCCACTCTATAAACCACTATGCAGATTCTGAAGACTAGAAGGGATTTGGTCATTGCAGCCATGAGTGTATGAATACAGATAGTCCTCGCTTACCAACTGCTTGAAGTTATGATGGCTCCAGCCCTCCCTGAAGGTTCAGTTCTGGAGTGCAGATGATGGCACTTACACATACCTGCGGTATGGAATGGGACAAGTCACCATGGCCAACTTGCCACAGCCAATACACTGGGACAACTCACTGCAAGACAATTCAACCATTCAATTTTGGTATTTACAATAATTTAAAAACTTGTTTTAAATTTGTCATTCACATTTCATTCTGTCCTTCCTTTTGCACCCTTTCTCTAATGATTCTCTTCCAGCGTTTATTTGATAACAGTGTAACTCTTGTCCTGCAGTAAGTTGGCTGTGGCAATATAGCCATGGTGAGTTGGCTGTGCCGAGTTGTCCTAGACCCTCTGTGGTTATATGACCGCATTTTAGGCACTTGGCAACAGCCAGTTGAGCATTCCACAGCCACAGGATACTATTTATGACTTTCTTACCAGAAATCAGCCTTTTCAATTTCCAGTAAAAAAGCATTGATAAGAATGAACTGACTCACTTACCTGTAGGACTGATGACATACGATGAAGATTTGTATTTTTTGTATTGGTTTTATATATTTCATATGATCAAATAGCATTCTAAGGAAATCACTAAGATTAAAAAGCAGAGATTTGGGTGAGTTCACTCAAGCTTCTGTCTTTTAATCAAATGTGTTCAGCCAAGAAAAGGTCCTATTGGACTCTGGAAAAATCCCCTGGAAAAATCCATCCCATTTTTCTGCCCACAGACTTGACTGAGAAATTTGAAGAGACATCTGAGTGGCCAGCTGACTCTAAGTCAGCTCCGGGTGTTATTTTTGGGACTCTCAAATCATAAAACATAGAAATGTAGAATAAGAGGGTTGGAAGGAAACTTGGAGATCTCCTCGTCCAATCCGCTGGTCAAGCAGGGAGACCCTATTTTATTCTGAACAAATGGCTCTCCAGACTCTTCTTGAAAACCTCCAGTGATGGAACACCCACAACTTCTGAAGTCAAACTGCTCCATTGATTAAATTGTTGACACTGTCAGGAAATTTCTCCTTCATTCTAGGCTGGCTCTCCCTTGAATGACCTTCCACCCACCCAGGTGCTTTGGAAAATAAGGCAACCCCCTTCTTCTCTGTAACAGCTACTCGAGTATCATAAGATTGCAATCATGTCACCCTTAATTCTTTTCTTTGTTAGACTAGACATACCTAGTCCAGTGGTGGGATTCAAAAGTGTTTACTACCGGTTCTGTGGGCGTGGCTTGGAGGGTGTGGCAGAGGAAGGATACTGCAAAATCCCATTCTCTCCCCTCCCCACTAGCCTGTTTTCCAGCTCCCTTCTCCTGGGCAGGGCAACAAAAGAAGACCCAGCCAATCAGCTGGGACTCAATGGGAGGCAGAGAAGAGATGGGGTTACAGCCAGTCAGAGGTGGTATTTGCTCATTCTCCGAACTACTCAAAATTTCTGCTACCGGTTCTCCAGAACTGGTCAGAACCTGCTGAATATCACCTCTGACCTAGTTCCCTCAATTGTTCATCATGTGCTTTAGCCTTCAGACCTCTTATCATTTGAGGTGCTCCTCTCTGCACTCTTTCTAGGGTCTCAACATCTTTTTCATATCATGGTGATCAGAACTGGATGCCGTGTGGTCTCACCGTGTAGTATAAAGTGGTACTAACAGTTCACATGACATCACTTCATGTTAAGGACCACATACCTCCTAGAAGATAGAGCACCCCGGTGCACAGCAGAAGGCAGAAGGCTTGGGTGAAGATGCTAAGGACAGCTGCCATTCCTCCAAAGACTATGATGATGAGACTTAGAGGCAACAGGACCACAAATGCCCCATGAAGGTCTGAAAGGAGAGAGAGGGAGAGAGGCAATCACTTCAACTTAGCTCAAAGCAATGATGAGAGAAGAGACAGAGGCCAGGGATGGAAAGTGCAGTGAAGAAGAGCATCTCCGAAGCTCACTGTTTTAAACACAACCATTACCTCACAGAATGCAGAGTAGAATGATTTCTGTCCTACTACCTAATCTACCGGTAGTTGAAATGTTAATTTATGCTGCCAGTCCATGCATGACATGCCACAACACTAAATAAATTGACGTTTAATACCACACCTGGCAAGGGGGTACTGTGACTGTCTCTTTCGTTGGGTGTGAATTGGTGTTGCAGACATGCCCACGTGAACTAATTCTCTGATTTGGGGCAACTCAGCTAATGACTACAGGAGGAGAGGCATTCACATTTGTGGACAACTGCAAAACTCATCCGTGCTTCTCAGAATAAGTCTTCAACAACCAGCCAATTGACTGATGACAGGAAGAACCTTTTCCACAATGGCAGTCCAAATCTCAGGAGTGCAGGCCTCTTGGCCTCGAATATTGTTTAACTTCAAGATGCTGGGAGATTACTTATCCCCATAAATAAATAAAAAGCAAGCTACGGTGTTAAATCTTCTGGCTGGGTCCTTTCCATCTGAGTAAATGTTGGGTTGCATTTCACCAAGCACCTCGTGGAACAGCTGTTTTTGTTTGCAAAAGTTCTCCTCGCTGCAACGAGATAATCATTAACCATTAATGGATAAGCTGACATTCCTTGAACACTCCTGTGTCCTAGGACCCCTCCACATGAAGGCTTTTTATCACTGGCTTTGTTCCCATGCAATTGCTTTTCCATTTCTCTTTCTCTGACCCATCACCCCAAGACCATTGTCCTACCAGCTGCCCAAACAGAAGGTTGCTAGGTGCCTCTCCATGGCTTTGGGCTTCTCCTAGATGTGGTCTTCTAAGAGTGGTCAGGATTGATGCTTCCAGTTGCTTTATTTTCGTCTGCACTGTCCCCAACCAAGGTAAGGGAACCTAGGGCAGTTTCTTATTACAGGAATGAAAATTGATATGTTCAAAATAATAGAATAACAGTTGGAAGGGACCTTGGAAGTAATCTAGTTCAACCCTTTGCTCAAGCAGGAAACCTAAACCATTACAGACAAATAGTTGTTCAATCTCTTCTTTAAAATATCCAGTGTTGAAGAGTTCTGGAGAGAAGCTATTCTACTGGTTAATTGTTCTCAATGTTAGGAAATTTCTCCTCATTCTAGGTTGCTTCTCTCCTTGATTAGTTTCCATCCATTGCTTCTTGTCCTACTTCAGGTGCCTTGGAGAACAGCTTGACTCCCTCTTCTTTATGGCACTCCCTCAAATATTGGAACACTGCTATCATGTCACTCCTTGTCCTTCTTTTCATTATAGACATACATTTTCCCAAAGACTCAGAAAGTACCACTAGAGAAGGAGGAATACAAGGTTCTCTTTGTATTACAAAGAATGAGGTACACCAATGTTCCTCAAATGTGTAATCTCTGTTGTTTTGCCATGGGTAGCCCCAAAGCCCAGAAAAATACCTAGTGTTCATTTATTTACAAGAAAGGAAGGGAGTTTTATTATGCTAACAAGAGCAAACTGATTCATGTTGGGTCCCTTTTACATTTCCAAAGCACAAGGTGTTGCCCAGAAGTACTTATCCATCTCTATGTCTATCTCTGTTCTGCCTGCTTTCAAATTTTAAATGCTCACAATAAAACAAATGGAAGTTGTCTAGCTATAAAGAAAAGAATTTTACCAATTGATGAGTGGTTGGCCTACCAAAGTAGTCATCTTGAGACTATATAACCTGGTCTGTGGCTGTTTGGGGAGTATTTCTATCACCTGCTTTCTGATTTTCCAAAAGACTATCTACCAGAATGATGCCACAACATAGGGGAAATTGAATGTGCTCTCTTATAGAAAAGACTTCCTGCAAGAGCCTGGTTTTAAAATTGTGCCAATATACTGTATATTTTGAAGGTTTCTATCTGAGAAGCTGCCTTGCTAATTAGGCATTTGAAGGGTTTTTCCCCCACAATTTTGAATGGGCTTGCGTCTCATAGTGAATAAAGGTTATAACCACATGGTTCTTATTCAATAGAAATTGCTGGTCATCATCAGGTCCCATTTTTAAAACTGGACATGTCTCCATGGAGAGCAGAGACAATGACTGCAGCAAAAACTTTAAAAAAAACCTGGTTCTTCAAAGTCTCTCTGGGTAAGAGAGAGGATAAAGGATTGCCCATATTTGTTCTAGACAATTCCTTATAAGGAGTCCACAGTGTCAGGTCTCCAAGTAACATATCCACAGCAACCAAAATACTGAGGCAGGTTGATTCCTCAAAGAATAAGTTTATTGGATACGTCATATTGGCACAGGCTGGTGAAAACCGACTCTGACTATTCACCTAATTCAAAATAAAAGTTTTTCACTTTCTCAAAACATTCAGTCACATGGTCCAATCAGGATGTTGTCCAGTTGCTGGTTGACTCCAGTCCCCTCCTTCCGAACACCTGCAGGAAAGTCCTTGGTTCCCAAGAGAAAGTATTTTGTTTTGGCTACAACACCCCAACTATCTCTATTCCCCCCTCCCTGTCCGTCTTCTCCAATGTGTCAGCGCTGAAATCTCAAAATGGCCTCCGGCAAGCCAGCTTCAGGGTTGGCACACGGGAGAGCAGTTTGTGCAGGTTTGAGTGCCAGGAGACAAAGCAATCAACCATTAAGTTCACAACCAGGGAAAAACCTTTTAAAGGATCTTCAGTTCACTAATTTTTTTAAAGTTGCCTATTTAAACTGGCTTAAGGCTATTCAAAGGGATGCGGTGGCTCAATGGCTAAGATGCTGAGCTTGTCAATCAGAAAGGTCAGCAGTTTGGCAGCTTGAATCCCTAGCGCCGTGTAATGGAGTGAGCTCCCATTCCTTCTCCCAGCTTCTGCCAACCTAGCAGTTCAAAAGAACATAAAAAATGCAAGTAGAAAAATAGGGACCACTTTGGTGGGAAGATAATAGCGTTCCATGTGCCTTCGGCATTTAGTCATGCCGGCCATATGACCATGGAGACGTCTTCGGACAGTGCTGGCTCTTCGGCTTTGTAATGGAGATGAGCTGGAAACAACTAGCACTTATGTGCGAGAGGAACCTTTATATTTTACCTTTAAGGCTATTCAGAATCTTTGTAACTTAAATCTTATTGATTTTATAAATAAATCTATACTTTATTTTTAAGTATAAACAAATAAATGTATTACTAAATAAATGTCAAAAAAAGTTTTTGAATTAAGAAAGTTATAAAAACTAATTAAGGGACCAAACAATATGGAAATATTTTGCTATAAGATTTGTAACTAACTATATAAAATAAATGGCTTTTATTGGAACTAGGATTATTTTGTTTGTTATAAATCGTAACAGACATGATTAAACCCCATAATTGGACATTAGAGGGGACTAAAGATTCAAGGCAAAGAAAAAAAAACTTCCTTTGGTTTTGATTAGGATTGAGATGTTTAAAAATGACACAAAACACTATAACATTTGAAATATTAAAAAGGTCTTCATAAAATGGGTTTCCGGTTTCGCGTGGCTTCGGGGCAGCAGGAATTCGTGACAGCTCGCGATTCCTGCTGTGCTAGCCGTCGAGGTACCCCCGATCCAGATGGGTCAGGGGGATATGGCTGCCCTGTAGGGACAGCTGAAGAGAGAGGGGAGTCGGATAGGGAGGTGGGGGTGTCGCAGACCCCCCCCCCTTCTCCGGAAAAACCCCTTTTTCCCAAGGCGGTGGAGCGGCGGTCAGCAATGGCCGCCACGAAGAAGCCAGCAACCGGGTAAGATTGTGCTGGAGGAAGTGTGAAGAGTGAAAGTTTTGTCTGAGCCGGGTCAAGTAACATCTTTTAAATTGCCTGGAACTGAGCTGTTTGAATTGCTGGAGGATACATTGTATCCCTAAGAAGAGCGAAAAGCGGCGGAGAAGCTGTTAAAGGGAACTTTTTTTTTTTTCTTTACTCTCCCACCCCATGGAAACAGCAGAAATATTTGGATATATTGGACATTGAAAGTGAATTGCTTTGAGAGTTGAAGCTAAGAGACAAAAGGATTCTTGGACATTGAAAAATTTAAGAAATTGGAAAACCCTTGTTGGAGGTATGGATTTCTGATTATTTAAAATTGACATTGCAAGTGGGAAGGGAGAGAAAAAAAATTGGAGCAGAAGCTGAAAAAGGAGGAGATTGCCTAGAATCCCAAAGGAAGATATATGGTAATTGGACCTCTTTGATTAAAAATTAACCCCAGAAAGAGAAAGAGAAGAAGGAAGAAAAGTATTAACTTTTGGAACTTTTTTTTTTTAATTGCTTTTGATTGTTTTTGATTAAAAATACTGTGGTTGTTTTGGAAAAAGTTTCCCTTTTCATAATGGCATCGTTTGTGGATGAACTAGAGATTGAATATCAAAAATATAAAAAAGAAGATACTTTGGGCACTTTGTTTCATTTCTTAGAAATGGCATTATGTACTTATGAAAAGTTGATTACGCAGCAGAAGGACTGGGGCAAGGAAGAAGAGGAAGAAGAAGCCATCTTTGATGAACAATGGGTCCCTTCTGGAGAGGAGGAGAAAAAGGATAAGAAAAAGGGGATTTTAAGAATTATAAAAACAACCAAAAGAGAGAAAAATGAGCGAAAAGGTGGAGGCAAGGTTAGAAAGCAAAGGAAAAGGAGCAAGAAAAGCGAGGAGAAAAAGCAAAGGGGTAAAAAGGGCAAGGAGAAGAATAAGCAAGAGAGAAAGGGGGGGAGGAGAAGCCTTAATGGGGGGAAGCAAGACCTAAAGAAAAAAAGTTTATTTAGAGACAATGGGTGAATTTAATTTAGATTAAAAGAGGGATTCTGGAGGGTACATAAGTTTGTGTTTTTATATGTGTATTTAGAATATAAAATTCATTATGTAATCTTAGAATCTTTTAAACAGAATCCCAAGAAAAATTGCTATACGAAGTATTTTTAAGTTAGGGTAATGAGTTATAGATGTTACTCCAATTGGTGTACAGGAGAAGTATAGTAAAAGAAAAAAAAGATGAATGGATAATTGGAAATAGAACAGACAAAGAATGTTGTTGAAAATGGTAATAAGATATGGAAGGATATATATGCTTTTTTTGGATTTTGTATATTGATAAAAGGCAATAAAATTTTAATTAATAAGAAATAATTGGGATGGAAAGGAGAAGTAGGGATAAGATATGAAGTTAATACTATATGAAGTATTGATATTATAATTTTGAAATGTTATGCCTTATTGGTCTTTTATTATTATTTTTTCCTAGAAAAGAATTTATAAGCTGTTATGCCTTGACTCTTTGTGCATTGTTTTTATAAAACTGATAAAAATGGTTTTTATATATATATATAAAAAAGAAAATGATAATAAGATATGGAAGGATATATGGGATGAATATGATGTTTGAATTTGTGTCTGTGTGAAGAGTTTTAACCCGGGAACAGACAACCTTCAGAAAAGTTCTTTTAGTTTTGTTTATGTTTTGTGTTTTGTGTGTATTGTGTTTTTTGTAAAACTAATAAAATTTGTTTTTTATAAAAAAAAAAAAGAATCAATAAAACCTTGGAGGAATGTTAGATGAGAATAATTGTAAACAAGCCAGAAAGAAATGAATATGATGACTATAAAATGGATAAATATAGAAAAGAAATGAAATTGAATAAGAGTAAAGAGAAATAATGAGAAATTTGCTGAAAGATATTTATGTGTCCATATGGAAATAGGATAAATTAGAATTATGTTGTATAAAAATAATGTTTTATTCGACTTGTAAAAATTTATAATGTTAAGAGGTTTTATGTATTTATGTATTTAATGGTTAATGATGTGTTGTTTTATCTTTAAAATTAATAAAATTTGTTTCAAAAAAAAAAAAGGTCTTCATAAAATGGAGCCAGAAATTAGCCACAACAACAGTATCAGTAACAATGTCCTCATCTATGGATGGACTATGTTGAAAAGACATTAATGAAGGAATGATAGATGTGAAACAAATCTTGCTTGATGAAGAAATAATACAATCAGAATGACTAGATTTATACACTGCTCAAAAAAATAAAGGAAACACAAAAATAAGACATCCTAGATCTGAATGAATGAAATATTCTTATCAAATACTTTGTTCAAAACAAAGTTGAATGTGCTGACAACAAAATCACACAAAATTTATCAATGGAAATCAAATTTAGCAACCCATGGAGGTCTGGATTTGAAGTTACACTCAAAATTAAAGTGGAAAAAAACCCTAGAGGCTGATCCAACTTTGATGTAATGTCCTTAAAACAAGTCAAAATGAGGCTCAGTAGTGTGTGTGGCCTTCACGTGCCTGTATGACCTCCCTACAACGCCTGGGCATGCTCCTGATGAGGTGGCGGATGGTCTCCTGAGGGATCGCCTCCCACACCTGGACTAAAGCATCCCCCAACTCCTGGACAGTCTGTGGTCCAACGTTGGTGGATGGAGCGAGACATGATGTCCCAGATGTGCTCAATTGGATTCAGGTCTGGGGAACAGGTGGGCCAGTCCATAGCATCAATGCCTTCATCTTGCAGGAACTGCTGACACACTCCAGCCACATGAGGTATAGCATTGTCATGCATTAGGAGGAACCCAGGGCCAACCGCACTAGCATATGATCTCACAAGGGCTCTGAGGATCTCATCTCAGTAACTAATAGCAGCCAGGCTACCTCTGGTGAGCACATGGAGGGCTGTGCGGCCCCCTAAAGAAATGCCACCCCACACATTACTGACCCACTGCCAAACCGGTCATGCTGGAGGATGTTGCAGGCAGCAGAACATTCTCCATGGCATCTCCTGACCCTGTCACGTCTGTCACATGTGCTCAGCGTGAACCTGATTTCATCTGTGAAGAGCACAGGGCGCCAGTGGAGAATGTGCCAATCTTGGTGTTCAAATGCCAAATGTCCTGCACAGTGTTGGGCTGTAAGCACAACCCCCACCTGTGGACGTCAGGCCCTCATACCACCCGCATGGAGTCTGCTTCTGACCATTTGAGCAGCCACATGCACATTTGTGGCCTGCTGGAGGTCATTTTACAGAGCTCTGGCAGTGCTCCTCCTGTCCCTCCTTGCACAAAGGAGAGGTAGTGGTCCTGATGCTGGGTTTTTGCCCTCCTACGGCCTCCTCCACATCTCCTGATGTACTGGCCTGTCTCCTGGTAGCACCTCCATACTCTGGACACTACGCTGACAGACACAGCAAACCTTCTTGCCATAGCTCGCATTGATGTGCCATCCTGGATGGGCTGCACTACCTGAGCCACTTGTGTGGTTTGTAGACTCCGTCTCATGCTACCGCTAGCGTGAAAGCACCACCAGCATTCAAAAGTGACCAAACCATCAGCCAGAAAGCATAGGAACTGAGAAGCGGTCTGTGGTCACCACCTGCAGAACCACTCCTTTATTGGGGATGTCTTGCTAAATGCCTCTGCTTTCCACAACAGCATTTGAAATTGATTGTCAATCAGTGTTGCTACCTAAGTGGACAGTATGATTGACTTTGAGTTACATTGTGTTGTTTAAGTGTTCCCTTTATTTTTTTGAGCAGTGTATATTTTTTAAAGTGTGATTCGTCTTTCTCAAGTCTGAATCATTATCACTTCACTTCAAGGCAGTCATATAACAACTTTATGTCAAGAGCTGTCTTGTTTGCCAATTAGCTTCCAGGTGCAACAAGCTGCTGATTGTTGCCATATTATAAAACCCTTTGGGATTCCAGACCTTTTTCTGAGGGACTGCATAATCTACCCATCCAACCAGATGAAATGGGGTCAACTCCTTCCAGGTTCTATCCCAGGTGGCTTCCAGCAGCTTCATCTCCCCTTCTAATGTCAGTAATATCTGGCCTCTGCCAGACAGCTTCTCGCAAGCAAGATTAATAGTCCTATCACAAATTGGAATGCTACCGTTTCAATTAACGGTTGTTATTATTATATCTGCCAATTTCAGCTCTGTCCGGCCTTTCCTTTCCAAAATGAAGTTAAGATCAGCCCAAATGTTCGCCAAATATGGCTTCCTAGACTCAGGCATACTTTCCAATGAAACAGACCAAGATAGGAAAAGCTATCAGAGTGCCCCGGACTACAGACTAGATTGGGAAAGGGAAAAATCCCAGAGGGTCACAGTGGGAAATCACTTCTTTTGGGGGGGCAGGAAAACTATATGAACATTTAGTCACCAAAAACTGAATTTGACCTGAATCTGACATGAATTTTCTACCTTTACCTCATTCAGAAAAAAACAACAACAATACATTCACCCCTTTATTGGTATTAATGGAATCCCTTCTAAAAACTGCCAAATTATTATTTGGGGCAGTGCTTGTCTCAACCCCAAACTGAAATAAAGATGGTGTGAATAATGGCTGTTCATCATAGATCCATTGCCTTCACATGTTTCTGATCAATACCAAAAACTAAGGAGATCTGGACCATAATCCTAAATGGATAAATGAAGAAATGTAATGTAATTCTCCCAGAAGTTACCAAAACCCCTGTTATGAACTAATAAAGGTGTTTAATAAAGTTTTAACAATCTTAAGAAAAATGCAGGGTTCTAATCCTGCACTTCTGATTGGCTGTTAATGGGCCAACTCTCATTGGTTCAAGGGTTTAACACTTCCATGTTTCTCATTAGCTAATAGGTCAGCAGCCTGCCCTATAAAAGGGCTGCTGCTGCCCTAGGGTTTTGCTCTGTTCAGCATGATTAATAAAGAGTTGAAGTTCACTGTTCACTGTCTCGTCTCCGTTCCTTGCACCCATGCGCAGAACTTAACACTGGCGACGAGGATGGGATGCGGAGACATCAGAGTTGACTGAACACTTACAGAGCACCAAACAGAGCACGTGGCTGAAGGCGCATCAACAACGGAAACCATGTCTGGCGGCGCCATACCACCCGCTCCATTTGACCCGGCACAAGAAGACTGGGACTCGTACATAGACCGGTTCCAGATGTTTCTGAAGACCAACAACTTGAAGGATGCCACTACAGGAAAAAAGCGAGCAGTGTTCCTGACCCATTGCGGGCCTGCCATCTTTAAGATGGCCAAGGCACTAGTGAAACCGGCTGTGGTGAAATCCATGGACTGGGACGTCCTCGCGCCCCTTCTACAGGCCCACTATGCACCTGCCGTACCAACACTTGTTCGAAGACATGAGTTTTATCAGAGGGACCAACGGAAAGGAGAGAGCGTTGCAGATTTCATCGCGGATCTCCAGAACCTGGGAGGCCTCTGTGGGTTCGCAGACCTCGAAGAAGCTCTGAGAGACCGAATAGTTCTGGGATTAGATGACCAGACAGCACAGAGCAAGATCATGGCCAAGGAGGACATCGATCTTGCTGATGTCATCAAAGATGCTACTGCAGCAGAAGCAACCAGGAAGTCAGCCGCCCGAATATGCCATACCAACGCACCGCTCCGTCAACTCGCCAGCGATACCTCACCTCGTCTAGAGAGGCACATAATAGTGACCCACCACGAGGACCTCGAATCGCCATCAGAAAGTGAGGAGGAGGAGGTCAACCGGCTCCGGTCTGAACGTGACCAATACAGCCAGCGGAATCGAAGACTACCGCACCAATGTGGGGCAAACCACCCGTGATCAGACTGCAAATTCCTCGACACGCTCTGCCATTCCTGTGGGAAGAGAGGCCACATCGGGAAGGTCTGTAGAAGCAAGCAAGGATCCAGCCCAATTCAGAGGAGAAACAACTACCGCCAGACCACAGGGAATCGTCCTGTGAGTCGGGAACATTTGAACCACCAATGGAACAACCACTCCTACAGAAATAAAACACTGGCCACTTCAACGAGACAGGAAGAGGCACACCAAACCATTACAATCGGTCACGCTTCATCGTTAGATGCAAAGAAGATCCGAGTGAAGGTTGCCATCGAAAACCAGCCTTGCGTGATGGAAGTCGACTCAGGATCGTCCCTCTTGATGGTTTCCTGGAAGACCATTAAACAATTAATCCCTGCCGTCCAGCGTCAAGACCTCAGAGCCCAAAGAATCATACTCAAAGATTATCAGGGGAACCGAATTCTGGTCGTTGGATCCAGCCAAGTCCAAGTCTCATTCAAAAATCGTGCTGCGTCATTACCACTGACCGTTGTCGACCGCGACCGGCCTAGTTTGTTAGGCCTTCAATGGTTCACCCCACTCAGGATCGAGGTAGCCGGCATTCACCAAACCAGAAGCGACAACTAGGAGAGGCCCTCGTCCAGGAATTCCAGGATGTCTTTGCAAACAAACTAGGAGAGTACAAGGGGACCCCGATATCATTTAACCTTAACCCTGAAGTAGCCCCCATCCGCCTTAAGCCTCATCGGGTACCTTTTGCCCTTAAACCAAAGACTGACGAGCAGCTCAATAAATTAATAGCCCAGGGTGTTTTAAAACCAACTGACCACGCCCATTGGGAAACCCCAATCATAACACCCATCAAACCAGATGGATCGTTAAGGATTTGTGGGGACTACCGGGCCACCCTTAATCACGCCCTTCAACAGAATGCTTACCGGTGCCGGTGGTGCAACACCTTCTCCATTCCCTGGGGGGCGGAAAAGTCTTCGCTAAATTGGATTTAGCACAGGCGTACCAACAACTGCCTGTAGATAAAAAAACCGCGGAGGCACAGATGATCGTTACGCACCAAGGCACCTTTAAATGCAACTGACTGCAATTCGGAGTGAGCGTAGCCCCAGGGATTTTTCAAAGTCTGATGGAGAGACTCTTGCAAGGGATCAAGGAGGTCATGCCATACTTTGATGACGTTTTAATTGCGGCCCCGAATAGAGAAGTACTAGAAAAGCGTCTTTAAATGGTTCTCCAGAAATTTAAAGACTCCGGCCTAAAGGTTAAAAAAAAAATGTCAACTGTGTACAGATAAAGTAGAGTTCCTGGGGTACCTAATCAATAAGCAAGGCATTCACCCCACAAATAGCAAACTAAAAGCAATCAAAAATGCCCCAAGACCCAGAAATAAGACTGCCTCCAAGCTTTCCTGGGGCTCATTAACTTTTACAACATCTTCTTGCCCCAGAAAGTGACCGTAGCTGAGCCCCTACATGACTTCTCGACAAAAAAGCAACCTGGGTCTGGGGACACCAAGAGGAGCACGCATTCCGGCAAGTGAAAAACTTACTAACCTCAGATGCTGTTTTAATGCAGTATAACGAGACTTTGCCTTTAACAATTACATGTGATGCGTCACCATTTGGAGTAGGAGCCATTTTGAGTCATGTGTTACCAAATGGTAGTGAGGCCCCTATTGCCTATTTTTCAAGGACCCTATCAAAGGCTGAATGTAACGATAGCCAAATTGACAAAGAGGCTCTTGCTGTTGTATCTGCTGTGAAACGGTTTCATGAATATGTGTATGGACGAGTTTTTACTATTATTACCGATCACAAACCTTTGCTAGGGATTATAGTGGGAGACAAGCCAATCCCCTATATATTGTCACCTAGAATGACTCGCTGGTCAGAATTCTTAGCTGCAAACAACTATAAATTACAACACCGCCCGAGGAAAGCCATTCCCCATGCTGATGCACTGAGCCGTGCCCCACTTCCGGAAACCATTGACGACCCAGCTCCGACCCTTACGACACTCCAGATTGAAACACTACATTCACCACCGCTAACAGCCAGAGACATCGTTATTGAAACGAAACGAGATCCTGTCCTGGCGCGAGTTCTCAGCTGGGTCGAACGAGGATGGCCAGTAGAACAAACCCCTGATGACTTCACCCCTTTAAGAAACCGGCAAACAGAACTTTTTTCACAAAAAGGCTGCATCCTATGGGGAGACAGAGTCGTCATCCCAGAGCGGTTACAACGAGCAGTATTGAAAACATTGCATGACGGTCATCCCGGCATCGTGTGTATGAAAGCGCTCGCACGAAGCTACACGTGGTGGCCGGGCATCGACAAGCAGATCGAAGCCTGGGTAAAGACTTGTCTAAAGTGCCAAGAAGTCAGCAGTGCCCCACCTAGAGCAACTCCAACGGAGTGGGAAACCCCCCGGGGGCCGTGGTCCCGCATCCACGTTGACTTTGCGGGACCTACTAAGGGACATACGTTCCTCCTAACAGTGGATGCCTATTCCAACTGGCTCGAGATCCACAAAATGAACACTACTACAACCGATTCCATCATCCGAAAATTGAATAGGCTATTCGCAACGCATGGGCTGCCAGACGTTCTGGTCTCTGACAATGGACCCCAGTTCATCACCCTGGCGTTTGAACAATACTTAGCGGACCGGGGTATCCGCCATGCGCTAACTTCACCAGCGCACCCTGTGGCTAACAGCAGGGCCGAGAGCATGGTCCAATTTGTTAAAAAAACTCTCCACAAAATGGACTATGGGGACATTGACGACAAACTAAACAGAATACTCCTACTCCGCACAGCGTCACCAACAAGACTCCAGCTGAACTGATGGGACGCAAGCTCCATTCCCACCTCGACCGGCTCCACCCGTCCTATGAGCCAGAGAAACCCTGTGGATCTAGTGGAAAATGCCGCGAATTCATGGTAGGCGACTTAGTTTTCGCTAAAAACCTTTCCGGCAAACCATTATGGGTCGAAGCAACCTTAACTCAAACCACCGGGCCCAGATCGTACCGTATGCAAACATGGGACGGAAAAATATGGAAACGCCATATAGATCAGCTTCACTCTAGGCTGCAACCCAGTTCCCGCAACTCCTGTGACTCTCAAACTGAGGGAGGAGGGGATGTCGAAGAAACCGAATTCGAGATGGTGGAATGCGGAATTGAAGGAAGTCAACAGCCAGGCGCAATACATGAAGAAGAATCAGGGAGAGGGTTGGTCTCACCACAGAGGAATACCTCAACAGAGGCGAGCCCGCAGAGATCAGAGGATAACAACGTTATAATTAGTGGCACCGAGTCGTCCAGTGAGGATGCGGAACCGCCTGTACCAGATATATCAAAAAACGTCCCGCCAAAACCGGACTACAGACAGGAACCGGTGGGACAGCGCAAATCTAATAGACAGTTAAAACAACCTGCATATCTACGGGATTACGTCACCGCACCCCTCAAACGGAACCTAGGGGGAAGGGGTGTTATGAACTAATAAAGGCATTTAATAAAGTTTTAACAACCTTAAGAAAAATGTAGGATTCTAATCCTGCACTTCTGATTGGCTGTTAATGGGCCAACTCTCATTGGTTCAAGGGTTTAACACTTCCATGTTTCTCATTGGCTAATAGGTCAGCAGCCTGCCCTATAAAAGGGCTGCTGCTGCCCTAGGGTTTTGCTCTGTTCAGCATGATCAATAAAGAGTTGAAGTTCACTGTTCATTGCCTCGTCTCCGTTCCTTGCACCCATGCGCAGAACTTAACAACCCCAATATTGTGACTGAGTCTACCTTTTCACCTTGCTAATATACCTTCAGCCCAAATATCTAATTTCATAAAGCCCTGGTCATGGAGAATAAATGTTTCATTTTAATAAATTGGAAGGTATCATAGACTTCCTCCATATTACAATGTGTGCCACCCAAAACCCTAGCATTGCAAAAAAAAAATTATTCCCAATGAATAAAATACTGGAGTCGGAGGGCAGTGTTGGTAGATAACACTGACTTCCCTATATGGCAATTGCTGTCAGGAAATAAAACTTAGAAGCTACTTACGCAGAATATTCTTACGCGAAGTTGTCATGTTTGCGGTTTTAGATTTGAACGGGTTTACCATAGGGAGGCATGTTCTATTAACTGCAAGAAAAGAGGAAACCATCAGATCTGCTCAAGCAACAGTTTTGGTCAACCATTTCCCATCTGGCCCCTCTGCTTAATCAACTTAAGCTTCGAGTTGATTAACCTGGCAATTGAAACAGAAGGCATTAAATGCAGCCCTAGCTTATTATTAGAATATTGTTAGCATGTTGTATGGATATGTATTGTCCAAAGTTCTTGCATTTGGTCAGGGCAATTATATAAAAACCTAGCTGTAATATTTTTGAGAAATAGCATAGTTGAAATCCTGCTGATCTGAACAAGAACTATATGCTATTTGTCTCTATAATAATGATAAAAACAATTCATTTTATATATATAGACGAACACAATACAGATGAACATAATACAGAAGCCTGATGATGGCAGATGAGATTCTGCTGATATATATATATATATAAAAATACCCGAACAAAGCTGAATGCCATACATGTAAGTACCCGCGAAAACTTAAGAAAATATATATATATATGTATGTATGCATGTATGTATGTATGTATGTATGTATGTATATATGTATGGCATTCAGCTTTGTTCGGGTATTTTCCCACGTCATAGTAGTTGTGCTTTTAAAGTTGTAGCAACGTTTCAGCAGAATCTCATCTGCAAGCCTGATCACTCTGAGAAGCACAGAAATGAAGACACAAGCCTGAAGATGATGAATGAGACTTCATCGAAACGTTGCCTAGATACTTCCAATCTTACGCGGGAGAAAACCTGAATAACCAAAGATCCACATACAAATACCTGTGAGAACCTCAGAAAACAAATACATACATACATACATACATACATACATACATACATACATATTCAGAGACTCTAGATAATTATATAACTCATACACATGGGCTGTAAAGTATAGTTTTATACTTTTCTCATTCATAGTTTTTCAAAGTGTCCCAGGTTGTTTTTTTTAAGGGAGACTTTTCAAAATTCTCCACTGAATATGTCAAAACAATGGATGTCTAAAAGTACACAATCCTCTTAAGGTGGTTTAATTTCTTCCAATTTCCTTGGAAGAAATTTCTACCTGGAATCTCCTCTAGGGATTTGCAGAGACGATTACACAATGCAAAGCAAGAAAGGCAATGAAAGGCACACATTTTCTAGCCACCTTTGTCATTATAAAGGCACCTATTCACCACAACCCCACCTAGGACAAATTGTCCAAAATTCTCTTCCCCTTCCAGACAACTTCCATGCTAACTTCTCTTTCATCAGACTAAGTCAAAAAGTGGGAGTAGGGAGGACTGTACAGCATTATTTTTGTTCTTCTAAACCCTGACAATATTAGGAAGGTGATGTGTTCGGATGAATCTTTTCTGAAATGAAAGTGTAGTCATGGAACCTGGTGATTGTAAGGATAAGGGAACAAAATAGAGGGTGAGAAACTTATGCAATTTCAGGAGAGTTCACACGTTTGTGTACCCCTGTGACAAAATGAGACTGAAAGTTTTTAAAGCATTCTCCTTATCAAAATAAACAAATTGTCTCCTTTGATAGTATCCATCAGTCACATTGTTGGACCACTTGGGAGTCTAGCCTTGGGAAAGGGTCATTCAGTTAAGCCAATTAAATATGCTGATTACTTGCAAAACAAAAACAAAAACCCACCAACTTCTCAGGGAAACCCTGGATATACTTACATTGGCAAGTCCTCCAGAGTCCTCTATGAGATTTCAGGTTACCTGTATGGTTAGTCAACTCCTCCAACCCTGAAGCATCAATTTGGTACCAAAAGTCTGTGACCAGGGCAGCCACCAGGAAGGTGAAACTTAAAACAGCCATCAAGACTGCAAACACAGAAACTGTGTTCAGTGTAACTTTCATGGTGAATGGCTGCTGTCTGCGTTGGCCCTTGAGACTGGATGATGTTCTTTACTGGCCCTTAAGAGTAAATGAACAGAACTGTTGTGGAAATCTCTTGCAAGCCCACTTTCTGGAGTTTCCCTGGATGTCCAATGTTCCTCTTTGCAGCGTTTCCTTAAATTTTACCGAAGTGTATTCCTACTGATAGTTTGATCATCTGCTGGAAGGTACAGTCGTGGATGTAAATTGAATTCTGCCCCTTTTCTTTATTTACTCTTCTCTTTGTGATAGTTGATGCCCAGTTACTTTGGGAAAGGGGGAGGTGTTGACCAGGAGCAGTCCCTCACATTTCATTCAGTTGTCATGCAATTAAGTAAATACGTAAGATACTCAGCGCTAACATTTCCTCTTTGTTGAAATGCCAAACAGTTCCCTAGTAGACCTCAGGTCTTCCATTTTCCCCGAACATGGTGACATTGAAGGAAACCCAGAGGAGACTAGTAATTCTCAGTGCCATGAACAGGTCCTTAGGTGTGAATCGCTTGGGTCTTTGAATGTTGAAAGAGTGGGACTTCCCCAGAAAATCCTGTTGTTGTTTTTTTAACTCTATGGGGCAATTAAAGAATCCAATAATTGTCCTCCCTCATACAATTTTCACCATATACAGTATGCTCAATGGTAATTCTTTTTTTATTACCAGTATTATTATTATTAATTTATACATTTTCTCTTTACATACATAAGTGCTTTGTGGACATTGTGTTGTCTAGGTTAATTTGCTTACATAATGCTATTTTTCCAGTTCCTAGTTTCTACCTCTGTTGTCTAACCATTTGTAAAACAAGTCCCATGTCCGAAAATAGTCTGTGCCTTCTTTTTCTGTTATCTTCAATGTCAGTCTGTCCATTTCTGCACAGTCTAATATTTTTGGATTATTGCTTCTTCTGTAGGTGTTTCCTCATTTTTCCAGTGCTGTGCAAATACAATTCTTGCTGCTGTCAAGACATGTAATATTAAATATACATTCCCTTCCTTATATTTTTCTGGCATTATGCCTAAAAAAATAATACCCCTTTGGGATAATACTTATAACTATCCACTTGTGTTCACAAAAAGCCAACTCCATACATTTTGTGCATTCCAAGCAAGTGGTATGCAATTCCAATTCTCTAAAGAAAAATAGCCACCATGGATGCTAATTGCATACATGAGTCAGTCTTCAGAGTTCAATTAGCTTCATTAAAAGGTCAATGGATTGAAGCTGCTTTTATTGACTTCATCATCTTTAAGCTATGGAGATTACATTGGGATGGCTTCCTAATCTTTTGTTTTATTTTCTCTCTTCTTTTAGAACATGCTGAAAGGTGGTTGAGCTTCTGGTAATTTTTTTGTGACTATGTCTACAACTTGGTTGGTAGAAGGAAGCTTTATCTGGTGGAATCTTAGAATAACCATCTATTTTAATTCCTTGCAATATATGAAGCAAAAACATCTTTCTGAATGGCCCAGAACTAAAGACAGGAGTTGTGCTTGATCCTTTAAGCGGAGGAAAAAAAATCTACTAACTGATAGTTCATTTTGGAACAATTTTCTAATTCGTTATCTAAAAATGATATTTGCATGGAATTCATATAGCACCAACATTTCAAAATTCCATTTGCTAATATTTTGAGGAACAAAGAAGTGGCCAGTCTGTGAGATTTAGATTCTGGGCAACCAGTTTCCAGCACTTTCTCATTTTGTAAACTATAAGTTATTCTTCCCACCCATCACCTTCAAGGAAAACTATTCCTGATATTACTTTTATATGCTTAGGTATAAAAGGTTCTGTTGGACTTATTGTAGTCTTTCAGATCTTGAGAATGCACAATGCACAATGAAAGGAAGGATAAATAAGCACATTGAATGAGCCATAACTCCATTTTGGATCCTGGCAAATTGGCAGCTGTTTATTTATATTTACTATTTCTATACCAATACAGCTACATATCTTTAGGTAGTTCACAATAGAATCATAAAATAACTACAACAAACATAAATATGGTAATAATAATGCTCTTTGTTAGACTAGATATATCTATTTTCCTTGGACATTCATTATATGGTTAGTCTACCCCCTTATAATCTCTGCTGCTCTTCTCTGTACACTTTCTAGAATATCTCAATATCTTTTTTTTAAGTCATGGTGACTAGAACCGGATGTAACGTTCAACACCACCAACAAATGTCATTCATGCAGCCCTATTAACAAGAGTTCTAAGAGACAAGCACTGCTTATAGAGAGTGCAGAGAACAGCAACCAGGAGGATTAGGGGACTGGAGACTAAAACATACAAAGAACGGTTACAGGAACTGGGCTTGGCTAGTCTAGGAAAGAGAAGGACCAGGGCAAACATGATAGCAGCCTTCCAATATTTGAAGGGCTGCCACAGAGAGGAGGAGGGGGCCAAGCTGTTTTCCAAGGCACCCAAAGGCCAGACAAGGAATAATGGATGGAAACTGAACAAGGAGAGATTCAACCTGGAAATAAAGAAAAACTTTCTGACAGTGAGAACAATCAACCCGTGGAACAGAAGTTGCCCTCGGAAGTTGTGGGAGCACCATCACTTGAGACTTTCAAGAAGAGATTGGATGCCATTTGTCAGAAATGGTGTAGGGTCTCCCATTTGGGTGGGGGATTGGACTAGATCAGCGGTCGCCAACCGGTGGGCCGTGAGAAAGTTTTGGTGGGTCACAGAGAAATCTCACCCCCATAAAGCAATTAATCCAGGCCGCATAGAAACACAAGGCTGCGCCACCACAGGAACCCTCCCTGCCCACTCACTCCTTACCCAGCAAACTTCCCTGCTAAATTGCTCTTTTTCCGTTTTCCAAAAATCATCTGTTATGCTGTGCTGGGAGATTTAGATTAGCTAGGAAGCAGGAAATGGTTGGATTTCTTGGTTTCTAGCTAGTCTTTAGATCTTCGGCTCAGCACAGACGAATCTCCCTTAGGACTGAAGGTTTGCTTTAAAGCAAATTCAGTGCAGACTCACGGCAAGCAAATTTGAGAGACTGAGCTAGCCGATGGCAGATCAATAGATCACTGAATAATTCTGCCTGCCTGCTTTGCCTGATTTTGGGTAAAAGTTGCTCTTTTTTATAAAAAAAAAATTCAATATTTATATAAATATTTATAATATTTACAAATAAGCCATGCCCAGCCAGTCACATGACCACCAAGCCACACCCACAAATTAGGCCACACCCACAGAACTGGTTAGTGGACCCTGGGATCTAAAATTATGAGTTTGGTGGTCCCTGAGGTCCAAAAGGTTGACGACCCCTAGACTAGATGACCTACATGGTCCCTTCCAACTCTGTTTATCTGTTATCTGCATTTGCAATCATGATAGTAACAAGTGTTACAAGTCACTTTCAGAAAAAAAGAGCTACTTGTTAAAAATAACCTCCACAAGAAATCAGAAAAGAAAAATAACACCACTTGCAGAAAGAAACAAAAACAGAATAGTCACGATTGAGTATCTATGTAAGATTAATTGTAACCCATCTCCATGCTCTTGGTGGTCTTTATTAATAAAATGAATACTGATAGTCCTCATACTTTGAACTGTTCAAAGTTATGATTTATAACCAAGTTTCAAGATTTCAATATTGCCTCCTCCATTGGCCATATTATTGCATTTTGCATGCTCAGTAGCCAACATTTATGGCCATTTGCAATGTCTTTCAGTCATATGACCATGACTTGTTGACAGGTTTATAAATCTGGCCTAAAGCAAACTATGGATTCACTTAACAACTGCCACAAGAAAGGTCATAAAAATGGGCCCAACTACATGGTGACCCACTTAAGAGTCCAAAGTTCAGGATTAACTGTAAGCTAGCTAAATCCGGAGGTTCTAGATGCTGTACAACAAGATTATAAAGGAGAATATAATAACAATAAATACTACAAGTGACAAATAAGTTAATTATCAAAGATCTTGCAGAAAAATCAGGGTTTCTTGCAGAAAAATCAGGGTTTTTTTTTATTCAAATACCAAATCAATTTGAATTAGAATGCTTTATCAAATGGTTTTGCAATATTGAAGGATTATGTAAAGAAGACATTACATAAAAGCAATTCAAAAATAAAACAGCCAGCACAAGTACAATTTATCTCAAGATAAGGAGAAAATTAAATATAATCAGTCAGTACAATATTCTAGCACTTTAATCAAATAGAAAAAACATAGAACAACCAGGAAGGTAGGTGAAATAGAAATGCAGCTTAATAAAAGATTAGAAAATGAAAAGATCAGAATGATAGGTTTACAAAAGAAATGAGAACATTTGAGTGCAGGGCAAGATCAGACCAAGGCGTTTTTTTTAAATCCAATCTCTTGGTTCCACAGAAGATAACAATTCTGCCTGCAGTGTGCTAGAAATTGACTGTGTTTTCTTGTTTTCGTCTGTGATCTGGACTACATATCAGCCTTATTATCATAGAAAATAGAATATGGGTAGGCAATTAATTTCCAAGAGGCCACACGCGAAACAACTATTGTGGGCCAAATCAATAGGGCCGTTGTCACCACAAGTCAGATGAGGACAGGCAAAGGGTGAGATGTGACCCAAAAGCTATAGAATGCCCAGGTCTGATATGGAATCATAGGACTATCAGGAAATTTCTCCTAGATTTGATTTCATTTTAATGATGTTCCACCTGTTACTTCTTGTTCTGCTCTCTGGTGTTTTAGAGAATAAATCAATCCCCGCTTCTCTCTGATAACCCCACAAGTAGTGGAAGACAGTTTTCATAACCCTACCCCCAGTGGTGGGATTCAACCAGTTCGCACCAGTTTGGGAGAAACAGTTGTTAACTTTCTGAGTAGTTTGGTGAACTGGTTGTTGGAAGAAATCATTAGGGCAGAGAACCAGTTGTTAAATTATTTGAATCCCACCACTGTCCCCCACCCCCACCCCCAGTCAAACTAAATCACTTTCAAATCATAAGGGATGCCTCTTTTAGGCAGAATACATTACCCAGATATGAACCTTTAACACTTTCTAATATCTACCATAATACATGTTTCCCCTCAAAATAGGTTTATATCGTCATCTACCGCCTGATCAAGTTGTGTAGTCCATAAGTTTTTGCAGTATAAGAGTTGCAAATTACAGGATAGTTTTTTTCTGAAACCAAATTGTTTATTAGAGAGTAGGTTGTTTGTCTCTAAGTGGAGGATAATGGATTGGTTAGTATTTGATTCTATGACTTTACTGGTGATGCCCCATAAGGAGATTGGTCTGTAATTTTTAGCTAGGCTGGGGTCTCCCTTTTTGAAGATGGGGATGACTGTGGCTTGTGACCATAGGTTAAGCAAGGAGCTGATCCTGAAAGATTTTTCAAAGATTATGCTTAGAGGTTCTGCTATGGCAGTGGGTAGCTTTTTTAAGAAGTAGGCACATATTCCGTCCGGTCCAATAGATAGAGATGGTTTTAGATTGCGGAGTGCTTTTCCAACACTGTCTTCTGTAAGATCAATATGTATTAGATCATTGTTGTTATCTGTGGTTTGGCTAGGAAATACTGGGCATGATCCATTGCTGTTTACAAATACTGAGCCAAAGAATGTGTTAAAGAGGTTGGCTTTAATGGTGTCGTCGTTGCAGTTTAGTTAGCCATGGAATTATGTATTGTGAAATGTTTTAATAAAATAACAGAGTTGTAAGGGACCTTGAAGGTCTTCTAGTCCAACAATCAATTGTCTGAAATAGTATAGGTTCTCCTGCTTGAGCAGGGGGCTGGACTAGAAGACTCCAAGGTCCCTTCCAATCCTATTCTATTCTCTGTTCCATTCCACTCCCTTTCTATTCTCTATTCTATTCTTTCTATTCTCTTTTGTATTCTCTATTCTATTCTATTCTATTCTATTCTATTCTATTCTATTCTATTTTCTATTCTATTCCATTCTATCCCTATTCCATTCCTATTCCATCCCTATTTTATTCCCATTCCACTTCATTCCCATCCTATTCCTATTCCTATTCTATTCTATTCTGTTTTCTATTCTATTCCCATTCCATTCCTATTTTATTCCCATTCAACTCCACTCTATTCCCACCTTATTCCTATTCTGTTCTATTCCCATTCCCGTTCTCTGTTCCTGTTCTGTTCTATTTTATTCCCATTCCCATTCCCATTCCCATTCCTATTCTTTTTATTCTATTCTATTCACCATGACCAGTGATCTTAGAAGCTTTCGGAGACACGCTGAAGCCCATCTTCAGATAACACTTGTGCCTTAATAACTTAATATTAATATCTTAATGTGGCCACTGATGGAAACACAAGCGTGGGACTCTCCACAGCATATGTTTGCACTGTATGTTCAAGAGAGGCTTGAACTTTGGTAGCGTGGATGGAGGACCTGGTGAGCCTCTTGTGTTAACCTCTTCAGTTTCTATGGATTCACAGCACATCAGAATAATAGATTCAGAGGGCTGGAAGGGAGACAAAGCTCAGAAGACCTAACCTCTTGTCCCAGTGACCAACCCAGATTGGATCGTGCAACATTATCCTGGGATAGATATATTCACCTTCATTTGGTGGGAAGGGAGCTTAAAGGTCTTCTAGTCCACCCTCCTTACAAGGGAGGAACTTCTGGGAAGGTTTATTCCTATCCCATTCTATTCCTATTCCATTCCCATTCCATTCTCCCCCTGCTCAAACTGGACAATCAGAATAGAGCTGGAAGGGGCCTTGGAGGTCATCTCGTCCAACCCCCTGCTCAAGCAGGAGACTGGCTTATATCATGTAAGATAGGTGGCTGTCCGGTTTCTTTTTAAAAGCATACACTGAATTGATGGCACCATATATAAGAATATCTACACGGGTTGGGAAAGGAGATTCCACAAAAGGCATGGAGAATAACTGGTTTCACATCTTGTGGACTTGCATATACAAGTAGATAGTATTTCTAGTCTCCCATGATGGTGCATCAAAACTTATGATACATATTGGACTTTTAATTGCAGCTAATGGAAACTGCCACAGCAGTTTAGTTTCAGTTCCCTGAAATATCCAAAGGAGAGAGCTTAAGTGACGCCATTTTGTTCATGGAGGACAAGCATCCCCGTCCTGTCTGGGGCGCAGGTTGCCATAGTAACCCTGAAAAACGCTGGAGGAGGACGATCCTTTTAGGGCGGAGAAGAACAGCCCCGCCCAGTAAGGTGTCCTCGTCGATGATTGCTCAGTTCGCGCGAGGGGGCGGGGCGCTACAGAAGGCAGGAGCCGGAAGACGGAAACAGAAGCAGCTGGTGGGCGGGGCGAGAGGAAAATGGAGGGATGTGTACGTCTCTGAAGCGCGTCAGGAGGTGAGTTCAGACGGAGCGAAAAGGAGATCGCGAGGCGTTTGTTCGCTCCCCCATCGCGCAAAAGTGCTGCGCTGGACTGCAGGAAGCAACCGGGGAAGGGGAGGAGTGGAAAGCAGGGTTCCCCTGCGCGCTTGCAGAGTGCTAGTTGGCCTCTTCTCCTTGGAAGGAGGGACTGGAAGGAAGGAAGGGGGAAAGACGGAGAAAGAAAGGTGGGAGGAGGGACTGAAAGTAAGAAAGATGGAAAGACGAGGAAAGAAAGGTAGGAACTGAAAGGAAGGAAGGGAAGCAAAGGTGGAAAGACAAGGAAAGAAAGGCAGAAGGAGGGACTGAAAAGAAGAAAGATGGCGTGAAAGGTGGAAAGATGGGAAAAGAAAGGTGGGAGGAGGGACTGAAAGGAAGAAAGATGGAAAGACAAGGGGGAAAAGGTAGGAGGAACTAAAAGGAAGGAAGGGAAAGAAAGGTGGAAAGATGGGAAAGAAAGGCAGAAGGAGAGACTGAAAGGAAGAAAGATGGAAAGAAAAGTGGAAGGAGAGACTGAAAGGAAAGAAGGTGGAAAGGGAACGAAAGGTGGAAGGAGGAACTGAAAGGAAAGAAGGTGGAAAGAGGGAAAGAAAAGTAGAAGGAGGGACCAAAAGGAAGAAAGATGGAATGGAAGGTGGAAAGGTGGGGAAAGAAAGGTGGGAGGAGGGACTGAAAGTAAGAAAGATGGAAAGACGAGGAAAGAAAGGTAGGAACTGAAAGGAAGGAAGGGAAGCAAAGGTGGAAAGACAAGGAAAGAAAGGCAGAAGGAGGGACTGAAAGGAAGGAAGATGGAGTGAAAGGTGGAAAGATGGGGAAAGAAAGGTGGGAGGAGGGACTGAAAGGAAGAAAGATGGAAAGACAAGGGGGAAAAGGTAGGAGGAACTAAAAGGAAGGAAGGGAAAGAAAGGTGGAAAGATGGGAAAGAAAGGCAGAAGGAGGGACTGAAAGGAAGAAAGATGGAAAGAAAAGTGGAAGGAGAGACTGAAAGGAAAGAAGGTGGAAAGGGAACGAAAGGTGGAAGGAGGACTGAAAGGAAAGAAGGTGGAAAGAGGGAAAGAAACGTAGAAGGAGGGACCAAAAGGAAGAAAGATGGAATGGAAGGTGGAAAGATGGGGAAAGAAAGGTGGGAGGAGGGACTGAAAGGAAGAAAGATGGAAGGACGAGGAAAGAAAGGTAGGAACTGAAAGGAAGGAAGGGAAGCAAAGGTGGAAAGACAAGGAAAGAAAGGCAGAAGGAGGGACTGAAAGGAAGGAAGATGGAGTGAAAGGTGGAAAGATGGGGAAAGAAAGGTGGGAGGAGGGACTGAAAGGAAGAAAGATGGAAAGACAAGGGGGAAAAGGTAGGAGGAACTAAAAGGAAGGAAGGGAAAGAAAGGTGGAAAGATGGGAAAGAAAGGCAGAAGGAGGGACTGAAAGGAAGAAAGATGGAAAGAAAAGTGGAAGGAGAGACTGAAAGGAAAGAAGGTGGAAAGGGAACGAAAGGTGGAAGGAGGACTGAAAGGAAAGAAGGTGGAAAGAGGGAAAGAAACGTAGAAGGAGGGACCAAAAGGAAGAAAGATGGAATGGAAGGTGGAAAGATGGGGAAAGAAAGGTGGGAGGAGGGACTGAAAGGAAGAAAGATGGAAGGACGAGGAAAGAAAGGTAGGAACTGAAAGGAAGGAAGGGAAGCAAAGGTGGAAAGACAAGGAAAGAAAGGCAGAAAGAGAGACTGAAAGGAAGAAAGATGGCGTGAAAGGTGGAAAGATGGGGAAAGAAAGGTGGGAGGAGGGACTGAAAGGAAGAAAGATGGAAAGACGAGGAAAGAAAGGTAGGAACTGAAAGGAAGGAAGGGTAGCAAAGGTGGAAAGACAAGGAAAGAAAGGCAGAAGGAGGGACTGAAAGGAAGAAAGATGGCGTGAAAGGTAGAAAGATGGGGAAAGAAAGGCAGAAAGAGAGACTGAAAGGAAGGAAGATGGAGTGAAAGGTGGAAAGATGGGGAAAGAAAGGCAGAAGGAGGGACTGAAAGAAAGGGAAAGAAAGATAGGAAGGAAGAGGGAAAGAAAAGTGGAAGGAGGGACCAAAAGGAAAAAAGATGGAAAGATTGGAAAAGATAGATGGAAGGAAGGACCTAAAGTCCAAACAGGATTGATGGCAAGGTTTGGGAGAATTTTTAAGACACAAAGTAAGGATAAACTTTTATATCAAAAGCCACATTGGTTTTACTGTCCCCCAAAGTAGTAACAGTAACAGAGTTGGAAGGGATCTTTGAGGTCTTCTTGTCCAATACCTGCTCAAGCAGGAGAAGCTCTACCACTTCAGACAAGTGGCTGTCCAGGTTCTTCTTAAAAACCTCCAGTGATCCACAACTTCTGAAGGCTGATTGTTCTCACTGTTAGAAAATTTCTCCTTAGTTCTGGGCTGGGTTTCCCCTTGATAAGTTTTCATCTGTGTAGGTCTGTGAGCTTGCTGGCTTTCTTCCCCTCCTTGTATCATCGTTGTCATCCCCCCCACCTTACAGCCAGCAGGTTGATGTAGAAGCCACCACCTGCTCCCATGTACCTCGTGCTGCTCCAGGAAGATCTACCCTCTTTGGTTCATCATTCTGAAAAAGAGTGTCTCTGCCCATATGCAGATTACCTCTCACTCCCCATTGTACAAGGGTACATATTTTCAAGGGAAAGGAGACAGTTTACAGTGGAGAGAAGAGCCATGGTTTATTATGTAAGAATAATATTACCCATTTATAAACGTGCCTATCCATACAAATTCAATGGACTTCAAAAATGATTTCAAAGTTTTTATTTGTGTACGGTGCTCCTTCCTAATTTTATCTAGAGACTGGGGGCCATATTACATGCTTTTTCATACACAATACTATTTCTTCTACAATAAGATTGGCTTTGAAATATAGTATACACATTTTCTTAATAGCATGCATAAAATAGCAAGTAAGCAGTTTTATTTTACTTTCTTTTTTTAACCTTGCAGGCTCAATCCTATTTGCTGTTAAGTTCTGCTGAACTCTTTGGAGCCTACTCCCAGGTAAATGAGAAGAAAATTCCACTCTGAACTCTGTGTTTTGCACACAAGGCTGTATTTCTTTGTGAAGTGTACACACAAGAATGCTGCACCTTCAAAATATGTTAATATAAAGATGTGTGAAGTATGGATAGACCTCAAATTAAAACAATTTTAATTGGTTACAATGGCACTGAAAAAAAGTGAATTATGACTGTTTTTTCATGCTTACAACCATTGCAGCATCAAGCTGATGGAATGTACCCATGTTGGATTTTATAGGCCGATGTGAAATATTTCAGTCTTCTTTGTGTCAATTAGGATGTTGCTTTTTGTAATTATAGATGATCCGATCCCCAGTGAATCTTAGTTGGAGAAGGTGAGAGAGGCTATGGATGAAACAATATTTCGAAGTGATACAGTACTCTCTGATATTCACCTCCACACTGCAAACAGAAGGCATTTTATGGTGAGGCTGAATGCTGTTGGCCAGCCAGGTAATATAACAGTTAATGCCATCCCCATCAGGAGTGGATGCTGTTGATTAAGAGAGGAAGAGTGGCTGAACTCACAGGGCTGTTGTGTAGTTATTTGACTTTTGGCTTACTCATATTGTGCAAACCCAATCAGCTACAGTTCTCAGCCTTGGTTTATGGTTTAATGCGTATGTTTAAGAGAGGATGCAATAAAGAAAAAGAGGAATCTAACTGTGATGAAGAAGAGAAAAAAAGGATATAAGATAAGAGGAACAGACTAGCAAAATGCATGCAAGTAAGGAAGGGACCATGAAGGGGCTGATAGAACATTTAAGAACATTCAGAAGGAGAACAGCACACAGCGGGGCTTGATGGAAAAGAAATGGAACACATCTGAAAAACCCAAGAGAGAAGGTATTTCCCTATATCCAATTGGAAATCCTCAAAATGTCTGTTGTTTAGAATTATTGCAAAATATAAGAGGACAAGAACAGGAGCAGTAGATGATAGAAATGAAGAAACTTGAATCATTAAATATAGGAATTTTAAAGTTCTACATACATCATTAAGAGTTTGGTTTCATGTAGTTTCCAAAACATATGAAATGCCCAGTTAAATCGATGGATGAGGTGTGCCAACTAACAGTACAATAAAATTGTAGGGAAAGCGGTCCTCAGAACTTTAGAAAGTCTAACTCTCCGTTTCAGTTTCGCCTGCTTGCAAAGTAGTGTATCACCTGAAATTGTTGCCTCTTAGTCTTTCTATCACAGTTCAAACTCCTTTTGGAGGAGAGTCAGGGGGATCCTCAGAAGGAAGAGAGGGGCCAAACAGCATCCCTTGGCTGCTGGAGCAGACGTGAAGAATTAATTGCAGAGGGCGGAACTGGTGCTGAAGATTCTCCAGACAGTCCCGAAAACAAAGGTGACCCCTGTCGAGGTTTTGAGGCCTTGCTGGATGAAGATGGGGACCTGCAGGTGGTCCGGAAAGTGCCCCTCTCTCCCGCAGGAGATGAGGATCAGACAAGGACTAAGGCCTGCCCCATCATTTTGACTAAGAATGGAGAGGTCTTGGAAGAAGAGGAACATGAGAGCAACGGATGCAGTATTGTTAAAATAGGTCAGTAACACCATAATATTTATTTCTCATGCAAATAATACTGAACTTAACAACCAATTGCTTATGGTTCTCCCCAAGTTGCAATGGATCTCCCAGGGCTACCAGGGCAGAAATGAGGGAAGAGTTAACTGCAGAGGGCAGAGCTGGTGCTGAAGACTTGGATTCAAAGTTCTGACAGCGGAGGGAGGATAGCCATGTGATCACATTTATACACTCAGCAGCTGACCTGCATTTACAATCATTTCAGGGCCCCACAGTCACATGATACACACACACCCCTCCAATTTACAACATTTACAATATGGATGGCTGGAGAATTCTGGGAGTTGAAATCCACACACTTTAAAGTTGCACAGTTGAGAAACAGTGCTGTCCAGGGTTCGTTTTTCACTTTGGGGCAGAAGAAAATCTCTCTATTACAATGGTGAACAGGTACAAAAGGTCGGACTTTCATTCTCTCCATTTCTGATTCATGCCCTTAACTACTCTGATAGAATGCGAACTATACAGTTTTCAAACAATATCTTGACTAAGGAAGTACTGTATGACTGCAACTTTGATGCTTGTATCCTTACGATTTATATTGACTATTTCCTAGTATAATTTGATTTCTTATTGTACCCTATGATTATTGTTAAGTGTTGTACCTTATGATTCTTGACTCTTAATGAATGTTTCTTTTCTTCTATGTACACTGAGAGCATATGCAACCAAAGACAAATTCCTTGTGTGTCCAATCACATTTGGCCAATAAAGAATTCTAACTCTAATTGTAATTTTCCACTCCTGCCTTTCATATTTTTTGAGCTTTATTGCAAAAGCAGTTTTGAGGAGAATACTTTTTTTTTTTTTGGCGGCGGGGGGGAATAATGCATTTGGTCTAATGGAAAAGATGCTTCCTCTGTTTTGCTGTTCCAGAGCACACCATGGCGACACCTTTAGAAGATGTGGGGAAGCAGGTACGAACCATGCTTGCTGTCCATTTCCTGTCTGTTTTAAGTCCTCCCCACATACAATCTTTCTCTCTGGTTTTGAAGGTCTGGCGAGGGGCTTTCCTACTTGCTGATTACATCCTCTCGCAGCAAGATTTGTTCAGGGGTTGCACAGTGCTGGAGCTTGGAGGAGGAATCGGGTTTGTCAGCATCATCATGGCAAAAGCTGCCAAGACTATTTATTGCACAGGTAAGTCTTTAGTTCAACTCTTTGGGTAGTTTGGAAATCATACCATTGGGATATATTTCTACCCTCAAAATGATGCTATAAGACACCACACGTCAGAACAACTAGACACAAGGACAGTTTTCCCCCCATGCCATCACGCTGCTTCCCACAACACTGTCGAACTATCTAGAAAGGCAGTATTATCATCATTATTCTCATCTTCCCTATTACCTGTCTCCTTATCTTCTTATGACTATAACTTTGTTGCTTGTATCTTACGATTTATATTGTTTTATTTAGTATCCTAGTATAATTTATGTTGATTGTTTATTTAGTATCCATGACTATCGCTAAGTGTTGTATCTAATGTTTTATGATGAATATATTTTTACAATTACTATGATAATGATCTATCACTATTGTTGTATGTACCCTGCGAGGTTCTGCACCGGAGAGAAATTCCTTGTATGTCCAATCACATTTGGCCAATAAAGAATTCTATTCTATTCTATTCTTTCCTATTCTTTCTATTCTATTCCTTCCTATTCTTTCTATTCTATTTCTTCCTATTCTTTCTATTCTATTCTATTTTTTTTGTTCTACTCTATTCCCATATTTTATTCTATTCTATTCCCATATTTTGTTATGTTCTATCCTATCCTATCCTCTATTCTATTCTATTCTATTCTATTCTATTCCCGTATTTTATTCTATTGTGTTCCCATATTCTGTTCTGTTCTGTTCTATCCTATCCTATCCTATTCTTTATTCTATTCATGATTGGCCCAAAGTCATCCAGCTGGCTTTCATGCTTAAGGTGGGACTAAAACTCACCGTCTCCTGACCTCTAGGCCAGCACATTCCCCAAACCGGCTTTTGGGGATTCCGAAATCTCTTGTTTTTTTTGTTTTCAAAGATGTCGGTGAAGACTTACTGAGCATGTGTGAACGAAATGTAGCCTTAAACAAACACATCACTGATCCAACAGGTAAAAGATGTTCCAGTGACTATAAGGGATTCTGATGCTGAACAAACCTGCATGGGATTATGTTGTAATGTGCTTTCAAGGTTGTTCAATGTTTTCACGTCCAGCAAACTAAAACAAGCATCAAGTCTGAGATGTATTATTTAGTGGTAGGTAGCTCATGCACTTATTAGTCCTTCAGTCCTCATGATTCCAATGGATATCTGAAAGAGTATTTGTGCACTACACTTTCTTTTCCTCTTGATTGAAGAAAAATACACTGAATTCCTCTAACTAGTACATGATACATATAGGAAGTCCTCAACTTAACAACAGTTCATTTAGTGACCATTCAAAGTTACAACGGCCCTGGAAAAAGTGGGATGGATTTATGACCATGTGATCCCTTTTTGCGACCTTCTGACAAGCAAAATCAGTGGAGAAGCCATATTCACTTCAGCAGCTGTGAGAATGACTTAACAACTGCAGTGATTCACTTAATGACCGGGGCAAGAAAGGTCGTAAAATGGGGCAAAACCCACTCAACTGATGTCTCACTTAGCGATGGAAATTTTGTGGTGAATTGTCAGCATAATTCGAGGATTACCTGTAATTTACCTTTCTTGTTTCAGAGCAGCAATAAGGGGGTAGGATACAGTCATTAAAAACAGCAACAAAAATATAAAAATACTAAAAATAATTTTAAAAAGGGGAAAATTGAAAAGTTTTTTTTTTTAATTTTATTTGAGTTTTCACAAAGAGAAAAAAAATACAAATAAAACATCTTTTTTTGAAAGCAGTGTAATCCCGGGTTACATTTCTTCGTACAGACACAAATTCAAGTCCATGGTCATTTTTATATTCTATTCCATATCTTATTACTATTTTACATTTTCTGCATGCCTTCTCCCCTCTTTTAATTTTCTCAATTTTATTTTAATTACCTCATCTCAATTCAAATCGTTGTATTTATATTATTTGTCTGTCCTGTTTCAATTATCTATTATCTTTTCTCATTAAACAAAATTTCTCCTGTAGTTACTGATTGGAGTATGACGCCTTTATATATTTTCCCTAAAGTTGTAACATTCAATATAATACATAACTTCCATTCGGATTCTGCTTGGTACATTCTTAAAATATACAATGTATTGTTAAAAAAAAAATTATAAATGATTATAATAAAAACAACATTCCAATTCAATTCTGTCATTAATATTAATATTCATTAAAGTCTTAACATCTTTAATATTACTTTTCAATTAAATATCATACTTCTATGGGAACAATTATAAACTTTCCATAGTTAATTCCCCCCCTTCACTTATATTTTATAAAACATTGACTAATTAAAATGTTCCCGTTCCTTCCTAATTCAATTTTCTCATTTATTTTATTTCACTTATTCACAAACATTTCACTAAATTACACTATTTTATTCCTCATTTTAATCATACGTTGTTTCCAATTTTCTAAAGTTATTTCTATTACTAATATAACAATACAATCTTATGTACCTTTACAGAATCCCTTTTTCAGTTAGATTTTCACCCATTATCTCTAAATAGGTCCTGTTTCTCTATATCTTGCTCCGGTCCTTTGTAACTTCTTTTCCTTTCCTTCTTCCCTCTCTTCTTCTCTCTCCCCCTTTTGCCCCCTTGTCTCTCTACCTCTATTTCTCTCTTCTGTATTCCCCTTTTCTGCTGCTTTCCAGTATTATACTTATTTTTTGAATTATTTTTTTTTCTTTGGTTGTTTTTTTAAGTCTTAAATTCTTCATTCTCTTTCTCCCCCTTTCCTTTTTCTTACCCACATAGAATTACTTGTTCATTAAAGATAGCTTCTTCTTTGTCCCAGTCTTCTTGTTTTGCAGTCTTGTTGTTTCTCATAGTTCCAAATCTCCATTTCTAAGAATTGAAAAACAAAGCCAAAAGAACCTTCCCTTCTTGTGCATCTTCTTTGTACTTTTTAAGTTCCATTTTCAATTCATCCAGAAGTGGTGCCATTGTATAAATTTTTAAACAACCACCCGATAGATTTTAGTCATTCAAATATAATAACCAAAAATCCAAAGATCACCAAATAATCCAAATACACCCAAGCTGTTTCCTTTTTGCTCTTTTTTTCACTTTCTCTTCTTGGGGTTACTATTTAGTTGCAAAGTTTCAGTTAAAATGTATCTTTTAGAAGTCTTGTTGGAGTTTTACTTTAGATTCTTTTTAATTCCAGGCAGTTTCCTCCCTCTTCCAGATCCTGCCCTTATTCTTTTTCTCTCCCTTCCTGCTTATGAAAAAGAAAGTTTTTAATGTCCAGAAATCTTTATCATCCCTTTGGCATTTTGTTTTATTTTCAGCTTAATTGCCTATTGATGTCAATTTCTTATTTAAGTCTCTTAGTTGTCAGTATAGGGAAGGAGAGAGAAGAAAGAAAAAAAAGCCAAACCTTTCCCTTTTCACTTTCCTTCGCTGCTTCCAACTCTTCTTTGGGAGCAATGTTATTTTTTGTAAGTTTAAATTCCAGGGTACCTTGGTTGTTGCTTTTACAATTTAAACCAGTCAACCAAAACTTTCACTTCTTATCTTCCTCCTGCACGTTCTTTTCCGGTCGAGTTCTTCTTTGTGGTGGCCATTTCTGACCACCGCTGCTACCGCCTTCGGGAAAAGGAGTAATGGCCAGCTAAGGAGGAGAGATGCAGCTCTCCTCAACCCTGCTGGCAGTCTCCCCCCTCTTCATCACCTCTACGGGGTGGCTTAGCCCCGAAACCAGCCGGCTCGGGGCGCACCAGTGGCAAGCCCAGACAGAAACTGCGCACAATCACGGATTTCTGTCTGTCGCCAAAGCCCTTCAAACTGGAAGTCCGGGAAAATTGAAAAGTTCTTGAGCTAAAGTGCATGGAAGATATATAAGGAAACAAGAAAAGATACAGAATGTGTAAATGTTTCCATAGTACATAGCACAGGTAACCCTCAACTTATGACCATTTGCTTAACAACAATTCAAAGTTACTATGGTGCTGAAAAATGAAACAATCCATCCTCCAGGTTATGACCGCAACTACTGTATTTCCCCCAAAATAAGTCCTGTCCCTAGAGCTTATACTTGTATTTCTAACCAGAAAATAAGCCCTAGCATGATTTTTAGGATGCTCGGAATAAAAGCCCTACCTCCCAAATAAGGCCCAGTTAAAAAATTGTCAGCCAGCCAGACAAATTTAGTGCCATATTTTCCCCAAAATAAGACCTAACGGTCAAAATAAGACCTACAAACATTTTGTATACATTATAGTTGACACTCACTGGAAAATAAGCCTTAATGCATCTTTTGGAGCAAAAATTAATACAAAACCCGATCTTATTTTTGGGCAAATATGTTAGTCACGTGATTGCAGTTTGGGTTGTTGGCAGCCAACTCACATTTACAACACAATCTCCCAGGGCCACATGATCACAGTTGGCAACTTTCACAACTGCTCCCATCAAGCAAATTTCATAGGGAAAGCCAGGTTCATTTAAGAGCCATGTGAATCACTTAATGACCATGGTTGCTTAATGACCACAGTAAAAATGGTGGTAAAATCAGCCCCAGACATGTGGTGACCAGCTCAGCAACAGCCATTCTGGTCCCAATTGTGGACCGCATGTATATAAGAAACACCTTGTAACCGCATTGCCTCCACATTCTTGTTTATTTTATGTATTTGTATCCTAATTAGTTTTCTTGTCGCTTATTTTATGGATTTTTAGGAAGTGAAATTAGAGTTAAAAAGCTGGATTGGCAGCAAGACAATTTCTGCACTGGTACGTAAACCTTTTCTATAGCTGGATTTGAGCTTTTCTTCGCAATCTCTCATTTAAAACTCGGGATTTATCTGAGATGATAACACTAAAGGCTTTGCCTCTAAGCATTTGCAAAATACTTTTTTGTCCTTCATTGAGTAAACCATAGTGTTGCTTGGCTTAATTGGGAGATCAAAGTCCTGAGGAACAGAATGTAAAATTTAGGTTGTCACAGACAAACCGTGTCATTTAAAGAAGAGAATGACTATCTCATTTTTTTTTTCTTTTAGTTAATTTATTGTCATTGCACCTCATACAATGAAATCAAACACCATCTTCAGGGCACATCATGACCATAAATACAAACACACATCCTTCACCCTCCATACATTGAACCGAAAACCCACAACACCGCACTAACACTACACAATACAGTAGAATTCAAAAGAGTTACTGCCCTGGGATTGAAGCTGTTTTTCAGCCTATTTGTCCTTGTTTTTATTATTATCCTGTACCGTCTGCCAGATGGTAATAGTTCAAAAAAAAGGGGGGTGCCCAGGATGAGATGGATCTTTGAGAATGTTTTGAACTTTCTTAAGGCAGCAGGAACTATAAAGCTCTTCCAAAGAGGGGAGAGGGCAACCCAGGATCCTCTGGGCAATGACCTTAACCCTCTGGAGTGCTTGTTTTGTATTTTTTTTTTTAATTTTTATTATATAGTTTGGGATATGCAGTAAATATTGTATACATTTCCCCCCCTCTTTTTGCTGTAGATCCTGAGGATTGCTTCAGCTGGTCCGAAAAAGAGATTACTGAGCTGCATGACATCGCCACTGTGATACTGGCTGCTGATGGTATGAAAAAGGTTTGGGAATGGATTGAGGGTATAAAAACAGGAGTATGCTAATCAGCCTGAATGGGATTGGAATGTCAGAATCAGGTTGGTTCAGGGTAAGGGGATTTAAGGTGACAGTTGCTTTAGGTAAGGATGTGCACATACCTTTCAGTTCTTGGACTTGGCTGCCAATCAATTGGACAAAACCCAGGCTCATTCTGTTCTTCAAATTGGTTCAGAAATTTGAATGATCAGAGGAATAGCTATGAAATCGCAACTGCATATTTGTGCAGCTTTCATACGCTCCGAGGTGTTTTTTTTTAATGTTTGTTTATGCATGTCAAAAGCATCCCAGTTAAGATACTGTAGAACCTTAGAGTTTAAAATATAAAATACAAGATTAAAACAGGTACAAGTTAAACAGATCTTGCCCAGAACATTATTAATGAAGTGTTTGGAATTACTATTTTTTTTTTTAAAAAAAGTACTTTTATTTAAATTCCAAAATTTTTATTAGTTTATCAAAATATAAAATAAATACAAAGAAAAAAGGAAACAAGGGAGGAAAATGGAAGAGTGCTGCGGTGGCCTGGAGGAGGAGCTTTCGCCTCACAATTGGGAGGCTGTGAGTTCAGTTCTAGGTAGAAGCAGATATTTCTCTCTCTGGGCACGATGAGAATATATTTGCTGAATATAACTCCCCATTGGCGATAGGAAGGGCATCCGGCCAGTAAACACTCCTCTCTAATCAATTGCCCATCCCACAAGGGATTATGGGGTCATTAAAAGACAATGGCGATGAAGGGAGGAAAGCGGGACAAAAGTGTAGGGTGGGGTGGGGGGAAGCTTTGACTTCTGACTCCTTTTGATGCAGTAAAATAAGGTAATAACAAAGAATCATTGTTTTAAAAAGTTCCATAAGCCATTTTGGGATCACACAAATACTAATGAGAGAAACAACAAAAAAGCAGATAAAGGAAAAGGAAATAAACTATATAATTGGAGCCACTTTTCAGACAGCAATGTTGAAATTAAATACCCCCCTCCCCCCCCCCCGCAAAAAAATTAATATAGTGGTAAGAAAGACCCGTAAGAGTTCTAGGAAGATAACCCCACTGCTTGGAGATATTTTGTCATTCAGCAGTGGGAATTATGAATTGACATTTGGAATGTTCCTTATAAAACAGTCCTTGGGGAAAATAGGAGGTGACAGCCGAGTTTAGTATCTTTCTCTCCATTAAACAAATTTATTTTATTCATTTATATCCCACCTTCATTATTTTTACAAATAAGACAGTGAACCCAAAGATGCTTTTCCAAAAAGGCAGCTGGACTTCCTTGGGTTTGGGGTTTTTAGTTCACTTCTCATCCAAGAAGCTTCTTCTGTTCAGAACTGAAGTTCAAAACTGAAGAAACTTGGATAAGAAACGAGACATTTTCCCAGAAAAAAATATAGAATGTCCAGTTGTCTTTTGAAAAAGCACATTTGGGACAACCATGACAAGGACGATTGAAAATTCCCACAGACATCAAGACGGTGAATTTATATCCACCACATCGTCCTTCTATTATTGCATAAAAGTCTCTCCGTAACATTTAAAAAACAAAATGTGTAGCTACAAGGCAGATCAGTGTATGTGTGTGTTGCCATGCTTGTCTCTTACAGTTACAAAATGTCCTCTTTACTCCATGACCAACTCACCTGGAGTTCTAGTTAGTAAAATGCAAAGTTAACTGCTTGCATTATCCTATATAATACAATGCATCCTGAACAATTATAGATTGTATAAATCAGCTTTAAGGTGGGAGGTTAATGCTTCCGGATAGCCTTGGAAAACCTTCACCCTTCCATCTTTTATATTGCAGTGTTTTATGACGATGACCTAACGGATGCTTTTTTCAAAACGCTGTCCCGAATCACTAGCAACCTGAAGAATTCTTGCACTGTCTACTTCTCTATGGAAAAAAGGTTGGGGACACCACTTAAGTGGAAAATGCACTATAACATAAATAGGGTGTCCTGTTTGTCTCAAATCAAACAAAAGCATAGCTTGCAGCTAAGACTAGCATTTGCTTCTCCAAGTTGATTTTACCAATGATTTTAGACAACCAATGATTTTAGATAATTTTTATTTCTGCATCACTTTAAAAAGGGGCCTTTAGTTTACAGATAATCCTCAATTTAAAACCACACCCATCAGACATTGCGGGTGCTTCATCACTGGAGATTTTAAAGAAGAGATTGACAAGTCACTTGTCTGCAATGGTATAGGGTTCCTGCTTGAGCAGGGAGCTGGACTAGAAGACCTCCAAGGTCCCTTCCAGCTCTGTTCCGATCCTGAGGGTCAGAATCTCCATTGCTAAACAAGAGAATCCCACCCAAGGTTACAATTTTTTGCCACGGTTGCTAAGTACATCGGAGTCATCATTAAGCAAAGTCATTAAGCGACTCTCTTTTACCCATTGACTTTGCTTAACAGAAGCTGGCTTGAAAGGTCACAAAGGATGATCACATGACCCCAGGATAACCATCCCCCAAAAAATAGGATAACCAGGATAACCAGCCAAAAAAAACCAAAATAAAGACTGTTGACTCTGTGGTTACTCTGATGGTTGTAAATGCAAAAACCGGTCATAAGTCACTTCTTTCAGCGCTTTTGTAACTTTGAATGCTTACTAAACGAATGTTGTGGTCCACCAGTGGCCAGCAGAGCTGGCAGCAGATTTGGACAGTGGGGAGGTTGGGGAAGACTCTGACGAGGGCTCTGCATCAGAGGCAGAGATGGGGCCAGGGCCATGTGACAGTTATCAACTGCCTTTGGAGTCAGAGTCAATGGGACAGAAGAACAGCTGAAGCCTGTTCCCAGTGTGCGCATGCACAGAACTGCCAGAAGAAGAGAATAGCTAAGGAACAAGGGTTGACTTGGGAGTAAAGCCACAGGTGGACAGTGAATGGCCCCTCCCATAGGGAGTAAAAGAGGAGCAAAAGGAGAGTGGGGTTTTGCAGGATAGTTCATTTGGGTGAAGATTTGTTCCTGCATTCTTGCCAAATATTGCCTGCTACAGTGTGGCATCTGAAAGATATTGGCCTGGCAATTCTCCAAGCCCGATAAAGGTTGGTAATTGTGGAATATCTTAAAAGACTGTTGGCTGGGGCTTTGCTGGAGAGGAATTCACTGTAATTAAATAAAAGGGGTTTATCGGGACAAAGAGTCAGCTTTGTGCTGTTGGGGAAGCCCAGGTCAGAACAATGAATGGTTGCAAGTTGAGAACTATCTATATTCCAGTATGACTTCTGTACTTTGAGCATCTTAGCAATTCTACAGAAAGAGCAGAGATTTTTCTCCTTCCTCCCTTTGACTTCCCTTTGTTGACGTTCCCAAATTTTGAAGCTGAATAAAACAGACATGAAAAAGTCCCATACAGCAATAGGTATGAACAACACAGAATTTTTCACCTTCGGCGATGTTACAGGCGATTAACTGGTACTTTGAGCTGGTACTCACAGGCGATTAGCTGGTACTTTGTAAGTCCAGTATCTGCTGTCAGGTTGATTTCATCTCCTGAGGCCTTTTGGGGGATGGGAGAGATGCAGCCACATTTAGCCAAAAGATCTTCTTGAAACTGTTCTGAGATACTTTGTGTTTGACTAGGTTCAACTTCACTTTAAGACAAATGGACGTTGTGTGCGAAGCCTACAGTCACTTCCGGAGTACTTTGGATGAGCTGCTGAAAACCAGCGATGGCGAGATGAGATACAGCGTTCAGCCTGTGGAACTGTCTTTTCCGCAGCGTATTGTTTACGAGCGAGTTCCGCAATTGGTGGGTATCCTTGTTGGCAAACTACTTACCTGGGGTAATCAAACAAGTGGCAGAAAGTCAGGGTGGTGGAACAAGCACAAGAGAGGAAACAATGGATGGAAACCAATCAGGGAGAGAAGCAACGTAGAACCAAGGAGAAATTTCCTCCCAATGAGAACAATTAAGCAGGGAAGGGCTTTGCCTTCAGAAGTTGTGGGTACTCCAACACTGGAGTCTTATAAGAAGAAAATGGACAATCATTTGTCTGAAATGATATAGGGCCATGATGGTGCCACAGGTGGCATGCAGAGCCATTTGTGCGGGTACGTGAGCCTCAGCCAAAGTAACCTGCACTGTGCATGCGCACGCCTCCCAGCTGATTTTTCGGCCGTTTGAGGCTGTTTTTGCCCTCCCGGAGGCTTGAGGGAAGCCTCTGCAGCCTCGGGAGGCCAAAAAGATGGGCCTTCTGGAAATACCAGAAGTGCCCATGAAACAGGCCCGTTTTCCAGCTTCCAAAGGCTGCAGAGGCTTTCCTTGACCCCCAGGAGGGCGAAAACGGCCTCCCCCGGGCTCCCGAGGCCCTCCGGAGGCTGAAAATGGGCACTTCGGTATTTCCGGAAGGCCCATTTTCGGCCTCGAGCCTCCAGGAGGGCGAAAAAGGCCTCAAATGGGCCGAAAATCAGCTGGGAGGCACCTGCATGCACAGTACAGGTAAGGGGGGGGTGTTGTGCGTGCATGCAAGGCGGGCGCATTGCATTGTGGACACGCATGCGTGCTATCTCTCTCCCTCGCTTTCGGCACACCACAACAAAAAGGTTCTCCATCATTGATATAGAATCTCCTACTTGAATAGGGGGTTGAACTTCTCCAAGGTCCCTTTCGGCTTCTCTTCCGTTCCATTCCATTTTCTATTCTATTCTGTTATTCTATTCCATTCTATTCCTTCCCAACTCTCTTATTTTATGTAAGCCACCACATTATTTTAGTATTCGTTGCCTGGTTGAATTGATAAAACAGCTTGTATAATCTTCCACCGAACCGTTGTTTCTGATACACATGCAGAGAGCCTACGGATTAGATTTTATTTTTCTGTTTGTGAACTCCTTGTGCCAGTTTGATGTAAGAGCAGTCTTTAAAACACCTGGATTGAGCAAGAACCGTTACAAAATGTTCCCCTGCTAGAAGCCTGTATTTGAAGTTCCGAGCTCTGCAAAGAAGGACAAACATGGAATAAGCCTTATAAATTGTTTCCAATGCTGACCTATTGTAAAACTGGAACACGTTGCACACGGTGGTGTGTGAAGTGCTGCAGCTCGTATTTGATTTAATCTCCGAAGTGAGGAATTGGGGCTCATTGGTTACAGCTACTGGCTGCCGTTGCACCTGTTGATCAAGTATGCAGAAGGAAACAGACTGAACCCGGATGCTGTATCAGTGTCTGCAACATAATCATCCCAGTCAGGCAGGAAATGCTGAAATGATAGGAAACCAAAAAGACGATTGTCTCTCCAGCCAAAATTTTGGAAGGTTTGCACCTTCTGTGCCATTCTGGGACGGACAGCGGAGATCTCACAAAGTCCTTTTGATTCAAAGGGCTATTTTGGGCACAGCCAACTTCCAAACATCTAGAAAAGTAAACGGACGAAGAGAAGCTGCATCAAATAATTTAGGGAATTCCAAAACACATCTGCTTCTTTCAACTTTCCTTTCTTTGCACTTTGGATTCCCTTTTCGTTCTTCAAAAACATCCCTCCACATTATCTCCCAAGTCCCCACAGCCAGCAACTAAATCACCCCAGTTGCTCATTTTCCTGCAGACAAATGCTCAGGACTTCCTGTTTGGTTGCAATATCTCCATGTCCTACTTGCTGATACGTTCTCCTTTCTTTAGCCTAGAACAGTGGGGGCTAACCTTTTGGGGATCCTGTGCCAAAAATTGCACGTGCACGCCAGCACACACGCACTCGTGTGCCAGCACCCAAAATGCAATGCGGCACCCCCCTCCCCACGCCCCCTGCACATGAATGCGCAATCCTCCCTACCCCCTTACCTGAACTGTGCCTCACAGCTTATTTCTCGGCCTCCCAGAGACTTGGGAAAAGCCTCTGCAAGGCTTTTCAGGCCGAATTATAGGCCCGTGTTGTCACTTCCGGTATTACAGGAAGTGATGAAACGGGCCTATAATTTGTCCTGAAAAACCTTGCAGAGGTTTTTCGAAGCCTCTGGGAGGCCAAAAAAGGCCTCAAACCAACCAAAAAAAAAAAAAAATCAGCTGTGAGGCGCGTGCATGTGCAGTGAGGTAAGTTTGCCTGCAACTCGCGTGCCAGCACAAATGGCTCTGCATGCCACTTGAGGTACATGTGCCATCGGTTCCCCATCATGGGCCTTGAAGCTGAAATATAGGAAGAATGATTGCAGGAACTCGGATAATCTAGTCCCAACCTTTTTTATAACTTGCACTCCTAGGACACTTCTGACATATTCTCACACCCTTTGCAAAAGGAAATAATTATAGGTATATAATTATGCATATATAATTATATATAACATATATACATATATATAATTTTGAAACTTCTACACCCAAGTTTCCGCACCCCCTGGAATATCGTCTTGCACCACCCAGTTGGATACCCCTGACCTAGTCTAATGAAAAGAAGGACCAGTGGTGACATATAGCAGTCGTCCAATATCTAAGGGGCTGCCACAAGGAAGAGGAGTCCAGCTTATTTACCAAAGCATCTGCTAGATGTTGGAATTCTTTATTGGGCAAGTGTGATTGGACACACAGTCTTTGGTGCAAATGCTCTCCGTGTCCATAAAAGAAAAGAGACATTCATCAAGAGTCAAGAATCATCAGGTACAACACTTAATGATAGTCATAGGATACAAATAAGCAATCACATCATACTAGGAGACAATCATTATAAATCGTAGGCAGGACAAGAAACAATGGATGGAAACGAACCAAGGAGAGAAGCAACCTAGACCTAAGGAGAAATCACCTGACAGTGAGGACAATTAACCAGTGGAACAAATTGCCTTTGGAAGCTGTGGGTGCCCCATCACTAGAGGCTTTCAAAAAGAGACTGGACAACCATTTGTCAGAAATAGTATAGGTCTCCTGCAAGAGCAGGGGGTTAAACTAGATGACTTCCAAGGTCCCCATCCAACTGTTTCTCAGCTTTTTCTTAGCTGATCATCATCTGCCTTGCTATCATTCCTCTGGTTTCCCTTTGTGTGTGTGTGTTGGGTATCCCAAATCCTTTATTTTATTTTTTAATTTGAGAAGAAAGCAGATACTCTGCAGGTACACCAGGAAGTACCCAGGGACCTGTGATGACCCAGGATGGGATACAAAACAAACACAGTCACAGTAAACAGGGGAAGCCCCTTTTATTCCTTCACTTTGCTTCCAAGCTCCAAATATCCTTGACCGGAGACAAAAAAAACTCCCACACAAACAGTTACAAGAAGGAGAAAAAAGCAACACAAACCAGGCAAGATAAGGGCTGCAGGACATCCACAGATAACACACACTGAGAAGGTTGCCAAACTCAGAGAGGAACCATAAACTAGAGATATTTCTACGCTTTGTTTCCAGCACTCACCCGTATGCAGGTCCATCCTCTTATTCAGTTGTCACAGCTGCAGCCCGTGAAGAGGATCAAGACCCTCTCCTCCCGAGGAGACCACATCTCTTCCTTATCCTCTCCTCCCTGTGTACCCTAGGATGGAGAGGGGATGGGTCTGGGTCCTTCTCTGACTGGCCAGCCAGCTCTGCCCTTCCCCAGCCTCCTCCACAACCTCTGGAGCCACATTTCCACTCCCTGTCAGCTGTTCCTCCTCTCCCTCAGAGTCAGTCTCCGCCATGGGCAGGACAGGACCATTAGCATCCAGGAATACCAAAACCTGGCCTACCATTTGTGGTTCCCTATAGATACTGTTGTTCTTCAGCCCCAAAGCAAAAGACAGAGTTAGGGGTAAGCTTTTCCCTGCTTTTCCATCCTCATAAATAATGGTACAATCCTAATGTCAACTCATAAAACATTTTTATGCCTGTTTTAGAGTTGCCATGAACAGAAAGGAGGGATTTGAAAGAGCAGTACAGCAATTTGGAACCGAAAGTGCATTCCATTTTTATCTTGCAAAGATTATAACTAAACTACCGGAATTTCTGCCACACAAATCTCTAATTGGAGAATGTGATTGATGACTCTTGGCTATGAACATGTTTCATTGGAGAATATGATACACCCAGAGGGGTGCGGGAAAACCAGGGTCAAGGGTGACTGTCAACTAAAAAAAAAAAAAAATACTTCTATGGTCTTTTTAGTTGCCAGCAGAAAGGGAGTGAGGGGAAACAGTGCATTCCTTAAATGCTTCAGATAATCGCTATGGCAGCCAAAGCTGTTGGCTCATAAGATTATTACTGGAGAGCATGATCGATGACTCTTGGCTATGGATGTGTCCCATTGGAAACTACACATCCAGTGGGTGGGGGGAAGGCCAGGATCAAGGGGGAAATGAATGATATGTCAGAGTCGGCTGCAACCAGGAAACGCCGACATGTTAACTCCTAATAAATCTCTCTTTTTCTTTTCTTTTTTTACTCTGAGGGATGCAGCTAGAAATTTGTGATTTGAATGGGGGTGCATGTCGGAGCCTTGACAGCCAGCCGACTCTGACCCATCATTCATTTCACCCTTGACCTTGACAGAGAATTACGCGTCTCAGAATCAGCTACATCCAGGTCATGCCGACATGTTCGCACCTAATAAATCCTTTGAAGTTTTTGTAGCTTGGCTCAAAGCTCATGATTTAATTAGGGCAGCTGCCAGAATCCTGACACCTGAATTGTATGAGAACTCTAAAGGGTGTTGAATATCTTTCCTTTGGTAGGAGCTGTGGAAGCTCAGAGCTCAGAAGATTTCTGGCAGATCCCGTCCTCAGACCCCAAGAGACTAAAAGGAGATGCGGTGGATTTCCTCAAGATCAGCTGATCTTACGATCTAAAGGAGTCTGTGAATGAAAAAAAGGAGCAGATGGAATTCAGGTCCCTGTCAAAAACAGATTAAATACATGGCCATGATGGCAATACGCTGGTTGTGATTTGCAAATGGTATCAGCCATTATGGGATTTGCTAATAGAATGAAAGCAAAAGATTGGTCAGAAAAGGTATTTTCAGAGGCTGTTGGCTGTTCAAGCTTCCAGATGTGACCCCAGCATAGCACAGCAGAGGCATCAGGGATCCCTTTTGGCATGTTTCGAGTCAGCAGCATTTAGTCTCCAAAGGCTTTGGGGCTGAATAAGTCTGTCTTGCCGGTTAAATGAGGTCTCAGATTGTTGGGGGCAATGACTCTAAACCTCTTAGAGTAGGGGGTTGGACTAGAAGACCTCCAAGGTCCCTTTTAGCTTCTATTCCATTTTCTGTTATCCTATTCCATCCCATTCCTTTCCAACTCTACTATTTTATGTAAGCCACCACATTATCTTAGTATTTGTTGCCCGGTTGAATTGATAAAACCGCTTGTACAAACTTCCACCGACCCATTGTTTCCGATACACACACAGAGAACATTCTCATTAGATTTTACCTTTCTGTTTGTGAACTCCTTGTGCCAGTTTGATGTAAGAGCAGTCTTTAAAACACCTGGGTTGAGCAAGAACCATTACAAAATGTTCTTAAGTGCTAAGTGCTACGGCTGAAGGCACTTCAGCCATTCAGTTGATGCTGCTGGAGCCTCCTTGAAAATGACTGGTTTGAGTTTCTCTCCTATCCTATCCGCATCATGAGGATTCAGATCCTTGGACTATGGCAGTTTTCCTGTAGATTGAACCAGGCCTTCCTAAGATTCGTTTCCTAAGTTTCTCAGGTCAGATTCTCAGACGATTTTTCCCCCTTCGTTCTTACTGGCAAGTCCTGGAATAAGTATGCTTGCTTGGCCAGCTGGGCTCTTCACCCCAATCTCTCTGCTGTCAGATCACCAAGCCTCAATTCCGACGTTAAGGCAGAACATCCATAGAAACAAATTTATCAAAGAAAGAGTGGAGGGAAAGAGCACAGAGAAGAAGAAAAAAGCACCTTTGAGACATCCATAGAAGCACCGGGGTTTCTACCGATGCTTGAAAAAGTTGGCAGTGCTCTAACAATATGTAATCATCTCTCTTAAACTTTTCAGCAATGAGTATATCTGTACAATAAATACCTCCAGGGAGTTTTATGAGGGTTAAATCTTCCACAATGCATTTACAGCAGTATTTTGCTACTCTTAGGAATGAATATTCCTTCACTACAGTATAGATAGAACTGGGCATGGCTAATCTAGTGAAGAGAAAGACCAGGGGAGACATGATAGCAGTGTTCTAATACTTCAGGGGCTGCCACAGAGAGGGGATCAAGCTATCCTCCAAGGCATCAGAAGGCCAGACAAGAAATAAAGGATGGAAACTGATCAAGGAGACATTCCGCCGGGAAATAGGGAGAAACTTTCTGATGGAGAACAATCAACCTGTGCCTTCGGAAGTTGTGGGAGCGCCATCACTTGAGACTTTCAAGAAGAGATTGGACTCCCATCTGTCTGAAATGGTGTACTGTCTCCTGCTTGGGCAGGGGGTTGGGCTAGATGACCTACAAGGTCCCTTCCAACTCTGATTATCTGTTACCTGTAAAGCTGCAAAAAACTTCCGGAAGAAATGAACAGGTCTTGCCACTAGGTGTCGCTATGAACTGCTGATGATTGAGCACTATTAAGTAACCAGGTAGCTTCCCCCTGGATAAACCCTGGCCTCTACAGTTCACCTTTACCTTTCTATCAGTATCTTAACATTTCTCCATTTATTTTTTCTGTTCTTCAGTAAAAGTTCTTTCTATTTTGTTTGCTCTTAAGGTTGCATCATTGACCTGGAATTTGTAAACATTCTCTCTTTCTCAGGCCAAGTATTGATTTTTGTGAGAACATGACATCTAATTTCAATAAAATTGCCAATACAGCAGAAAAAAACGAGGCTCGGTTACATTTAAAAAAGTCTTGTAAAGTTTTGCCCACCAAATAGCATTGGAGATTCTGGCCCTCAGAATCAGAATAGAGGTGGAAGGGACCTTGGAGGTCTTCTAGTCCAGCCCCTTGCTCAAGCAGGAGTCCCTATACCATTGCAGACAAGTCACCACCTAGTCTCTTTCATAAAAAAACTCCAGCGATGAAGCACCCACAACGTCTGAATAAAAGGCCATCTCTTTTTTTCTCTCTCTCCCTTGATCCAGCATTGATGGGAGAGTTGGACGGGATGACCTCTAAGGTTGCCTCCAATTCTCATCATTCCGTGGTTCAGATCCAGATTAACAGAGTTGGAAGGGACCTTGTAGGTCATCTGGTCCAGTGGTAGCCAACTAATGGGCCGGGGGGACCACTGGTGGTCCACGATGAAATTTTGGTGGTCCGCAGAGAAATGTCACCCCCAAAGCAATTAATCCAGGCCACGTGGGAACACAAGGTTGCGCCGCCCACATGGCCCCTGGGAACACAAGGCTTGCATCGCTTGCATTGTACACAACATGAGGTAGTGAGGGGAGGGTGGAAGGGTGGAGGGGGAACTTGCCCCACTCACCCCATGTGCCTGGCCCGGCCACCGGGCTGCTTCTTTCCACTTCTTTCTTCTGCTGCTTTTGGCTGCATGCAAGGAAAGCAGCCAAAGTCTTTCTTTCTCTCCCCCAAACTCCACCAGAAATGAGTCCTTGGGACCCTGCAAGGCCTCCAGCTCCAAGAGGCTGCACCGGCAAAGACTCATTTCTGGCGGAGTTTGGGGGAGACAAAGAAAGACTTCTGCTGCTTTCCTTACATGAAAGAACGGAGCTGGAAAATGGTATCCTGCAATCTCAAATAAATGAATGATCGATCAGTTGGAAAATGCAGTGGGGAATTTTTGCTGCAGACTTTTTTGTGGATTTTCCAGGGTCTCTGCTGCTTTTTGCAGAGAACCCTGAGCAAAACGTCAGCAAGCCACCGTCAAAATTCATATCAGTGGTCCGTGAGATTTAAAATTATGAGTTTGGTGCTCCCTGAGACCCAAAAGGTTGGCAACCCCTGATCCTAGTCCAATCCCCTCACCCAAGCAAGGGACTTAAGGATCCTTAGAGGGGAGATATTTTTTTCAAGAACTACTGTGGCTCCAAACTAGTTGAAAACCTGAAGAGTCTAGACCAGGGGTGTCCAACCTTGGCAACTTTAAGACTTGCGGACTTCAACTCTCAGAGTTCCTGGGAGTTGAAGTCCGCAAGTCTTAAAGTTGCCAAGGTTGGACACCCCTGGTCTAGAACATCCTTTTCCATTTGAAATGCTCCTTTGTGTTCAAAAGGACAGCCAAGTGGAATGAAGAACTAAGCCTTTCCCTCAAGTTACAAACTCGCTGCACCGTTTTGTTGCCGATTTCATAAAAAAAGACAATGAGTAGGAACCTCGAATGAGAGCCTAGCCTCTGCACTTGCGCAAACTTGACAAAGTACAGGACTTCATTCCGCCTTTTCCTGGATTTCTTGCACATGGGATGGGGCAGCACAGATTCCCCTCTGGGAAGCTAAGCTGAAATGATTTCACGCGGTATCCAGATAGGAACTCTGGATTCCGCTTTGAAAACTAATGCGGAGAAAGTTGATTCCAAAATAGTATGAACGATGTAATGGGATTTAGTTCAGTGGCATTATTATATACGGAGCCTCTGTGGCGCAGTGGTTAGAGTGCAGTACTGCCAGGGCTACTTCTGCCTGCCTGCCGGCTGCCTACAATTTGGCAGTTCAAATCCCACCAGGCTCAAGGTTGACTCGGCCTTCCCTCCTTCCAAGGTGGGTAAAACGAGGACCCAGATTGTGGGGGGCAAGAGGCTGACTCTGTAAACTGCTTAGAGGCTGTAGAGCACTGTGAAGCAGTATATAAGTCTAAGGGCTATTGCTATCTCTCTCTCTCTCTCTCTCTCTCTCTCTCTCTCTCTCTCTCTCTCTCTCTCTCTCTCTCTCTCTCTCTCTCTCCATCTCTGTCTGTCTGTCTATCTATCTATCCATCTGTCTGTCTGTCTATCTATCTATCTATCTATCTATCTATCTATCTATCTATCTATCTTGCTGTGGTGGTTCAGTGGTTAGAATGCAGGATTTCAGGCTGACTCTGCTCACTGCCAGCAGTTCAAATCCCACCAGGCTCAAGGTTGGCTCAGCTTTCCATCCTTCCAAGGTGGGTAAAAGGAGGACCCAGATTGTTGGGGGCAAGAGGCTGACTCTGTAAACCGCTAAGAGAGGCCTGTAAGGCACTATAAAGCAGTACATAAATCTAAGTGCTATTGCTATTATTAGAGCAGCTCTGTGTCTGCAACCTATGGTCCTTTACAGCAGTGATTCTCAGCCGGGGGTCTGCAGACCCAGGGGTGGAGGGGGGACCACAATGTCATCACAGGATCTGCAAAGACTTGAAGAAATATTAACGGTTTAAATTTTGAGTTTATCGTAGCCACAAAAGGTATTTAAAGGGCGGCCCATGGTGAAGAAAAAGTTGAGAACCATTCACAGGATTGTCTCCCGTCTCCTCAGTCTGAGCCCCCAAACTCTGCCCCACCTCTCAGGCTCTGCCCCCCATTTCTGTGTCTCTCTCTGCCCCACTTCACAATGCACTCTCCAAACTCAGTGGTATTCTAGCCATGGTACCAGTCCAGCAACAAGTGTTTCTCCATGTTTCCAGTGAGTCAGATGCAAGCTAAAGTTCTGATTTAACAGATTAACAGAGTGGGAAAGGGACCTTGGAGGTAATCTAGTCCAAACTCCCACCCACCCAGCCCAAGCAGGAGACCCTAGCACCATTTCTGATGGATGGCAGTCCAGTCTGCAAATTCTCTTTACAACAAAGAAACCCTTTTTGATCTTGAGTTACACACACCCTCTTTAAATTGCTGTTGAAGTCCTGATTTTTTTTGGGGGGGGGGGGGAGCAGAAGTGGAGTTGGGGTAGTTGCTGAGAAATGAAAGACAGGTTTAGAAAAGAAAATAACAGGTAATTCTGACTTACTCCCACCATTGAGCTCAATATTGCTGTCGCTAAGCTGTTGTGCACGAGTCATGCCCCAATTTATCAATTTCTGGGCGTGGTTGTTAAGTGAGTCACTGCAGTTGTTAAATGAATCACACAGTCCTTAAGCTAATCTGGCTTCCCCCACGTTGACTTCGTTAGTCAGAAGCCAGCAGGGTAGGTCACACATGGTGATTACACGGGCTCAGGACACTGCAACCGTCATCAATACAGATTGGTTTCCATGATGCTGCAGTTGTCATAAGTGTGAGAAATGGTCATAAGTCATTGTATCATAGAACATAGAATAACAGAGTTGGAAGGGACCTTGGAGGACACCTAGTCCAACCCCCTGCCTGAGCAGGGGAGCCTGCTCCAAATATTAGCCTCTACTTAGGATTTGAACTCACAGCCTCCTGATTGTGAGGCTAGAGCTCCACCTCTAGGCCACCCCTGCCATTGTAACTTCAAGCAGTCCCCAAACGAATGGTTTTAAGTCAAGAACTACCTGTGCTAAGGGAGAACATGGGAGAGAAGAAGAGATTGTCACTTTGATTGGAATCTTTTGCCAACCTGGCAAAAAATCTCATTGCACTCATTGGCAGAGGCAGGTGCAGATTTAACTTTTCCAGAGTCTGTGATGAGGAGGCAGTTCTTCATAGGGGAATAACAAGAGTTAGAAGGGATTTTGGAGGTCTTCTAGTCCAACCCCCTGTTCAAGCAGGAGACCCTATGTCATTCCAGACAAGTGGCAGTCCAGCCTCTTCTTAAAAGTCTCCAGTGTTGGAGCACCCACAACTTCTGAAGGCAAGCTGTTGCCCTGGTTGGTTGTTCTCACGATCGGGAAATGTCTCCTTAATTCCAGGTTGCTAACTCTCCTAGATAAGTTTCCATCCGTTGCTTCTTGTCCTGCCTTCTGGTGCTTTGGAAAATAGATTGACTCAATCTCTTTTGTGTGGCAGCCCTTCAAATATCAGAACATTGCTATCACATCACCCCTAGTCCTTCTTTTCACCAGACTAGACATAGTCCAATTCCTGCACTTTTCTCCCAGCCATTAATTCTTCTTATCAGTCAAATCCTTCAGTAACATTCCATCTTTTTCTCCAGCCTCCTGGACAGAGGTTTCTTGCTAGAAAAAAGTAGGATAGATAGCATCACCACCAGAGAGATTCGTAACTGGATGACAAACTGTACTCAATGAGTAGTTTGTTTGTTTGTTTATTTATTTATTTTGATTTGACAATCGCTTACAAGATAATAGGTATAAGTATATACATAGTTATGAATACATGAAATGGGTACATATGAGAAAAATAAAAAGAATCATTAGGACAGGGACGGTAGGCACATTGGTGCGCTTATGCACGCCCCCTACAGGCCTCCTAGGAAAGGGGTGAGGTCAATAGTAGACAGTCTAAGGTTAAAGTTTTGGGGGTTTGGGGAAGAAACCACAGAGTCAGGTAGAGGATTCCAGACATTGACCACTCTGTTGCTGAAGTCGTATTTCCTGCAATCAAGTTTGATGCGGTTTACCTTGAGTTTGTATCTATTGTTTGCTCTTGTGTTGTTATGGTTGAAGCTGAAGTATTCATTGACAGGTAGGACATTGCAATGTATGATTTCATATGCCACACTTAGATCAGACCGAAGACAGCATAATTCTAGGTTTTCTAGGTCTTGAATTTCAAGTCTGATGACATAAGGTATTCTACAACGATATGTAAGACAGAGCATTTATTTGTTGAGATTTGAAGTTGCCATTTTTTTGACCATTCTGATACATAGTTGAGGTCTTTTTGAAGGGTAGCAGTATTGTCGGTGGTGTTGAATAGCTTTACATCATCAAGGAAGAGAACGCAGTTGCTCTTAATATGATCACAGAGGTTATTTATGTAGAGTATGAAGAGAGTTGGTCCTAGAACACTGCCTTGGGGGAGACACCACTGTTGCCAGGTACATAATTTGATAGGATAGTTCTTAAGTCTACATGGAGGGAAGTAAGCAGTGGGGTGCCACAAGGTTCTGTCTTCATTCATGACATAGATGAGGGCATAGAAGGAAACTTACCAAATTTGCAGATGATACTAAGCTGGCAGGAATAGCTAACACCCTAGAAGACAGGCTCAAGATCCAGATGGATCTTGACAGACTTGAAAACTGGGTCGTATCTAACAAAATGAAATTCAATATAGAGAAAAATAAAGTCTTACACTCTTACACAAGAAAAACCAAAAGTACACATATAGACTGGGGTGAAACCAGGCTTAATAGCAGTAACTGTGAGAGCGATCTTGGAATCTTAGTGGACAACCAGCTAAATATGAGCCAATAGTCTGAGGTGGTAGCCAAAAAAAGCCAATGCAATCCTAAGCTGCATTAACAGAGGGATGCAATCAAGATCAAGGGAGATACTAATACTACTATAAAGTCTTAGTGAGACCACACCTAGAATGCTGCCTCCAGTTTTGGTCACCACATGTAAAAAAGATGTTGAGACTAGAAAAAGTGCAGAGAAGAGCAACCAGGAGGATTAGGGGACTGGCGACTAAAACATATGAAGAACCGTTACAGGAACTGGGCCTGGCTAGTCTAGGGAAGAGAAGGACCAGGGGAGACAGGAGAGCAGCCTTCCAATATTTGAGGGGCTGCCACAGAAAGGAAGAGGTCAAGCTGTTTTCCAAGGCACCTGAAGGCCAGACAAGGAATAATAGATGGAAGCTGATCAAGGAGAGATTCAGCTTGGAAATAAGGAGAAACTTTCTGATAGTGAGAGCAATCAACCCATGGAACAGAAGTTGCCTTCGGAAGTTGTGGGAGCTTCATCCCTGGAGGCTTTCAAGAAGAGACTGGACTGCCATCTGTCAGAAATGGTGTAGGGTCTCCTGCTGGGGCGGGGGTTGGACTAGATGACCCACAAGGTCCCTTCCAACTCTGTTAATCTGTAAATCTGTTTTCTCTGTGTACCTCTTGAACTTTACACATGAAAATCTCAGCAGAAAAGGCCCATTTTGCCAGAGCTTTGCTCCACTGTCTGTTGGCCTCTGATTGCCTTGGTGTACTGTAATTAAAACGCCAACTCCCTTGAGCAGTCATGACTCAGCAGAGAGATTGGAAGGATGACTTGAGAACAATAAAGATAATAAGAGGGAGGAGAAGGGAATTAGAGAGTGGAAAGTTGTTCAGTCAAAAGAGCAAAAGCAAGCTGTTGCTCAATATTAAAATGGGGCTGAGGGGGAGGACAAGCAATTCCAGGATCGCTTCACGAATGTTTTCCACTCGAGAATTTGAGAAATGAAATCTACTTGGCACTTGAAAGCAGCAGGCTGCCTTGCCATAGTTACAAATTTGTCCTTGTTTTTCTCCTCTCTTCGAGATTTATATACAAAAATTAAATCTGGAAATGTTCACTTTTGCTTTGGCAAGCTAATCCACAATCTCCTATGGTCACCAATTGAATGTCAATTGTTAAACATTAGCATGGGTCAAATGATGAGATGCCAGCTATTCACCAGGATACCAAAGAGCCCTTGGTGAATATTTGTGTCCTTAAATAGTACTGGGAGAAGATTAAAGGCTGGATTCATTGAGGAGCATTTTGAAAGCATTTCTTGAAGCAAATTTTGAGTTGTTTTTTTTTTAATAAGTTATTTTTCAAAAAAAAAAAATTTAAAAAGAGAACCATGTTTGTTAGGAATGATAGTCACCTAACAGGGGTTGGCAATATATAAACCAGGATAGTCATTTAATACTGTTGTATCTTTAATAAAATGTTGTAATTGTGATTGGCTGAGGTTCCTCCAATGGCCATAACATGGAGCCAAAACCTGGTTTGTTCTTCTTGCATTTCCTTTTTGCCTTTTGCTGGAACATCATTCTGCTGGAATTACTGTGAGTCTTGCAACTATTCGCAAACTCCGTTTACTGAACTCTGTTTATACTTGACTTCGTTTTTGGGTTATCCCTGGACTGATTGTTCTGAATACTAACTGCTTTAACCCCATATGATTTGGTCTGTTTGTTGGACTTTGTTTACTCTTTTACAGGTAGTAAAACTTACATTTTACTATTCAGTGTATCTGTGTGCTGGTTATGTGTTATTCATCACCACTCTCACTATGTTTCCCTGAGTGTACTCATTCTCCTAACGGGGAATACCTCAACAACGTTCTCACATTTTACAGTGTTTTCATAACAATGTACATCTCTATTAGTGTCAATTGAAATCATTTACTACAAAAATATCTTAAATCTAATTCCTAATTTCTTACTTATCTGTGTTATTAATATGTCATGATACATTATTTGTTTTTCTATGTTACTACACTACTACACCTATATACACAGCTATACTATACATATATACATAGCTATACATTTATCCTTATTTCTGTTGTTCCATGATATTTCTTTAATCATTTTCACTATACATCTTTATTTCCTTTTAATTTAACCATTTGTACCATGTATTCCATGTTGTAAAAAATTCTCCCTCTTTCTTGTTTTTTTAATGTCATAGTTAATCTAACCATTTCTGCACATTGGTAAATTTTGTTGATTACTGCTAAATCTATGGGTACCATTGTTAATTTCCAATTTTAGGCAAAAGCTATTCTTACTGCTGTGATGATGTATAGTATTCGATCCTGTTGTTTTTTTATTCCATGACAGTTCAGATATTCCCAATAAGAAATCTCTGGAGTTTGTTCTAAGCGTGTCCCAAAGGTGCTTGTTCAAGGGGCAGCTGGACTTTGCTTTTCCTTGAAGACGTTTCACTTCTCGTCGAAGAAGCTTCTTCAGTTCTGAAGAAAAAATACCTTTGGAACAACCATGAGCTGGATGACTGGGAATCTTCATAGACATTAACTAGGGGTAGTTTCTCAAATCATCCCCTGGGGAAATCATCAGCATTAATTGAGTTTAATTGAGAGATTCATCCTAGAAATAAGGAAGGGGGACAAGCTATTTTCCAAGGTACTTGAAGGCCAGAAAAGGAATAATGGATGGAAACGGAACAAGGAGAGATCCAACCTGGAAATAAGGAGAAATTTTCTGACAGTGAGAACAATCAACCCATGGAACAGAAGTTGCCTTCAGAAGTTGTGGGAGCTTCATCCCTGGAAGCTTTTAAGAAGAGACTGGACTGCCATCTGTCAGAAATGGTGTAGGGTCTCCTGCTTGGGTGGGGGGTTGGACTAGATGACCTCCAAGATCCCTTCCAACTCTGTTAATCTGTTAAACTTGTTAAATTGTAAGCGTTTGGTCTGCAGAAATTCCGGTTGATCAGTCCTGTAACTCTCTGGTCACGATGACCTTCCTTTGTTGGCAGGCCAAGTCGTCTCCTGCTAAATTTTATCTAGAAGCCTCTGCCCCCACACACAGTACCTAAGGGGAAGCAATCTAGGGACATCAGAACCAGTTTGCTGCCAATAGGAGATGTTTGCAATGAGAAAACATTTTAATAAAACGGGAAGATATATACAGAGAAAATAGTGTTATATATACTAATGGAAAATATAATTTAATAATGTAATCCAAATAAGTCAAGATGGGAATTTAGGATGAGGTAATTAAACTATTATTAATATAATTGAGATGATGATGGCTTACAGCTCATGAAAACCCCAAATCCACAATCTCAGAAAATTAGAATATTACATGCAATCAACAAAACAAGGATTGTACATAGGACAATATACAGTATTTCTTTAGCCCAGGTAAGACGCTTGTTTGTTGTTTGTTGTTCAGGAGTGGCTTGACAAGAGGAATGCGACATTTGAAGCCCATGTCCAGAATCCGTCTGTGTGTGGTGGCTCTTGATGCACTGACTGCAGCCTCTGTCCACTCCTTGTGAAAGTCCCCAACACTTTTGAATGGCCTTTTCCTGACAATCCTCTCCAGCTTGTGGCCATCCCTGCTGCTTGTGCACCTTTTTCTTCCACACTTTTCCCTTGCACATAACTTTCTATTAATGTGCTTTGATACAGTACTTTGGGAGCATCCAACTTCTTTTGCAATTACCTTTTGAGGCTTTCCCTCCTTATGGAGGGTGTCAAGGATGGTTTTCTGCACAACTGTCAGGTCAGCAGTCTTTCCCATGATTGTGATTCCTACTGAACCAGACTGAGAGACCAATTAAAGGCTCAGGAACCCTTTGCAGATGTTATGGCTTAATTAGCTGATTAGAGTGGGACACTTTGAGCCTAGAATATTGAACCTTTTCACAATATTCTAATTTTCTGAGATTATGGATTTGGGGTTTTCATGAGCTGTAAGCCCTAATCATCACAATTATGACAAATAACAGCTTAAACTATCTTGCTTTGCAAGTCTATCTCATATATTAGTTTTACCTTTTAAATTGCATTACTGAAATATATGAACTTTTTAACGATATTCTAATTTTTCAAGTTTCACCTGTGAATCGGTAGTCGTTCAGTGGTTGGAATGGACTGCAGGCTGACTCTGCCCACTGCCAGCAGTTTGATCCTGACCAGCTCAAGGAGGACTTAGCCTTCCATCCTTCCGAGGTGGGCACAATGAGGAGCCAGTTTGTTGGGGGACAAGAGGCTGACTCTGTAAACTGCTTAGAGAGGGCTGTAAATCACTGTAAAGCAATAGTCCAAGTAAAGTAAAGTCCAAGTGCTATTGTTACTGGTTTTGGGAATGAAAGCCACCTGGGTAACTTTGGGCTAGTCTCTTTCTCTTACAATTGTTACTTTGAGTCAGTGTGTATGTGTGCGTGTCTATGTGTGTTTTAAAATAAAAAGCAAGGAAAAATATCAAATAATTTTCAAGATGAGTTAACTTAAGAAGAAAGAACAGGTAGTCCTTGTTACACTAAATTTATTTATTTATTTTTATTTATTTATTTTATTTATTTTTGTCAATTGCTTACAAGATAATAGTTACAAGTAAAAATAAAGTTATGAATACATGGATACATATAAGAAAAATAAAAGAAAAGAAAAGAAACAATAGGACAGAGGTGGTACATTGGTGCGCTTATGCACACCCCTGACAGGCCTCTTAGGAAAGGGGTGAGGTCAATAGTAGACAGTCTAAGGTTAAAGTTTTGGGGGTTTGGGGAAGAAACCACAGAGTCAGGTAGAGGATTCCAGACATTGACACTCTGTTGCTGAAGTCGTATTTCCTGCAATCAAGTTTGATGCGGTTTACCTTGAGTTTGTATCTATTGTGTGCTCTTGTGTTGTTATGGTTGAAGCTGAAGTATTCATTGACAGGTAGGACATTGCAATGTATGATTTTATATACAGTACTATACTTAGATCGGACCGAAGGCGCCATACTTCTAGGTTTTCTAGGTCTAGAATTTAGAGTCTGGTGGCATAAGATATTTTGCAATGAGTAGAGGAGTGGAGAACTCTTCTTGTGAAATATTTCTGGACTTTCTCAACTGTGCTAATATCAGATACATAATGTGTACACTAAAATGCAGGTGGCATATAAATGTAACAAGGTGTGCTGTTCCATTCGCACCTCCACCCCCCAAAATGTGAAGGCTTGATGTTACACCCTCTGCCTAAATCATCTGACAAAGGAGAACAAATCTTTGGGGAGTTCCGGAAATGACCAGCTCTTAGGCGGCCAGTGGCGATTTTATGAGGCCTTTGTAAGAGCTGCTTGGTTTCCCAAGTCCAAAGAGAGCAAGGGGAATCTTGGCCCTTGGATGCTGGGTGGAATTCTGCAAATTCTGTTTTTTTGTGGCTTGCTGCAACACCCTATTGGATGAACCAAACGTCAGTACTGGGTCACTTCATGGCTTAATCCTAGCTCCAAACCCCAGCTATGGCGCCCTATCTGTTGGAAGCATCCTTTGAAAGAATAAATCGGGCGCTGCAATTAAATCCACACACCAATCCGGTGTGCAGGCGGTTTCAGGTCGTTGGAAAATGCCAAATGGTCTTGGATGCATGCTGGTGGGCGACGGAATTATTTGAGGCTGGGATTTTTAAGCGCCACTCTGAGCATCCCCTCACCAACTCTTCACACCTCGCCGACAAGAGCTGCGGAAAGGCAGGGTACCTCTGAGCATGTCAGGATTGCTCCCTGATCTGCCCCCTCGCGGCTCTTTCCTCCCTGATCAGCAGAAAACGAATGTCCAGCTTCAGGCAGCCTTGCCACCTCTCCGCGGAAACGCCGCACCTCTGGCTGGCCCGGCTGGGAACCATGGGAGCCGAAGTCCTACAGCCCTCCGGGTCTCCGGCGGAGAAAACAGAAGACGTCAGGCTTTCCTCCCCCCCCCTCCGCCCCTCCCTTTTCAGAGGAGAGGGGGTGTGTTCCTGGGCGGCCCCTGCCATTGGCCAGCCCGTAAGCCGGGCGGCGAGCTCTGCCCTCGGATTGGCTGCGGCGCGTTCGGCGAGCGGAGCCAGCTGCTGGCTTCGCTCTTCGGCGGCGCCAAGTTGCAGCAGGCGCGAGGCGGGGGGGGGGCGGCGGCGGCGGCGGCGGCTGGGGCGGCACCGGGAGTCGCCGGGACGAAAGCGGTGGCAAGCCGAGGACGCCGGTCGCCTGGACGCGGTGAGTGGGGAGGGATTGCACGCCCCCGCGGCAGAAGCAAGGTAAGGGCGACGAGCCGCGGCTGCCCTCCGTCCTCCTTTCCTTGGACCACCCATTAATGAAAAAAGCAAGGCGAAGTTGGGAGTTGCTTCCCCCTCCCCTTTCTTCCCCGCAGTGGCTTCCTGGGAAGCCCCCTCCCCTCCCTCTCCTCCATTCACTCCCTGTTTTTCTCCCCCTCCCCCCTTTTGGGGAGGTGGGAGGTCGGAGCCTCGTCTCTTCTTCCCAAACAGCCTTGCCCACCCCTTCTCCAGCCCACCCGCTCTTCTTCTAGGGGTTGGGGGGAGACATTCTTGCTCCATCCCCACTTCCTGGTCTCCTCCGCCGTCCCCGTAACTCCCCCTGCCTCCTTCAACTCCCTCCCCTCCCTAACCCCCCCTCCCTCCCCTCCATTTAATATCCGTCCGTTTGGGGAAAAACATCCCCCCCTCCCCAAACCTCTTTCCAGAGCCTCTGCGTGGATCACCCTCATTTCCTTTTGCGCTGCCTTGCAAGGTTGTTGTGGATTAGTACATCCCTGTCACCCTTTTGATGGATCTGAGCTATTCTGGCTCCCCAATCCCATTTCGTGCTCCCCCCTTTCTCTGATTTTTTTTAAAAAAAGGAAAACAGAATCCTAGGGATGGAGGAGACTTGGAGGTCTTCAAGCATCTCACTCGAACAGGATAACATATACACCATTCTGGACATACATTACTGTGCTTCTCCCCCCCCCCCCCCCTTATTTGGGGGATGACTTCCAACTTTGAACAAGGCCATTATCTTCCTCTGCTCTGCCAGGTGGCTCCTTCCCCAAATTTTTGGATCATTCTGAGCCTCTGCGTCCTTCAGCTCTGTGTGCGATTTCTGATGGCTACTAGAAGTAGCTTCTCAAACATTGCCCAGAGCTCTCTAGCTGCATTTAATGTTCCTATACTTTGCCATAACAACAAACACATCCAACAATTTGGAAACTGGGGCTTCTTAGCTTTGATCAGGATAACAGCATTGGAAGGGACCTTGAAGGTCATCTAGTCTAACCCCATACTCAAGCAAGAGACCCTATACCATTCCAGACAAGTGGCTGTCAAGACTCTAGTGATGGAGCCCTCACAACTTCTGAAGGCAAGCCATCCCACTGGCTTTTTGTTCTCACTGTCAGGAAATCTCTCCTTATTTCCAGGCTGAATCTCTCCTTGATCAGTTTCCATCCATTATTCCTTGTCTGGCCTTCAGGTGTCTTGGAAAATAGCTTGCTAGCCCTCTTCTCTGGCAGCCCCTCAAATATTGGAAGGCTGCCATCCTGTCTCCCCTGATCCTTCTCTTCCCTAGACTAACCCTGCCCAGTTCCTGCAACCGTTCATCGTATGTTTTAGCCTCCAGTCCCCTCATCATCCTGGTTGCTCTTCTCTGCACTCTTTCTAGCGTTTCAACATCTATTTTATAAACATGGTCTCTAAAACTGGATGCAGCATTCTCAGTGTGGTCCCACTAAGGCTTTATAAAGTGGTACTGCTGTAATATTTCAGCTTCATGGGGAGTTTCATTGTTCTGATTAACTGATAGAAGCAACTTGCTTCTCAAAAAAAAACAAAAAACATTTGTTTAAGCTCCCAATACATTTAAGTTGTCCTAAAAGCCAACCAACCAACCATCACCACCCAAAAAAATTAAAAGCAAGGCAAGACGAGAAGCCTATCTAGTTTTTAATAGGGGGGGAGAGGAACTTGAGAAGGTAGATATTTAAGAATCCTGTGTTTTAATAATTGGGGCTTAAAGTTAAAGGCTTCTCCATTTCAAGGCAGTTTTATTTTCTTCATCTTAACCATCTCACCTAAGATGATTTTTTCCACCCAACAATAATTGACTACCTGCTGACAAAATAACAAGGACTTTCACAATTCTCTTAATCTCTTGTGCAAACCTAGGCATCATTAAGGCAATGATTTGAAAAGTACTGAAAGTCCTTCTTATCAAATTAGAGATAAGATGGATTGGAGCTCCAGAGAGGTGGAAGGCCGAATCATATCTTTCTGCCCAAGCTGTAACAGATCCAGCATTTGATTCCCAAAACTCACTGTGCACCAGCTGGGCAGAGTTTGTACCATTGCAGAAGAGCAGAAGGGAAGGTAAGATTGGAAGCGACTTTGGAGGTCTACTCATCTAACCTCTTTTTGAAAACCTCCATTGATCATTCACAACTTCTGGAGGCAACTTCTGAATAATTGTTCTCTCTGTCATTAGCCAGTCTTTTAACACAGTTGGAAGGGACCTTGTAAGTCATCTAGTCCAACCCCCTGCCCAAGCAGGAGACCCTATACCATTTCTGACAAATGGCAGTCCAGTCTCTTCTTGAAAGCCTCCAGTGATGAAGGCCCCACAACTTCTGAAGGCAACTTCTGTTCCATGGGTTGATTGCTCTCATTGTCCTTATTTCCTGGTTGAATCTCTCCTGGATCAGTTTCCATCCATTATTCCTTGTCTGGCCTTCGGGTGCCTTGGAAAATAGCTTGACCCCTTCCTCCTCTCTGTAGCAGCCCCTCAAATATTGGAAGACTGCTCTCATGTCTCCCCTTCTCTTCTTTGAGCTTAAAGTTAAACATGCCTAATATGAAGCATTCCTAAGAAACCTGGGGCTGTTGGACTGACTAGAAAATCGAATATACTCCCAGAAAAAAATTGAGTTGTCTTGAAAGACCTCTCCATGTCTTGAAAGGCCAAGGAGACTTTGGTTTTACCCTTTTGATCTAGATCAGAGGTCTCCAAACTTGACAACCTTAAGACTTGTGGACTTCCACTCCCAGAATTGTCCAGCCAGCATAGAATTGAAGTCTACATGTCTTAAAGTTGCCAAATTTGGAGACCTCTGATCTAGAATGATGCATGCACGATAGAACTATATAATTCTGCCGAGTCATACCATGTCAGCCAGATTGTTTCAAAAGCTGACAGAAATAATGCAAACCCGAATATTTCAGGAAGGCCAGGAAAGTGCAGCTTCTGCTCAACTTTTGGTATTTCCCCATTTGATCTGCCATTATACAAGCCAGGGGTTGGACTAGAAGACCTCCAAGGTCCCTTCCAGCCTTACGATCCTAAATCATGTTCTGTGTTCTTCCAGATCTAATTTGCTGGTCTCTCTTAAGGGAAAGAGAAAGGATGCTAAATTCTATTCCTGAGACATAAACATCCGTCCGTCCCTAAATGTTTCCTCCTTTTGCAGAGGTGTTACACAACCAGCTCAGTCCAATTTCAACTCAACGTCCTCTGTTCCTTTATCATTTCTGGACTGAATGTGCATTGTACAGTTCTGTTTGACAGGAAGATCTGGATGACCAGCATGGGAAGTGAGGAAGGTGCAATCTTTAGCTGAATCCCCAAATCTCATTTACCCAATCCATCTTGGTGACAAGATGCTATCACATTTGGCTCTTCCCAGCTATGCAGCAGTCCACACCTCCTTTGGGTCTCTTTTTTCTAGCTTCAGTTTTTCTCTTCCCTCACACATACACACAGAGACCTCCTGTGTGTTTCCTTGACCATAAATCTCCTATGTATACATCGCCTTTTCCTTTTCTTTTAATATATATATAATTTTATTTATAGGGTTTTTTTTCTTTTACATACATAAGTGCTTAGTGAACAGTGCATTCGTTTGGGTCAGTTTACTTTATACACAATACAAATAACAATAGTAATACTATTAAGGTATACATAGTAATATAATCTTTCAACTTCTAACATTTATGTCTACATGGTAATTAAAATATTTTATATAGCAGTGTACATCATAATATTTTTCCCACCTCTAATTCCTACCTCTATTTTTTAACTCTTAATCAAGCAAATCCTATATTAAGAAGTATTCTATATCTATCCGTCATCTCTTGCTCTTTTTAGTATTTCAACTCTTACTGACTTTTTGACCAGTCTCCCCTGTTCTTCCCTTGGGACCTTGTATCTCCTTACATCACTCATATTTAATGTAAGTATTTAGTCTGCCTCTGCATCTACCTCACATTGCCTTTTCCTGTAAGATCTTTCCACTGAAATCTCCATTTGATAATGGTTCACCCATGTTCTTTGGACGTCTCAATCCTGCAATTATGTAGAGTTGTTTCCCATCACTGCCCCATCTCCCTTTCCTCAATCTCTGCTTTTCCTTCCAGGTTTGCAGTAGGAAGCAGTCAACCTGCTGACTCTGCAAAGTTTTTCCCAGGCTTGAAATTGAAAGTGTTAGAGGGAAGCTCAGGAAATCTGATGAATGTGCTGATCTTACAGATACAGATTACCAGAGTTGGAAGGGACTTTGCAAGTTATTTCATCCAGTTCCCGGTCCAGGCAGGAGACCTTATACCATTTCTGACAGATGGAAGTCCAGTCTCTTCTTGAAAACCTCCAAGGATGAAGCTCCCACAACTTCCGAGGGCAACTTCCGTTCCATGGGTTGATTGTTCTCACTGTCAGAAAATGTCTCCTTATTTCCAGGTTGAACCTCTCCTTGGTCAGTTTCCATTCATGATTCCTTGTCTGGCCTTCTGATGCCTTGGAAAATAGCTTGACCCCTTCCTCCTCTCTGTGGCAGCCCCTCAAAGATTGGAAGACAGGCTCTCCTGTCTCCCCTGGTCCTTCTCTTCCCTAGACTAGCCAGGCCCATTTCCTGCAACCGTTCATTGTATGTTTTAGCCTCCAGTCCCCTAATCATTCTGGTTGCTCTTCTCTGCACTCTTTCTAGAGTCTCAATATCTTTTTTATAATGTGGTGAACAAAACTGGATGCAGTCCTCTAGATGTGGTCTTACGAAGACTTTATAGAGTGGTATTAGTACATCGCTTGCTCTTGATTGTATCCCTCTGTTAATGCAGCTTAGGATTGTGTTGGCTTTTTTGGCTGCCGCTGCACATTACTGGCTCATATTTAATTGGTTGTCCACTAAGACTCCAAGATCCCCCTCACAGTTACTGTTATTAAGCCAGTCTATATGTGTCCTTTTGGTTTTTCTTGACTAAGTGTAAGACTTTACTTTTCTCTATGTTGAATTTCATTTTGTTAGATACGGCCCAGTGTTCTAGTCTGTCAAGATCCCTTTGGATCTTGAGCCTAACTTCTTGGGTGTTGACTATTCCTGCCAGCTTAGCATCATCTGCAGCTTTGGTAAGTTCCCCTTCTATCCTCTCACCTAAGAAGTTTATGAAGATATTGAAGAGTCCTGGGCCTAAGGCGGAACCTTGTGGCACTCCATTGCTTACTTCCCTCCATGTAGATGTGATACCGTTAAGCTAAATCACCTTTTATCTGTTTTGAACCAAGAAAAGTTCCTGTTCTTCCCCTTTTCTTAGTTAGAGGGGGGCATGATAACTTGGCCCATGATCATGCAGAGGTAGAGGGTTTTTTGCACTGTAAGCAATGTGTCTTCCCTCAGATCTCTCTGTGCCATGAGGTAAGCGTGAGGTGTGGCAACAGCCGAGAGTACTTTGCTTACTCATGACTGAGCTGAAGATGTCAAGATTGTATGATTGCCGCCTGAGCCAATTCTGGGGTGTTGGCCAAGAACGGTTATTGATTGTACCAGGTGCAATACGGGAGAGGGAAACTCAATCCATCCCCGTCATTTCCCATCTGTGCTTTCAGGACAAGCACAGCCTGGAGGTCACAGTCGGGTTGCGACAGGGGTCAGAGTACACAAAGAGGCTGAGAAGGAAAAGGAGATGACAGAAGTTGCAGTCTCAGGCTTAACTGGGAAAAATGCAAGGAAGGGCAACTAAAACCCACTTCCCTGAACCAGGGTGAACATGATTGAAATCAACTCAATTTAAATCATGATTGGAATGGAGTGGAGTGGAGTGGAGTGGAATGGAGTGGAATAGAATAGAATAGAATAGAATAGAATAGAATAGAATAGAATAGAAGCGGAGAGTGGAGTGGAGTGGAGTGGAGTGGAGTGGAGAGTGGAATGGAATGGAATGGAATGGAATAGAATAGAATAGAATAGAATAGAATAGAATAGAATAGAATAGAATAGAATAGAATAGAATAGGAGTGGAGTGGAGTGGAGTGGAGTGGAGTGGAACGGAACGGAACAGAACAGAACAGGAATTGAATTGGAATGGAATGGAATGGAATAGCATAGCATAGCATAGAACAAACAGAACAGGAATTGGAGTGGAGTGGAGTGGAATTGGATTGGAATGGAATAGAATAGGATAGGATAGGACAGGACAGGAATTGGAGTGGAGTGGAATGGAATAGAAATGGAATTGGAATGGAATTGGAATGGAATGGAATAGAATAGAATAGAATAGAATAGAATAGAATAGAATAGAATAGAATAGAATAGAATAGAATAGAATAGAATTCTTTATTGGCCAAGTATGATTGGGCACACAAGGAATTTGTCTCTGGTGCATAAGCTCTCAGTGTACATAAAGAAAAAATAAAATACATTCATCAAGAATCATAAGATACAGCACTTAGTGATAGTCATAGGTTACTAATAAGGAATCAAATCATACTAGGAAACAAATAGAACAATATAAATTGTAAAATACAAGCAACACGGTTATAGTCATAAGTGGGAAGAGATAGGTACTAGGAAGAATGAGAGGAACCGTGAACTTGTATGAATTCCTCAATGCAAGCTCATGTTATCTCTGCTTGCAGAGCTTGGATTCATTGCATGAGTAATACAGTCTTAGTTAATAAGTTGAGAGTGTTGTGGGAATTAGTTGTTTAGCAGAGTGATGGCATGGGGGGGGGGTGGACTAAATCGCTAAGTAAAAAGGCTTGATTGAAATCAACTCAATTTCAAACATCATTTTTAAAGAGCAGCTGTCATCTCTGTCCCACAGCAGCTCCTCTTCTGACCCACTGTTGACTCACCGACAGTCCCATTCAACTTCAAGTGGATGCCCACTAACAGCTGCTTCCATGATGGATCTGAAATGACAGGCGCTCTTTAATATTATATTTATATTTATAAACCTGCTTAGAAGGTTTCCCTTTAATTTTTACTGCTTGCCTTTCTTCCTCACACTTAGAGCCTGGTGGTACAGATCAGTGGTGGGATTCAAAAAATTTTATTACCGGTTCTGTGGGTGTGGCAGGGGAAGGATATTGCAAAATCCCCCTTCCCTCCTTACCCCACTAACCTGCTTTCCAGCTCCGTTCTCCTGTGCAGGGCAACCAAAGAAGACCCAGCCGATCAGCTGGGACTCAGTGGGAGGCAGAGCATAGATGGAGGCAGGGCCAGTCAGAGGTGGCATTTGCCGGTTTTCCGAACTACTCAAAATTTCTGCTACGGGTTCGCCAGAACCGGCGGAATACCACCTCTGATCCAGATGCATTTGTCTTCAAGCAATCCTACAGTTTGTAGTGTACGTAGATTTGCAAAATGATGAGATCAAGGAATATTCCTGAACTTTGTGTTATGATTTATCTCAGGGTTACTGTGAACTTGTGTGAATGCCTCAATGCAAATGCATGTTATCTCCACTTGCAGAGCTTGGATTCATTGCATGAGTTGACCAAAAATGTAAATATTGCAGAATCTACAGCCTCATGCTACATAACTAAACTCCATTTCATGCTGAATTCAATTCAATTATTAATGTATCTTAAATAGAAAAGTGTCTTCAGATAGATTTTTTTTTTACTCCCAAAGCATTTTATTAAAGTAAATTTGATAACAATAAAAAAAAACCCGATTTAAATGTTTAAAAATCTGATTTTTTTTTAAAGCATCGATTTTTATCCACCCTGCCCTGAACTTAGCTATTCCAGCTGTGTGTTTCTTGCCTCCGTCCGTGAGAGTTTGAGTACCGGCACTCCTCGGCTTATGACCACAACTAAGTCCAAAAGTCTAAGTCCACCTGGGACAGGGAAAGCATCCTAAATATACACCAGTTGCCAAGCATCTGAACTGGGCCCATACGGATGCCGCAACCATCATAAGTGTGAAAAACAGCCATAAGTCACTTTGGTCAGCGCCATTCTCATTTTGAACAGCCACTAAATGAATTACGTTGTAAGTCGAGGAATACTATCTGTTGTTGCAAACAACAAGACCTTGAAAATGGACAGGAAATGGAAAATAAGTTCTGGTGACTAGGCAGTGTGATATCTCAGGATTAACAGATAACAGATAATCAGAGTGGGAAAGGACCTTGTAGGTCATCTAGTCTAACCCCCCCGCCCAATTGGGAGACCCTACACCATCTCTGACAAATGGCAGTCCAATCTCTTCTTGAAAGTCTCAAGTGATGAAGCTCCCACAACTTCCGAAGGCAACTTCTGTTCCATGGGTTGATTGTTCTCACTGTCAGAAAGTTTCTCCTTATTTCCAGGTTAAATCTCTCCTTGTTCAGTTTCCATCCATTATTCCTTGTCTGACCTTCAGGTGCCTTGGAAAATAGTTTGACCCCCCCCCCTCCTCTCTGTGGCAGCCCCTCAAATATTGGAAGACTGCTATCCTGTCTCCCCTGGTCCTTCTCTTCACTAGACTAGCCATGCCCAGTTCCTGTAACCGTTCTTCATATTGTTTTAGTCTCCAGTCCCCTCATCATCCTGGTTGCTCTTCTCTGCACTTTTTCTAGAGTCTCAACTTCTTTTTTATAATGTGGTGACCAAAACTGGATGCAGTCCTCTAGATGTGGCCTTACTAAGGCTTTATAGAGTGGTATTAGTACCTCACTTGATCTTGACTGTGTACCTCTGTTAATGCAACTTAGGATTGCGTTAGCTTTTTTGGCTGCTGCTGCACATGGCTGGCTCACTGCTGGGTTGAGCACTCCATCACTGGAGGTTTTTAAGAAGAGGCTGGACAGCCACTTGTCTGAAATAGTATAGGATCTCCTGCTTGAGCAGGGGGCTGGACTAGAAGACCTCCAAGGTTCCTTCGATTCAAATTTTGTGGGGGAGAATCAGATAAAGCCTTGGTGGCGCAGTGGTCAGAGCGCAGTACTGCAAGCTACTTCTGCTGCCTGCCGGCTGCCTGCAATTTCGCAGTTCGAATCTCGCCAGGCTCAAGGTTGACTCAGCCTTCCATCCTTCCAAGGTGGGTCAAATGAGGACCCAGATTGTTGGAGACAAGAGGCTGACTCTGTAAACTGCTTAGAGAGGGCTGTAAAGCACTATAAAGAGGTATATAAGTCTAAGTGCCATTGCTATTTTCCTTCCTTCCTTCCTTCCTTCCTTCCTTCCTTCCTTCCCAGTGGTTAGAATGCATTATTGCACGCTAACTCTGCCCACTACCAGGAGATCGATCCTGACCAGCTCAAGGTTGATTCAGCCTTCCATCCTTCCGAGGTGGGCAAAATGAGGACCCAGATTGTTGGGGACAAGAGGCTGACTCTGTAAACCACTTAGAGATGGCTGTAGAGCACTGTGAAGCGGTATATAAGTCTAAGGGCTATTGCTATTGCTAAATGGGGGAAGGGGTGCCCTTTCTAAATATTTTGGCCTTTCCCCTCCCCCTCCTGGCTGTATCTTTCATTTGGGGAGATGGATATCTGGAGCAGCAAATATGCTTGTGTGTGTTTCTTTAACCATCTACTGCCATCATTTAAACTTTCAGTTATCTTGAGTTAAGATGGACAGCCTATAAATGTTATAAATGAATAAGTAAAATATCCATTTCCCTGAAATGGGCATCTTACACTTTGGAAGCGCAAATCTATGAATTCATCTTTCAAGCTCTGATTAAAAGGTTCTGCTTTGTGCTTTGTCCTTGCCCAAATTTTTTGCTGGCAGGGGATTTTGGTTATTGTGGTTGCAACGTCTGACAGCACAATTGGGCATGCAGGGAGAAGCAAACAGCCTTCCAAAATTTGCAGCCACTGCGCTGTGACATCCAAGAAGTCTCTTTATCGCTGGGGTGCTTAATGGCCCCCAAATATTATTTCTACCAACAGATGTTATGTTGTCAACAGCAGCTGCTTGAGTTCTTCTAGAATCTGAAAAAAAGAGCAGAAAGCTCTTTTTGGCAACTGTAGTTTCCCCAGCCGTGTGAGCTGTTGTTGGCATGATCCCACCGTTTGTAAGGGAGCATGTGATGGGGCTCATAAATTCCTGCACGACTCTTGTTGATGAGCCCAGCCTGGTGTGCTGGTCAGTTGTGCGAGGATAACGGAGGCTTTCACTGTGGCCTTTGGGGCAGAGGGGCTGCGGTGCGTCTTCCGGGGGTGGGAGTGAGGGGAGAAAAGAGAGGCAAGGATTGCCTGCAGCTAGGGAGACACAGATGAACCAAGTTGGAAGGGACCTTGTAGGTGTCAGGCCTGCCTCCATTCAAACCCCAAGAAAGGAAAACCCTCGACTCCACTGAAGTAGAAAAGCGCTACTTTTTATGAGTTTGAAATGATAGCAGCAAAAGAAAGGCAAGATCTGATTCAAAAGGCACGAAAGTTGAAAGTCCAAGGCTCTTCCAAACAACAGCAGAAAGGGGGCCATCTCGATCTTTTGAGGAGGCGGGGGGGAGAACCTTGTTCCAGAGGGCAGGCTGTGCATTTCCTGGATCCCGATCAATGACATTGTTTAATTGAAGGAACCTGGAAGGCACCAACCTCAGCTGAGCAAATGTTATAGGAGACAGGAGGAAACTGAGAAAATTTAAGATAGCAAAAGGATGGGGACGGGGGGAAACGCCTGAAATCGTAAAATAGAGAAATGCCCCTTGTCATGGGAAAGGAAGAAGAGAGGACTGGTGGACAAACGTTGCCTTGAACATGACTCTTCATTGTGATGGATCCCGATGGGCCACCTGAGAAATTGCCAGTGAGAGTTGATGAGTGTGAACTGGGGGAAAGCTAGCCACTCTCTCTTGATTGACAGGTGCTGCCCTGAGGACCGTTGGCCTTTTTATCCCAGCCTTTTAAGCAGAAATGCCAGCAATTCAACCTCAGGATTCTCACAACCGGTTCTGTGACTGCAGAGTTTAGTGAAAAACTGCAAAAATACAGAGGAGAGCTTCTCCGTTTTTGGGCCAGAAATGATGGAACGGAATGGAAAAAAGAAGAATAGAATTCAGCCGTGGTTCTCTTGTGTTCCAAATATTCTTTTTTTCCATGAGGCAACTGGACTTTCTTGCTTTTTTCTTTTGAAGACATTTCACTTCTCATCCAAGAAGCTTCTTCAGCTCTGACAGGACAGTGAGGAATGGAAGGATTTCTCTTCCTTGCAGACAGCTGGTCATTTGCATCCTTTTAGAGGGTCGTTGAGGCCACTTGGAGGTTTATCTGTGTCCTCAAGATCACCTGAGTGGTGCTCCTGATTCCTGCAGTCTGCCATTTTTCCCTCTGGAAATCCATTCCTGTTTCCACAACATTCCAAGGGGGTTCATCCCAAATTGCACAGCTAAAAGTCTGTACAGAAATTCTCAGTCATCCAGGTCGTGGTTGTCCCAAAGGTGCTTTTTCAGGAGGCAATTAGACTTTCTTGTTTTTTCCTTGAAGACGTTTCGCTTCTCATCCAAGAAGCTTCTTCAGCTCTGACTGGATGGTGGGGAAGGGAAGGATTTATATTCCTGGCAGACAGACGGTCATTTGCATCCTTTTAGAGGGTTGTTGAGGCCACTTGGAGTGTTGTCAGTGTCACCTGAGTGGTGCTCCTGGTTCCTGTAGTACTGCCATTTTTTTCCTCTGGAAATCCATTCCTGCTCCCACAACATTCAAAGGGTGTTCATCCCAAATTGTATAGCTAAAAGTCTACAGAGTTTTTCAGCCCTCTAGGTCATGGTTATCCCAAAGGGGCTTTTTTTAAGGAAGCAACTGGACTTTCTGTTTTTTTTTTCTCTTGAAGAAAGAACAAGAAAGTCCAGTTCTCTTTTCTTCACCGCAGACCCCCTTTAAATACCTTTTGTGGACCATAATCATGGACCACCCAGACTTAACTCAAGATTTAAATCATAACATTTCTTCAAACTTGACAACATTATGGCCCCCCAGGAGTCCACGGATCACAGGTTGAGAACGAATAGGGTGGGATGGGATAGGCTAAGTTGGAAGGGACCTTGGATGTCATTTAGCCCAACTTGACTGTAAAAATATGATTTTTGTACTTGAGTTGTAATTCAGTTTTTTCATCTACAAATTTTCACAGTTTCAGTCACAAATTGGCTTCCATGGACCTTACAATACATCATACTTAAGTGGTCAGTAGAGGGGGGGGGGTGTATAAGCGCATTAGCATGCCTATTGTCCCTGTCATTGAATTTTTATTCTCTTATTCTTGTTCTCATTTTTGTTTGACAAATTCCAATAAATAAATAGACAAATAAAAACTCCCCGCTTAAGCAGGAAATCCTATACCATTTCACACCAATGGGGGTTGATTTTTTCCTTGCAGGATCAAAGAAGCACACCGACTAGGTAGACTTTCTTGTGATGTGGGCGTTGTTTTTTTACATATATTGTTTTTGTTTGAACACAAGCCCAGAATGTATGCATAGCTTAGAACAAGTAGAGACTGATGCTTTTGGATATAATTTGGAAAGCCATTCCCAGGATTGCAACTTGCAACCAAATAGAAAGCACCAAATTATCCATACTGCTTTTTATCCAGAGTTGAATCACTAGGGCATTAACAGAAAAGACTGGGAAAAAAGCCGGCCTGAATTTTTGCAGATTCTCAATCACAAGAAAGCATCTTTTTCTTTAAAAACACATTGAACAACTGAGTTCAACATCTTCACTTTGTTACCTTGGCAACAACATCAAGGAGTTTCCCCTTGTCAGGAAACAGGTATTTTTCTTTCCTTTCCCAGTTCAGCTTACAGGCCTGGGATTTCCTTGTGGTGTCTCATCCAAGTACTAACCAGACTTAATTCTGTTTTGCTTTTTTGAGGTCTGTTAAGGTAGTTTGTATGCTCTTGCCTTGCTGGGCCCTTTTTCTGTAGGCCTAGCATTATAGCAGGCAGCAAAAAAAGGATAGGGAGGAATTTCATAGGTTATAGAAAAACAGTAGTAAAGTGCCAGAAAGTAAGGTTGGTAAAATCTGTAAGTACAGTACTAAAGTAATCTTATTGCAAAAAATGCTTTAAGTGAGAGATCCTCAATGCTTTCTGTGCTTGGTTACCAGCACTGATGATGTTACCTGGTTAGGTAAAGAAATGTCTGCAAGAAAATAACCGAATTCAACACCAAGGACCGCTCATTACCCTCCTCTTCCTCCTCTCTACGAACCCTACTCCCTTCCACCACTGATGATGTTACCCAGTTAGGTAAAGAAATGTCTGCAAACTCGGCACCAAGGACTCCACAGTTCTCCTCCACTTCCTCCTCCTCTCCTTTCTCCAGTCTGCAAATCCGACTCCCTTCTAGCACTGATGAGATTCCCTAGTTGGGTCATGAAACGTCTTCCAGAAAACCAAGCTCAAGAGAGTATCAAGGACCCCTCACTTCAAACCCTGAGCTACATCAATTATCCCTTGTTAGTGCTTCAAACTCTAGGCAGGGGAAACACGATCATTTTGTAAGCTGCCCAGAGTTACATAAACAGTGAGATAGGTGGCATATCAATTTAATAAAAAAATCCACTTGTAGAGGTTTCAAATGGGTGCCGGGTCAGGAAAAGCAGACCCTCCAACCCAGCCACCCCATCAAGATCAGCCTTGGCCCAGAGCTTGGGCCTGGCAGATAAAGAGGGGCTTGGTAAAGAGCTGGACTTGCTTTGCCTTAGACAGTGTTTTTCAAACTTAGCAACTTTTAAGAAGTGTGAACTTCAACTCCCAGAATTCCTCAGCAAACACGTTTTAAAGATGGATGGACTTCAACTCCCTCCTGTACTCTCAAGCTGGCTGGGGAATTCTGGGATTTGAAGTCCATCCATCTTTAAAGCATGCTTGCTGAGGAATTCTGGGAGTTTAAATCCACATGTCTCAAAGAATACTAGTTAGTAGGGAATTCTTCAGCTACTTTTATTGAGACAGGCTATAATGACAGAAACTTCCAAATCTGATTGTGTTGCATCTCCTCCCTTTTCTTATGATTTAGTAAATTAGAGAGTCACTTCCGAATTTATCTAGCTGAAAGATTAAATGAGCTGGAAGGGACCTTTGAGGTCTTCTAGTCCAGCCTTATGTCAAACAGAAGAACCTATACCATTTGAGATAAGTGACTGTCTAGTATCTCTTCTTAACAACCTCCAGTGATGGAGCCCCCACAACTTCTGAAGGCAAGCTGCTCCATTGATTAATCGTCCTCCCTGTTAGGAAGTTCCTCCTTAATTCCAGATTGCTTCTCTCTTCAATTAGTTTCCAAACATTGTTTCTTATCTTGCCCTCTGATGCTTTGGAGAATAATTAGACCCCCACTTCTTTGTGGCAGCCCCTCAAATACTGGAAGACTGCTATCATGTCTTTCCTAATTCTTCTTTTCTTTAGACTGGCCAAACCCAAATCCTGCAGCCGTTCTTTCTGGACTAAAAAAGGAGTTTCAGCTCCTTTTCCCCTCTCATGGTTCCTGCATTTCTCCCACAAGATCATTTTCCTTATTCTATTTAGCTATTTGCTTTTTCCTTGTGCTACATATCTGGCCTTTTCATAAACACGGTGAAGTCAGTTCTCTAAATTAGCCTCGAATGAAAGAAATGCAAAAACAAAATCTGAATAATGTGCATTTGTTGTTCCCTTCTGAATCCTGGTAACTGAGAGTACAAAATGAGGCAGAAATAGCTCCTTTTGTGTTTCTGCCTATCAATTCCCACGAATGTCCTGAAATTTAAGCATCATGCAAAATGGAAGAGAAGATAAATCCCTTCCTTCTCTCCCCACCCCTCCCCCCAATCATTGTCCAACGAAGCTTGAACTTGGTGCAGAAAAATAATCTTGCATATTTTTCCCTGGCTCTTTTCATTTCTTTTAATGAAAGAGTTACTGTAGCATTCAAAATCGGTCTTGGGGGAAAGAGGATTGCGTGATGACACACTTGCAGATGGAGTTGGATGTCTCTGTCTGTGTTTCTTAGTGAATGCAAATGTCCTTCGTTGTGCAAGCAACGGTGATTAGCTGCCTCAGTAGCTTCTTCAGCCTGCCAGGAAATCCTAAGGGGAACGCTGAAGATAAATTTTTCCAGTGTGTGCAGCAGGAAAATTTTTGTGGTGAAAAGCAAAACAGTGGCAGAAATATCTCCCCGACCTCCAGGCAACGAATGAATTTGCACAAGCTGTCAGGAGAGATTCAAGAGATATTCTCAGCTCTTCTTAGATTAGGGAAGAGTCACAGGATTGCTTTCACCCAGGGAGGGATATTTCTCAAACAGAGCAAGAAACATACTGGTCCAGCGATCAGTAGGAAACCTGATCTTTCTTGGTCAAATTGTGCTTTGGTTTGGTCTTTCATTATTTAATGGAATAACAGAGTTGGAAGGGACCTTGGGGGTCATCTAATCCAAACCCCTGCTCAAGCATGAAACCCCATACTATTTTATACAAATGGCTGTCCAACTTATTCTTTTTTTAAAAAAATTATTTATTTACAAAATACATGTGAAAATTACATTTTAACAGTTCTGTGTCAAGCGTTACTTATATTTACAATTCTTTTTCATATCAAACCTTATTTCTCTTATCTAACCATATATATAACATTTCCCAAGCCTCATAAAACTCAGGCTCCTCTTTACCTTTAAGTTTCCTCATAAGCCTGTCCATCTTGGCACAATCAAGTATTTTGTTTATTGCCATATTTTCGGAAGGTACATCATCTATTTTTCAGCTTTGGGCATAAGCAGTTCTTGCCGCTGTTAATATGTGTTGTACGATGGATTAGATGTTTCTTCAGGTTTCCGGTCCAACTTATTCTTAAAAACTTCCAGTGATGGAGTACCCACAACATCTGAAGGAAAGTCATTCCACTGGTTAACTGTTCTCACTGTGAGGAAATTTCTCCTTCGTTCTAAGTTGCTTCTCTCCTTGATTAATTTCCATCCATTGTTTCTTCACTTGCCTTCTGGTCCTTTAGAAAATAGTTTGCCTCCCTCATCTTTGTGGCAGCTCCTCAAATACTGCTATCTTACCTCCCCTAGTCTTTCATTTCATTAGACTGGACATACCTGCAACCGTTCTTGATACGTTTCATCCTTCATTCACCCTTCTAATCATTCTTCTCTGCACTCTTTTCCAGAGTTTCCACATCTTCTTTTTTTTTGTATTGTGGCACCAAAGCTGGATGCAGTATTCCAAATGTGGTCTTAAATTATAAATATTATAGTATTTATAGTATAATGCTATAAATCCATTCTAAAGTGGTACCAGAAATTCATGTGTGATCTTGATTCTATCCCTCTGTTAATGCAAACCCAGGACTGCATTTCTTGTAATAAAAGAAGGGAAATAGTATCTGATTTAAGTCTTGACAAAAGTCACTGGTTTTACTCACTTCAATTGTTCAGCTGAATCGGTGGACTGTGGAATCAGGGCCTGTAAGCATCCCATAATGCTTGAGCCTCTGATTGGTTCTCTATCTGATATCACTATCCTAAGTTGCATTAACAGAAGGATACAATCAAGATCAAGGGAGGTACTAATACTACTCTATAAAGCCTTAGTAAGACCACACCTAGAGTACTGCATCCAATTTTGGTCACCACATTATAAAAAAGATGTTGAGACTGTTATGTTTGGAGCATGGGCGAGAAGGAATGGAGACAAGCTGAACGGTGAACTTCAGCTCTTTATTTACATAGTGACTTCTGGCATCTATAACAGTTTTACCCCGCCTTATATAGGCAAACCCCGTAACTATTAACCAATAACCAACGAGGAGCGCTAGCTCTCATAACCAATAGGAACTCTCTGTTTAAGGGCCAATCGGATTTCCCAGAGCGGGCCAATCCGATCCAGCTGTTTAACAGCCAATCAGAAGTGCAGGGCCAGAACCCTGCACTTACTCCAAGCTCACGCTTTATTAAAACTTTATACATTCACAACACCCCTTCCCCCTGGCTTCTGTTTGCAGGGCGCAGTTACATAGTCCTTTAGGTAGGACAGTTGTTTTATTAGTCTCTTTGATTTTCGCTGTGTCATTTGGCTGCAATCACGCTGAGGTAGATCGTTGTTTGGCAGTGGGGCTGTTTCTGGTTCAGAGTTCATTTCCCCGTCGTTGCCCCTGTTCTCTGTAATTCCCTGAGGTGCAACTGTTTCTCTCTCTGGTTCCACTTCCTGAGTCTCTATTATACCGTCGTTCCCTTCGAACGGGTTTTCTTCTCCTTGGAATTAATCTTCTTCTCTACCTCCCCCCCCCCAGTCTGGTCATAGGGGAGTTCAGGACTGCCCGCCGGAAGCTGCGATCGTAATTGATCGACATGGCGTTTCCATAGTCTATAATCAAGGCATTGTACAAGATAGGATCTTGGGCCGGTTACACGAACTACTGTCGCCGCCACCCACAATGGGTCGCCCGATAGGTTTTTAGCGTATACCAAATCTCCTACCTGGAAGGCACGATAGTGGCCGCTGGATCCTATTGGTTTTTCCGGTTCGTAAGCTGGGTGTAACCGGTCGAGGTGGGAGCGGAGTTTTCGTCCCATTAGCAGTTCAGCGGGAGTTTTGTTGGTGATGCTATGCAGTGTGATGTGTTGTAAAAAAAGGATTCGATTGATTTTGTCATCAATGTTGTCGTAGTCTACCTTCTGTAAGGTTTTCTTCACAAATTGTACCATGCGTTCTGCTTTGCCATTGGTCACAGGGTGTGCAGGCGAGGTGAGCACATGTCGAATGCCGCGGTCAGCGAGGTACTGCTCGAATGACAGTGCTGTAAATTGGGGCCCGTTATCGGATACCAGGACGTCTGGTAGTCCGTGGGTTGCAAATAGTCTTTCCAAGGTTTTGATAACCGCCTCAGAGGTTGTAGTCATCATGCGATGAATCTCGAGCCAATTTGAATAGGCGTCGATGGTTAGTAGAAAGGTGTGGCCTTTGGTCGGCCCCGCGAAGTCCAAGTGAATTCGGGACCAGGGTCCGCGTGGTGTCTCCCATTCAGTAGGAATGGCTTTAGGTGGGGCGTTGCTCACTTCCTGGCATTTTGGACAAGCTTTAACCCAATGTTCGATTTGCTTGTCAATGCCCGGCCACCATGCGTAGCTTCGCGCAAGGGCTTTCATTCGCACGATGCCGGGGTGGCCATTGTGCAAGGTTCTCAGAAGCACTTTCTGGAGTCGTTCTGGGATAACGACTCTATCGCCTCAGATGACACAGCCTTTTTGGGAGAACAATTCGGTTTGTCGAGTCTTGAATGGTGTGAAGTCATCTGATAAGTGGTCCAATGGCCATCCGCGTTCTACCAAGCTTAGGACTCGTGCTAAGGTGGGGTCACGTTTGGTTTCTCTCATGATATCTCGGGCGGTTAATGGCGGCGAGTTGAGTGCCTCAATTTGCAACATGGTTACCGTTGGTGCAGGATCGTCGAGAGTCTCTGGAAGCGGTGCTCGGCTCAATGCGTCGGCGTGGGGAATGGCTTTCCCCGGGCGGTATTGCAGCCGATAGTTAAAAGCAGCTAAGAATTCTGACCATCGAGTCATCCTAGGGGATAATATGTAGGGAGTCGGCTTATCTCCGGCTATTATCCCCAATAATGGTTTGTGGTCAGTCACGATAGTAAAAGCCCGGCCATACACGTACTCGTGGAATCTTTTAACGGCTGACACAATTGCGAGGGCTTCTTTATTGATTTGTCCATAATTTCGCTCAGTTTTTGAAAGAGTCTTTGAAAAATATGCAACAGGGGCTTCATTCCCATTAGGCAGTACATGGCTCAAAATGGCGTCCACTCCGAAAGGCGAAGCATCACATGTTATATTTAACGGCAAAGTCTCGTTATACTGCATGAGTACAGAGTCAGAAGTGAGCAGTTTTTTCATGTTGTGGAACGCCTGTTCTTCTTGGTGACCCCCTAACCAATTTGCTTTCATATCTAACAACCGGTGTAACGGTTCAGCGACCATTGCTTTATGCGGTAAAAATACATTATAAAAGTTGATGAGGCCTAGGAACGCCTGGAGATCGGCCTTGTTTCATGGCCTGGGAGCGTTTTTTATCGCCCTTAGTTTACTTTCAGTAGGGTGAATACCCTGGCTATCAATTAGGTACCCTAAAAACTCAACACTGTCAGTACACAATTTACATTTGTTTTTCTTTACTTTAAGACTGGCCTCTTGGAATTTTTTTAGGACTAATTTTAACCGGTCCTGTAAGATTTTTTTTGTAGGGGCCGCAATTAATACATCGTCAAAATAAGGGACCATGCCCTTAATCCCTTGTAATAACCTCTCCATAAGGCTCTGAAAAATCCCCGGGGCTACACTAACTCCGAATTGAAGCCAGGTACATTTAAAGGCACCTCGGTGCGTCACAATCGTTTGTGCCAGTGCCGTCTTTTCATCAACAGGTAGTTGCTGATATGCCTGAGCTAAATCTAATTTAGCGAAGACTTTCCCGCCCCCCAGGGAGTGGAGGAGATGCTGCACCACCGGCACTGGATATGCGTTCTGCTGTAGGGCGTGGTTCAAAGTGGCCCGGTAGTCCCCACAAATTCGGATTGACCCGTCTGGCTTAATGGGTGTTACAATTGGGGTTTCTCAGGGAGAGTGATTGATGGACTCTAACACCCCCTAAGCTGTCAGTTTGTCGAGTTGTTCGTCGATTTTCGACTTTAAGGCAAACGGAACTCGACAGGGCTTAAGTCGGATGGGAGCTATCTTTGGGTCTAGACTGAACGAAATCGGGGTCCCCTTGTACTCGCCTAAGCTGTCCGCAAAGACGTCCCTGAACTCATGGATGAGGTCTCCCTCCCAGTCACTTCCGCTGACTTGGTTTATGCCGGCCACTTCAATGCTGAGTGGCGCGAACCATTGGAGGCCTAGTAGGCTAGGCCTGTCTCTATCGATGACAGTTAGTGGTAAGTACGCTGTGTGCTTCTTGAAGGAGACTCAGACTCGGCAGGAACCAACGATGGGGATTCGATTCCCTTGGTAGTCCTTGAGGATGAGTCTTTGGAAGCGGAGATCTTGGCGTTGAATCGTGGGGATGAGTTGTTTAAGGGTCTTCCAGGACACCATCAAGAGGGACGATCCCGAGTCAACTTCCATGTGGCAAGGCTGGTTCTCGATGGCTACTGTGATTCGTATTTTCTTAGTGTCTAAAGCTGAAGCGTGACCGATATTGATAGTATGGTGAGCCTCTTCTCTCTGCAAAACTCGATTTCTGTAGGAGTGGTTTACTGGCTCTTGCCGTACAGGATGGTTTCCTGTTGATTGGTGATAGTTAGTCCCTTTTGAGGCCTGGCTGGGTCCTGGTAAGCTTCGGCAGACCCGTCCGATGTGGCCTCGCTTCCCGCACTCATGGCAGAGCGCGTCGCAGAATTTGCATTCGGACCTGGCATGGTTGGCCCCACAGCCAGCGCAAGGGTGTAAAGGCTTCGGGTGGTGGTCCCGGTCGGACCACAGTCGATGGACGCCTTCTTCGTCGCTGTCTGACGACGAACAGAGGTCCTCGTGGTGCGTCGTTGCAAGCTGCCCTTCTGACCTGGATAAAATGTCGCTTGTCGGTGGTGGTACCGGAGCGCGGTTTCGGCGTAGTTGTGCAGCCGACTTCCTGGTTGCTTCTGCTGCAGTAGCATCGGCGATGGCATCGGCAAGGCTGATGTCGCCTTTCGCCATCAGCTTGCTTTGGATGCCTGGTGCATCTAGTCCCAGAACTATGCGATCTCTTAGTGCTTCTTCTAAATCGGCGAATCCGCAGAGGCCTCCCAAATTTCGGAGGTCTGCTATGAAGTCGGCCACGCTTTCTCCCTTTCGCTGGCTTCTCTGATAAAACTCGTGCCGTCTCACGAGCGTAGGCACGGTCGGTGCGTAGTGATCTCGTAGGAGAGGTTCGAGGTCGTCCCAATCCATCGCCTTCACTTCTCGGGGTTTTGCTAGTGCTTTAGCCATCTTAAATACGGTTGGACCATAATGCGTTAGGAATACCGCCCGTTTCTTTCCTGATGTGGCATCCTTAAAGTTGTTGGTTTCTAAGAACATTTGGAAGCGATCCATGTAGGACTCCCAGTCCTCCTGTACTGGATCGAACGGAGCGGGTGGTACGACGACGCCGGACATGGTTCCATTGTGTAGCGTCATCTGTCACATGCTCGGTGTTCTTCGAAGTTTCGTTGGTTCAGATGTCTCCACATCCCATCCTCGTCGCCAGTGTTATGTTTGGAGCATGGGCGAGAAGGAATGGAGACAAGCCTCTGAACGGTGAACTTCAGCTCTTTATTTACATAGTGACTTCTGACTTCTATAGCAGTTTTAACCCGCCTTATATAGGCAAACCCCGTAACTATTAACCAATAACCAACGAGGAGCACTAGCTCTCATAACCAATAGGAACTCTCTGTTTAAGGGCCAATCGGATTTCCCGGAGCAGGCCAATCCGATCCGGCCATTTAACAGCCAATCAGAAGTGCAGGGCCAGAACCCTGCACTTTACTCCAAGCTCACGCTTTATTAAAACTTTATACATTCACAACACAGACGCTAGAAAAAGTAAAGAGAAGAGCAACCAGGATGATGAGGGGACTGGAGACTAAAGCATATGAAGAACGGTTACAGGAACTGGGCAGGGCTAGTCTAGTAAAGAGAAGGACCAGGGGAGACAGGAGAGCAGTCCACCAATATTTGAGGGGCTGCCACAGAGAGGAGGAAGGGATCAAACTATTTTCCAAAGCACCTGAAGGCCAGACAAGGAATCATGGATGGAAACTGATGAAGGAGAGATTCAACCTGGAAATAAGGAGGAATTTTCAGACAGTGTAAACAATTAATCAATGGAACAGAAGTTGCTTTTGAAGAGATTGGACTGCCATCTGTCAAAAATGGTGTAGGGTCTCCTGCTTGGGTGGTGGTAGTGGTGGACTAGATGACCTACAAGGTCTCCCTTCCAACTCTCTTAATCTGATTAACAAGAACTTTTTCAGTGCTGTGATAACATTGAATGACCACTAAACAAATAGTTGTCAGTCAAAGACTAATAGCATTTAGAATAAGATAAAGGCTGAAAGAACTCATGTTGAGTTGGGCTTTTAAAAAATTTATGGAGTCATTGAGTTTATATAGCTATTTTGAGAACCCGGTTAGAGCCTCAGCTATGCAGATTCCTGGTTTGATAGTTTTCTGCAGCAGCTATAAAAGCAAATATCACACAAACAATATAATTTGATGAGTCATTTTTCAAAAGAAAGTAAATGACGCAGCCGGCTTGCTTCATAGACAGGTCTAAGAATTGGTGCTAATAGAAGATCTGAGTAGTCCTCACAATTGTAACAATTTAAAAATTTAAGGTTTAATGGCTGAATACTGTTGTGGGCCATTGTGTCTGTTCTAGAGTTGCAATTACTGCCAAAGTTTGAAAGATGGAGAATATGCACTTCTTGAACATTGACAAAGATTGAAAAATATCCAGGTACAACAATTAGGAAGAGTTGAAATGGTGAAATCCAGGTTCAGTCCTCAATCTAGAATAGAACAGAACAAAAAAGAACAGAACAGAAGAGAATAGAAGTTGCAAGGGATCTTGGAGGTCTTCTAGTCCAGCCCCCTGCTCAAGCAGGAGACACTAGTAGCAAAACTCTGGACACTCAAAAAGCTATTGCAGGAAACCAGAGGGAAGCAGCAAACTTCCTCTGGAAAAAATGGTAAAGGCACCAGGCTAGAAAGCAGTGACTTAGGGCCAGTCCAGTGGTGGGATTCAAAAATTTTTACTACCTATTCTGTGGGCATGGCGTGGCTTGGTGGATGTGGCTTGATGAGCATGGCAGGGAAAGGATATTGTAAAATCCCCATTCTCTCCTCATTCCTGGGGGAAGAATACTGCAAAATCCCCCTTCACTCCCCACCCCACTAACCTGCTTTCCAGCTCCATTCTCCTGTGCAGGGCAACCAAAGAAAACCCAGCCAAACAGCTGGGACTCAATGGGAGGCAGAGAAGAGATGGGGTTGGAGGGCCCAGTCAGAGGTAGCATTTGTCGGTTCTCCAAACTATTCAAATTTTCCACTACTGGTTTTCCAGAACTGGTCAGAACCTGCTGAATCCCACCTCTGGGCCAGTCTCCCCCCCCCCCCCCCGCCCTTTAGCTCAAACCACTACACAAGATTGTTGTTGTGGGGAAAATAGGAGAAGGGAGAAATATTGGTTATGTTTGCCACCTTGAGTTATTTGTAAAAACAATTGTAGAAGGTTAGCACCCACCCCTCTCCTAGAAGTAGGAAATATTTTGAGAAATTTAAAAGGCAGAATATTATATTTCCCTAAAGGGAAAAACATACTCTTGAAGACAGAAAGCAGCCCCCAAGTCTTTCTTAATAGCCCTCAGCATATGTCAGCAGTTAAGAGATAAAGAGATAGATAGCTCTATTCATAAGCAAATACCCTCATCCAAGATCCAACACAGGAAAAAGGCACTAAGCCCCAATAGGAATTGCCCAACAAGCCCCTTCATTGCATCAGCCAAACTTCAACCAAACTTAAGCTCAGACAAACTCCTAGGATTTGCACATGCCCCAGGGGAGTCTGACAACAACCAAAAGAATGCATGTTCTTGCACAGGAACAGGAAGCTCAAGAGCAAAGCCCAAGAAAAGGTATAAATACCCTTCACTCTCAACTCCATGTGGTCAGCTGTACCAGAACCACAAACCACCATGTGTTTCATCTGTCAGTGTTCCAGAAAACATCAACTCCAACCAATAACTCCGAGACAGACATCTTCTCAAAGGTTCCTTATATTAAAGTAGTAAACATCTGGGAAATCCCGAATCTGAAAGTTCTGGGTTTCCCTCCAATAAGCAAAATATTACAAATTGTCCCCCTGCACCCCTCATGGCATCACATGCCCCAATCACCATCCGTCCCAACTTGAGACGTCACCTCAACCACTCCTCAGCCAGGTGCAGGAACAACATGACCTTGACTTAGAAGAAGAATGCTATAATGTCCAACCGCATACAGTCCAAAAAATCCCCCCCTTCCCATTTTCCCAGTCGTGTGGAATGTGGCAGTGTGGAAGCTTCTGGTGTTAATATGGCTTCCAAAGCTGACTGTCAGCGTGCCAGCAAACCTCCATTCCACCCAATAACTCCGAGACAGACATCTTCTCAAAAAGTTCCTTTTTTATTTGGATAGTAACTGGCACAACTGTGGAATCCCGAATCTGAAAGTTCCGGGCTTCTTTACAATAAGTAAAAACTACAAATTCACCCCCTGCACCCATCACCACATCACCAGCCCCAATCACCATCCCTCCCAAAGTAAGGCTTCTTCTTACTTATGTGCAACACGACTTGACCTTGAATCAGAAAAAGAATTTTATTATGTCTAACTAGATATACTCCAATGCAGTGGTCGCCAAACTGGTGGGCTGTGGCCCACTGGTGGTCCGCAAGAAAATTTTGACGGTCCGCAGAGAAATGTCACCCCCAGAGCAGCCCCCCCAAAGCAATTAATCCAGGCTGCGCAGGAACATAACGCTGTGCCGCCCACATGGCCCGCGGAAACCCTCCCTACCCACTCACTCCTTACCTGGCAAACTTGCCTGCCGAGTTGCTATTTTTACTTTCCCCCGCCCCCAACTATCAGCTGTTCTGCTGTGCCAGGAGATTTAGATTAGCTAGAAAGCAGGAAATCATTGGATTTCTTGCTTTCTAGCTAATATTTAGATCTTCAGCTCTGCTTTTAAGCAGAGCCAAACCGTCCTTAGGATTGAAGCTTCTATTATTCAGTGCAGACTCGGGTAGCCAATGGCAGAAAGATAGATCTCTGAGTGAATCTGTGATTCTGTGAGGAACTCAATCTGCCTGCCTGCTTTGCCTGATTTTGGATAAAAGTTGAATCCCACCCCTGCCTCTGTGTGTGTTTGTGAGTGTGAGAGGGAGAGGGAGAGAGGGAGAGAGGGAGGGAGGAAGGTTAGATCAGATCTCTCTCTCTCTCTCTCCCTCCCCCATCAAACTAGGTGACCTCTCTCTCTCCCACCAACGTCAGCAAGCCATCATCAGTCAAAATTCATATTAGTTGGTCCCCGGGATTTAACATTATGAGTTTGGTGGTCCCTGAGATCCAAAAGGTTGGCGACCCCTGCTCCAATGAATTCCCCCCCTCCCACTTTCCCGGGCTCAATTGTGGCAGCGTGAGAACATCAGATCTCAATATGGCTTCCAAAGCTGACACTGACATCATCAGTAAACCACCTTTCCAATCACCCTCCATGTTTCTAATGTCTCTCTCTCTCTCCCGGCTTGGAACCAAACCAGATGGAAATTTCTCCCAACACAATAAAGGCAGAATGAAAAATAAATAAGTTCAAAAGGCACCATCTCAAATGCCAGCCATGAAGAGAGGAAGCCACAAGGAGTAAGCGATTTGGGAGGAATTCGAAGCCACCGATTGCATCAAAACTGAGTACAGAAAGTCCTCAACTTATGCCAGTTTGTTTAGGGACTGCTCAAAAGTTACGACAGCAGTGAAGAAAGGGACGTATGACCGTTTTTCACATTTATGCCCCTTGCAGCATCCCCAAGCAAAGTCAACAGGGAAACTCTATTCACGGAACAGCCACATTCCTAAGTTAACTGCAGTGATTCAGTTAATGACTGTGGCAAGGACGGTCGTAAAATGGGGCAGAACTCACTTAACAACTGCCTCACTTAGCCCACATAAATTTTGGGCCTGGTTGCGGTTGCACATTGAGGATGACCTGCAGGACATGAGAAATTGGAGAAGCATCCATGCAAAATTTGGAAAGCCAACTGCTGCTATAATATCCATAGTTAATTTTCATAATAAGGATAACAATCTTTCCCTTTTTTTTTATTCTCTTTTTATTTAGCAAACTTCAGCTGGACAGAAGCATTTCTTCCTTTCAGGGACAGTTCAATGCAGAGCTGGAGAAAGTCTAATTTTAGTCATCTCCAAATTCTGTGTGTCCCCCGCTGCCTCTTCATTTCTTTCCACCATTATCTTTGAAGTAAGAATTGCAAATTTCCTTCCTGACTTCCTTCTCCTTCGGGGTGGTTACTACGGCAACCGGGATAATGGCTGAGATGAAGCAGTTGGCGGGAGATGGATGGCGCACAGCTCCCCTTCATTTGCTTCCACCCCCCACCCACCCCCCCTTGCTCCCTTTCCTGTCCCATTATGGGTGTCATGGCAACCTATTTGGAATAAGCCAGGCTCCCAGTATGGAAGGAAGGAAGGGGGGGGGGAGAAAGAGAGAGAGAGAGAGAACATGGGGCTGACATGTCACATTCCCGTTGACACATTGAGTAGCACCAGAACACAGCAACAAGCTCAGAGTCATTTATCTTGTTTGGGGGCAGGGAAAATGTTCAAGGAAGGTAGCTTTCATGGTCGGTCACAGCTCCAACGATGTCTGCGGGTTTGCTCGGCTATATTTTTCTGCGTTGAGTGTGTTTGCACAATGCAGAACCCACCTGCAATAGCAACACACACACACACACACACAAAAGCACAAGGCAACATTTAAAGTGCATTTATCCTTCTGGTTTGCTGTCATCCATATGAAAACGATCCATCTGTAAAATATGGCCAAATCCATCTCCTATACCGGGCAGTTTTCCACAAGTGATTGGGGTTATTGTTGTTATTATTTTTTCAATTTTTGTGAGCGTTGAGGCATCCAGAGAGTTGGCTGTGAGGCTGTGCATTGATTCAGTCCAGCAACAATTGTTTAGAAAGGACCCCTCAACGGTCTGTGAAGGAGACTATAATTGTGTATTGGATGTCAACTCATAAAATATTTCTATGGCCTTTTTAGAGTTGCCAACAGAAAGGGAGGGGAGAAAGGGGTTTGAAAGAGCAGTGCGACAGCTTGCAAACCGAAACTGCATTCCATCAATGTTTTCAAAGATGGTAACTAGGTGACCGAAGTTTCTGCCGGGCAAAATTCTTAACTGGAGAGCATGATTGATGACTCTGGGCTATGGATGTGTCCCATTGGAGAATATGAATTAGGATACATCCAGCGGGTGGGGGGAAACCAGGGACAAGGGTGACAATGAATGAAGTGTCTCAGGGTCAGCTACACCCAGGCAGTGCCAGCATATTAACTCTCAATAAATCCTTTTTGTAAATTTGTCTCGAGACTCATGATTTAAATGGGGGTAACTGCTGGAATCCTGACGTTGGAGAGATACTTAAATGGATGGAGGAAAAAAAATGTTTAGGGTAGAGGAAAATTACAGCCAACTAAGAAATCTTTATTTTAAAAAATGTGCTTTTTCCTGTAATGGATATTTTAAAGGGGTATCTTAAAATATAATGGCTTAGCACCTGCCAAATGGTCCCTCTCCCAGCTCAGAAGTGGGACAATGTTTCATTATTTTAATCTCTCGTTAAATTCCAACCAATTCTTGTGCTAGTCAATGGAATTTTTTCAAAGGGCTGTTGGAAGAAATATCCAGGTCCAAATCCAAGCCAGGAGGAAGGTACTTAGGGACTGATTGGAAAGATGGTTTATTGAACAGAACCACAAAGACAGTTCCTGGACCAGCTGAACAAAAGGTTGAATGAGTGGATGGATCTTTATAGGTTTCTGGGACTTTGAAATCAGGACTGTTCTGGGGCTGGTGCAGTGAAGGGGCTTGTGGTCTGAAAGGGGCTTGGGTAATTCCTATTGTGGCTTAATGCAGTGGTGGAATTCAAAACATTTTACTACCGGTTCTGTGGGCGTGGCTTGGTGGGCGTGGCAGGGGAAGGTTACTGCAAAATCCCCCTTCCCTCCCCACTCCACTAACCTGCTTTCCAGCTCCGTTCTCCAGGGCAGAGCAACCAAAGGAGACCCAGCTGATCAGCTGGGACTCAAAGGGAGGCAGAGAAGAGATGGGGTTGGCAGGGCCAGTCAGAGATGGGATTGGCCGGTTCTCCGAGCTGCTCAAAATTTCCACAACCGGTTCTCCAGAACTGGTCAGAACCGGCTGAATCCCACCTCTGGTTTAACGTTTTTCGTCCTGTATTGGATCTTGGCTGAGGGGCTGCTTTCTAATCCTACCCTTCTGCCTTTGTTCACTGTGCTGCAAGGAGTATCCTGTCTTGAATGGATTTCAGCCTGCAGTATTTGCTTTGCTTATGAATAGAGCCACCTAGATACTTGTCTTCCTCTTTCAATAAGCTCTTTAATCTCTTAAGTGCTGGCATCTTCTGTGGGCTATTAAGAAAGACTGAGGGCTGCTTCCTGCCTTTAAAAACATGTTTCTCCATTTCTGCTTTAGGGAAATATAATATCCTGCCTTTTTAATATTCCCCAAAACATTTCATTCTTCTGGAGGGAGGAGGGGTGGCTTCCCATAGGGCTGCACTCATTCAATCTGGAAAAAAATTCACCTGTTTTCCAAAATGTAGCATACAAAGACCAAACCACCTTGCTCTGTTGAAGCAGTCTGTTTAGTAAAGAAGGAGTGATGGGAGTTGTGGTTCAATTCACTTGGAGGGCATCTGGTTGGAGAAAGCTGCTCTCACCCTCCGGCTGTAGCACAAATAAAGGGCGATCTCTTCAGTGGCTAGCTTCATCTCAGAATGGCTGAGATTTGGGGTTAAATCAGGATCCAACTGTGTGCAAACCCATATTTCTGCAGAGAGTCAAAACAGATGTGACAGGACAATCATGGCTTGACCTCTTTCCTGTCAGTTCATTTAGAAATTTTGAAAGACAAACCTCAGAAGGAAACTGGAGAAACAGTGGATAAGAGAAGGACTAGATGCTTTAACAGATTAACAGAGTCGGAAGGGACCTTGTAGGTCATCTAGTCCAACCCCTCACCCAAGCAGGAGACTCTATACCAGAGGTGATATTCAGCCAGTTCTGACCAGTTCTGGAGAACCGGTAGCAGAAATTTTGAGTAGTTTGGAGAACCGGCCAATCCCACCACTGACTGGGCCCACCAACCCCATCTATTCTCTGCCTCCCATTGAGTCCCAGCTGATCAGCTGGGTCTTCTTTGGTTGCCCTGAACAGGAAAACGGAGCTGGAAAGCAGGTTAGGGAGTGGGGAGGGAATGGGGATTTTGCAGTAACCTTCCCCTGCTGTGCCCACCAAGCCACGCCCACAGAACCGGTAGTAAAAATATTTGAATCCCACCACTGATATACATAATAAATGAGTACGAATAAGTGGGGACAGTAGGACAGGGATAACTGACAGTAGGACAGGCACGCTGGTGCGCTTATGCATGCCCCCTTACAGACCTCTTAGGAATGGAGTGAGGTCCATGGGAGACAGTTGAAGGTTTAAAGCTTTGGGGGTTTGAGGATGTAACCACAGAGTCAGGGAGTGAGTTCCAGGCATTGCCCCCTCTGTTGCTGAAGTCATATTTCCTGCAATCGAGTTTGAAGCGGTTTACTTTGCATCTGTTCCTATTGTTTGCCCGTGTGTTATTGCGGTTGAAGCTGAAGTAGTCATTGACAGGTAGGACATTGTCGCAGACAATTTTGTGTACTGAGCTTTGGTCGGATTGTAGGCAGCTTAGTTCTAGGTTGTCCAGGTCCAAAATTTCAAGGCTGGTGGCTTAAGGTATTCTATTGCAAGAGGAAGAGTGAAGGACTCTTCTCATGAAATACTTCTGGACTCACTCCGTTGTATTAATGTCCATTATACAGTTTGGATTCCAGACAGATGAGCTGTATTCGAGAATTGGTCTGGCGAAGGTTTTGTATGCCCTGCTTTGCAGTTCAATGTTACTGGAGAAGAAGCTTTTTCAAGATTTGTTCGAGCAGGCTGGAATGCCTTCTGCACAGAACTGTGGTTTTGGCATAGTGTGGTTTGTGATGCTGCTGCTGCCGTTCTTTAACCAGAAAATGTGCTTTGACAAGTACAGTGCTGGGTTTTCAGTCTTGCTTTAACAGGCTGAAGCAAGCTACGTTTTCTTAGGTGATAAAAATCCAAGAAACAACCCAAACTAGCCCTTAAATGTGTGTGCTCGCTTGTAAAATTAGCCTGACCCGCTTGGAAAAAAAATAATAATTTAGTTTTTATTTAAGGAGGAAATTTGGAACTTGCTTATCTGTCAACGGAGTTCATGAGAGTGTTTTGAATTTGAACTTGTTGATGACTGCATTTTGCTTGCGGTCGCTTTTTTAAAAAGGAAATGGGTAGAGAGGAGCGCCGGGGAAGGGGGGGGGATGTTTCTAGCATTTTAATTAAGTGTTTGAAATTCACTGCCTTGTATTGATGTTAATCCAAGGCTGAGCGGTTTTAAACAGCGGCAGCCAAAGGATTTGCAAATGATGAAAATTGCCTGTAGCTGAGCAACGGATTTAAATTCAGGCTTTTTGAGAACATGAGATCATGTTGCAGCCTCAAAGTTGGAACTGCCTGACATCTAAACTCTGCATGAAACTCTAGCAACGTAGAGTCATAAAAACAACATTAGATAGATTAACAGAGTTGGAAGGGACCTTGTAGGTCATCTAGTGCAACCCCCCACCCAAACAGGAGACCCTACACCACTTCTGACAGATGGCAGTCCAGTCTCTTCTTAAAAGCCTCCAGGGATGAAGCTCCCACAACTTTTGAAGGCAACTTCTGTTCCATGGGTTGATTGTTCTCCCTGTCAGAAAATTTCTCCTTATTTCCAGGTTGAATCTCTCCTTGATCAGCTTCCATCCATTATTCCTTGTTTGGCCTTTGGGTGCCTTGGAAAATAGCTTGACTCCTTCCTCTCTGTTGCAGCCCCTCAAATATTGGAAGACTGCTCTCCTGTCTCCCCTGGTCCTTCTCTTCCCTCGATTAGCCAGGCCCAGTTCCTGCAATCGTTCATCATATGTTTTAGCCTCCAGTCCCCTCATCATCCTGGTTGCTCTTCTCTGCACTCTTTCTAGAGTCTCAACATCTTTTTTATTGTTTGGTGACCCAAATTGGATGCAATGTGTTAGGTGTGGTGTTACTAATGCTTTATACATTAGGTTATTATAAATTAATCTTCTGGTTTGGTTAATTTGTAGTTCAAGCTTTGGCCAAAGCCAGAATCATTTCCAATAACCAGCTGAAAGTTAGGAATGCAACCTGAGAAATATTTGGCCATAAATGATATTTGCACAAACTGCAAACCAGACTCTTGAGATCTAGAGGCTTCCTGATGTTTTTTTGTTTTTTTTTTAAAGAGAATCATCCCATTTGCTGTCTTCCATGGTAAAATTATTGAGGAGGTTTTCCTGGGGGATAATTTTGTCTATTTCTCTTTCCAGGTCATTAGCCAGAGTCGAGAAGGGAAATTCATTTTGTGACTGAAGAAAAATCGTATTGAATACAATGGCCCTGATGTTGCTCAATCAACACGCAACATGGGCACTGCAGCAGACCTCCAGGATATTTGCAGGAGGTGAGTGAGACGGAAAACCAGTTTATATATCTAGATACAGTATCGATGCAGGTTGTCCTCGACTTACAAGCCCAACATTTCTGCTGTTAAGTGAGACGGTTATTGAGTGAGTTTTGCCCTATTTTACGACCTTACTGGCCACAGTTGTTAAGTGAATCACTGCAGTTCTTAAGTGAGTAACACGGTTGTTAAGTGAATCCAGCTTCCCCATTGACTTTGCTCGTCCAAAGGTCGCAAAAGGGGATGACGTGACCCCAGAACATTACAGTGGTCATAAATACGAGTCAGTGGCCAAGGTCTGAATTTTGATGACGTGATGGTGGGGATACTACAATGGTCGTAAGTGTGAAAAACGACCATAAGTCACTTTATCAGTGCCATTGTAACTTTGAGCAGTCACTAAGTGAACTTTTAAGTCAAGAATTACCTGTATATCCATATATTTATCCCTATTTCTATCTGTATATCTATCATCTATCCATTTAACTAACTTGATGGATAGATGATAGACAGATACATGGATGGATGTTTATTTTTATTCAAAAAAAAAAGTTAAAATATAAAACTCACAGAACAAAATGTTTTTACAGAAGTAAAATAAAATCCAAGCAAGATATTTAAAAAAGGTGCATTTAAAAAAAGAACACAGAAACATATATTCAGTCAGAATAGAGCTAGAAGGGACATGGAGGGGAGATGGTCAAGCAGGAGACGTTATACCATTTCAGACAAGTGACTGTCCAGCCTCTTCTTAAAAAAAACCTCCAGTGAGGGAGCACCCACAACTTCTAAAGACAAGCCATTCGATTGGCTGATTGTCTTCCCTGTTGGGAAGTTTCTCCTGAATTCTCTTTGATTAGTTTCCATCAGAGGTGATTTAAGCTGGTTCTGACCAGTTCTGGAGAACCGGTAGGGGAAATTTTGAATAGTTGAGAGAACCAGCCAATCCCACCTCTGACTGGGGATTTTACAGTATCCTTTCCCTGCCACACCCAACCAAGCCATGCCTACAGAACCGGTAGTAAAAATAATTAAATCCCACCACTGGTTTCCATTCATTGTTTCTTGATTTGTATATATGTGTGTGTGTATAATAATATATACATAATGTTTTCATAGCCTAGCACACATTTTCTAAACTGTACTGTAGGAAAAACCATAGGGTTCTGTCGTGTCCGCAAAAAGACGCCAGGAGTCGGTGACTACGTTTCAAGCTCTTTATTTAACAGTTGTGAACCGAACCAGCGAAAAGGAAAAAGCCCGCGGCTTTTATCCTTTTCGCTGCGGCGGCCGCGGCCAATGGCAGCGATTCAAGTCTCCCGCTCTTGGAGTGAGCCAATCGCGGGAGACTTTCAACGGGCCAATCGGCGCGGCTCGCCTGGCCAATCAGAAATCCCCGCGCTTTAGCCAATCAAAGCACGGGGATTTTGAGTATGTAAATTAAGGACAGAACACCCCTCCCCTCTTGGTATAGTCCTTACGTTGCGTAGTCACGTAGGTAGGCGGGGCTCCGTCTAGTCCTACTTGACCTGCGCAACTCAGTTGCAAGCTGTATTTCGTCCGGAGCGGTCATGTTTTTGGCTGCTCCCTCTTCTGTGCGAACCGGTTGGGTGATCGGGCCGGTTCCTTCTCCGTGGCTCCCACCTGGGCCTTCCGGGTTGGTTGAGCTACGGGTTTCGCCGCTCCCGCTTGGTTTCTCCGAGTTGGTTGAGCTGGCTAGGTGGTTCTTCTCCGGTGGGGGATCGCGATGGCTGCGCTCCGGTAAGTACTGCTGGTTTATTTTTTCTTGCGTTTGCTTATTCGGGTATTCCCTCCCCCCTTGGTTCGTGTTTTGGGGGTTGAGTTCTGTTGCTGTTCGTGACCTGAGCTGGTCTATGTGTCGTTTCCAGGCTCGCCCATCGGTGGTTTGGAGCCGGTACGACCGTGGACCTGTGATTTGGGTGATGACGGCTGGGATCCATAGGGGGTCCCCCGTCAGGTTTTTCGCGTACACTAAGTCGCCGGGTGCGAATGTTCGGTATTTTGTACTGGAGTCTGGGGGCCGCTCCGGGTTATATGTTGGGTGTAACCTGTCGAGTGGGGACCTCAGCTTCCTACCCATTAGTAACTCGGCTGGGCTTTTGTTGGTAGTGGTGTTCAGGGTGATGTGTTGTATAAAGAGGAGTTTATTTATTTTGTCGTTGATCTCCCCGTGGTCCATTTTCCGGATGGTTTTTTTGGTAAATTGAACCATCCGTTCCGCCCTACCGTTCGCCACCGGATGCGCCGGTGCTGTTAATGCGTGGCGGATGCCCCTCTCCGCCAGGAATCTCTCGAAGTCGAGGGAGGTAAATTGGGGCCCGTTGTCGGAGATGACGACGTCTGGGAGGCCGTGTGTTGCAAAGAGTTTGCAAAGTTCTTTGATGACGGCCTCCGTGGTAGTAGATTTCATGTCGCTTACCTCCAACCAGTTGGAGTAAGCGTCAACTGTTATTAGAAAGGTATGCCCATTCGTGGGACCGGCAAAGTCTAAATGGATTCTGGACCAGGGCCCCCTTGGTGTTTCCCACTCCAGGATGGGTGCTGCGGGTGGGCTTGGTCTGGTCTCCTGGCATCGTTGGCACCAAGCTACCCATGCCTCTATCTGCTTGTCCATCCCTGGCCACCAAGCGTAACTCCTGGCCAGGGCTTTAGTTCTGACGATGCCAGGATGCCCCTCATGCAACATCTCTAAGACCTTCCCTTGCAACCTGTCCGGGATGACCACCCTGTCACCCCACAAAATACACCCCTTAAGCAGCGAGAGTTCAGTCTGGCGGTTTCTGAATGCCTTAACGGATTCGTCATTGTCCCTTTCAGGCCAACCTTTTTCCACCCAATGTAAAATTCGCGCCAGACGCCTGTCCTTAATAGTTTCCCGGGCAATGTCTGATGCGGTAATGGGTAGGTTGGGCAGGTTTTCGATGTTAAGGGTGTTAGTCGTTGGTGCTGGGTCAGGATCAGAGTCTGGTAAAGGCGAGCGGCTTAAAGCGTCCGCGTGCGAAATTTTCTTACCCGGCTTGTGTAACAGTTCGTAGCTGTAGGCTGCCAGGAACTCGGACCACCTTGTCATCCGGGGTGATAAAATGTTCGGGGTGGCTCGGTTTCCTGCAAGGATGCCCAGCAACGGCTTATGATCTGTCACAATGGTAAACGGGCGGCCGTAAAGGTATTCGTGGAATCGCTTAACGGCGGCAACTATAGCCAAAGCTTCTTTGTCCAGCTGACTATAGTTCCGCTCCGGTTTAGTTAGAGTCCTGGAAAAGAAAGCGATGGGTGCTTCTCTTTTGTCGGGGAGGGTATGGCTGAGGACAGCGCCGACGCCGAAAGGTGATGCGTCGCAAGTGACAACCAAGGGCAAGGTTTCGCTGAATTGGATCAGGACGGCGTCGGAGGTGAGGAGGTCTTTGGTTTTTAGGAAGGCGGCTTGCTCTCATCTCCCCCAAGTCCAGGTTGCCGCCTTATCCAGGAGCCTATGCAAAGGCTCCGCCGCTGTAGCCTTTTGGGGTAGGAAAACATTATAAAAATTCAGCAACCCCAAGAAAGCCTGTAGTTCCGTCTTAGACCTAGGGGTGGGGGCCTCTTTGATAGCTTTCACTTTTTTAATTGTAGGGTGAATGCCATGCCGGTCTAGAAGGTAGCCCAAGAATTCCACTCGCTCTGTGCATAGTTGGCATTTTTCCCGTTTTACTTTAAGTCCCGTTACTTTAAATTTTGTTAAGACCTCCCTGAGTCGGTTTTCTAATTCGGCTTCGTTTGGCGCCGCCACTAATACGTCATCAAAATAGGGCACCACCCCCTTGATGCCCTGCAGTAAACGTTCCATCAGGCTCTGAAAGATGCCTGGTGCCACGCTGACTCCAAACTGGAGTCGGTTGCACTTGAAGGCCCCCCGATGGGTAACGATGGTCTGGGCTTCCGCTGTTTTCTCGTCGACCGGCAACTGTTGATATGCTTGGGCGAGGTCGAGCTTGGCAAAGACCTTGCCCCCTCCCAGTGAGTGCAGTAGGTGTTGCACGATTGGGACGGGGTAGGCGCTTTGTTGCAATGCGCCATTTAGGGTGGCCTTATAGTCCCCACAAATTCTCACGGACCCGTCTGGTTTGACTGGGGTCACTATAGGGGTCTCCCATCGGGCATGGTCTATCGGCTGTAGTACCCCCTGTTTGACGAGCTTGTCAATCTGCTCGTCAATCTTAGGTTTTAGGGCGAATGGCACCCGCCTAGGTTTTAGCCGCTTGGGGGGAACCCTAGGGTCTAGGTCAAATGAGATAAGGGGCCCCTGGTACTTGCCCAGGCTTCCGTCGAAGACCTCCCGGAACTCTTGGGCTAGCCGCTGTTCCCAGCCGTCGTCGGCGACGTGGTTGACTCCTGTTAGCGCGATGTCGAGCGGGGCGAACCATTGTAAACCCAGCAGGCTTGGGCGGTCGCGATCGACGATTGTGAGTGGGAGTTGTTCGGTGCGGCCCTTATAAGTTACATTAAAGTTCTTGGTGCCCACTACCGGGACGCGGTTTCCCTGGTAGTCTTTTATAATAAGTCTTTGGGCGTTTATGTTCCTCTTATGGAGGGTGGGCACTAACCGTTTTATCTCGTGCCATGCAATCATGGAGAGGTAGGACCCGGAGTCCACCTCCATCTTGCATGGTTGGCCTTCAATGTGGACTTCTACGTGTACCTTTCTGGCGCCGTCGGAGATGGCGTGGCCGATGGTCACCGTCTGGTGGGTTTCTTCCTTGCGCCGACTATCGCCGCCTCTTGAGGGTCGCTGGATTCGGTCCCACCGGCCGTCCGGTTGGCGATCTCTGGTCCTGGGCGGTGGGCTTTCCCTCTTACGCTCGTGTTGGTCCCATCTGGGAGGGCTGCGAGTCTTCTTTTGGCGGCAAACCCGAGCGATGTGTCCCCTTTTTTCACAATGCCTACAGATAGAGTCAAAAAATCGGCATTCTGATCTGGGGTGGTCGCCGCCGCATCCGGCACAGTTGGTCCTTGACCTACGACCTCTTCGATTCCGTTGGTCGCCGCGCCCCGTCTGCACGCGATGTATGAGCTCCTCGTCTTCTGACGTGCTGGATGCAGACTGGAATTCTCCGTAGTGTGTGGTTGATTCGTTTTTTGGGTCGGCCGACCTTGCCGGGTTGTTGTTTCCGCTCTTCGCGTCAGATTTTCGCATGCTGTCAGCGGAAGTGCGGGTTGCTTCTGCGGCTGCGGCTGCGGTAAGGGCGTCTGCTAGGCTGATGTCGCCCTGAGCCATAAGCCGGCTCTGGAGTGCAGGGTCCCATAGGCCGAGTACGAATCGGTCTCTTAGGAGGCTGTTCAGACCTTCGAATTCGCAGAGTCCTCCTAGGCGCCTCAGCTCGGCGACGAAATCGCTCAGTTTTTCGCCCGGTTTCTGGTCGCGCCGGTAAAATTCGTTGCGCCGGATCAGGATGGGGACCTCGGGGGCGTAATGGCGCCGCAGGATAGGTTCGAGGACGTCCCAGTCCATGGCGGTTGCGTCGGCTGGCTTGGCCAATGCTTTGGCCATCTGGAATACCTCGGTTCCGCAATGGGTGAGGAAAACGGCGCGTTTTAGCGGCCCCGGGGCGTCCTTCATTCCAGTGCACTCGAGGTACATGCGGAAACGGTCTGAGAACGATTCCCAGTCCTCGGTGGCGGGATTGAAGGGGGCGGGCGGTGCTGTTTTCGCCATTTCGGTGCTGAAACTGGCTCTTGTTGGACACGGGGTTCGGTTCAGGGTCGGGATCCCATCCTCGTCGCCAGTGTCGTGTCCGCAAAAAGACGCCAGGAGTCGGTGACTACATTTCAAGCTCTTTATTTAACAGTTGTGAACCGAACCAGCGAAAAGGAAAAAGCCCGTGGCTTTTATCCTTTTCGCTGCGGCGGCCGCGGCCAATGGCAGCGATTCAAGTCTCCCGCTCTTGGAGTGAGCCAATCGCGGGAGACCTAAAATGGGCCAATCGGCGCGGCTCGCCTGGCCAATCAGAAATCCCCGCGCTTTAGCCAATCAAAGCGCGGGGATTTCGAGTATGTAAATTAAGGACAGAACAGGTTCCTTAAGAAAAAAGCTGTTAGAAGAAACCTTGCATAAATGAAAGAATTGGATAGTTATTTTTTTTTCTTCTTCTATTCAATGACCCAAAGGTGGGTTTTTTTCAAAAGGCAACTGGATTTTTTTTCTTGAAGACGTTTCACTTCTTCAGCTCTGAAGAAGACGGCATCAGAGGTTGGCTTTTGTAACTGTTTACTCCATTATTACAGACTAGTGTTCCTCTACCGTAGCAACTTTCAAATGTGTGAACTTCAACAAATGCTGATTTGGGAATTCTAGGAGTTAAAGTTCACACATCTGAAAGCTTGAGAAACACTGCCTTAGACTCTAAATCACTGTGAGACACCTGGTCCATTAGCCAGACTTCTGTTTTCTGAATATATTGATGAATATTTTGGCAGAGTATTGAGGTCAACATGAAATAAAAACCTTTTGGTGTTGCAATTCATGGGCCATCAAGAGAAAATATCATATGTGGTCCTAAAAAGCATATAGCAGTAGCTATAAATACAGAAGTCCATGGAACACCTCCAGTGCCTTCAGATCCCCAGAACGAAATGAAAATAAATCAGCTTCATTTATTTTTGTACCGCTCAAAGGAGCCCTGGACAAAATTTTCCATAAGAACAATTAGCTGACACAATCAGCAATAATACAATCGGGCATCAACATTATTCAAATACAGGAATAAAATAAAGTATATGCACCAATAACATTTTTGGAGATTCTAGGTAAGATAAACTATATAAAAAAAAAACCAGAATAACAGACTTGGGTGGGACCTTGGAGGTCTTCTAATCCAGCCCTCTGCTCATTTCTCCTTAGTTCTAGGTTGCTTCTCCCTCTGATTCGTTTCCATACATTGCTTCTTGTTTTGCCTTGTGGTGCATTGGGAAGATTGTCTGTCTGCCTGTCTGTCTGTCTTTCTGTCTCTGTCATCTATCTATCAACTATCTGTCTGTCTAATCTATCATCTATCTATCTTCAGTTTCTACAGCTGCCCAATCAATGACTCTGGGCTGCTTAAAATTAAAAAAATATATAGATTATATGAAATACGCCTTCTGCACGTCCTCTGTCGACCTGCTCTTAGGGGCCTTCAGACAAACTTTCTGAGCCCTGTTCTGATCATTTTAATAGAAGCTGGAGAAGACATAACAATCATTGCATTATATTTCCAACACTTTTAGGTGACTTCCCAAATCGGTCATCTCGAAGCATGACCTTGCCTAACCCCAGATCCTTTTCATTTGGAAAATCCTTCAAGGACACCCAACCTTAGTTTACTCTTCTCCTTGGCAGCTAACCTTCCCTGCACATCTGAATGGTTTGGTGGCTTCTCTCTGGGGTGCCAGATCTTCTGCTCCAGTAGCTGTTCTGCCTTGAGCCTAAGGAATGTATGCAGCATTGTGTAAGCAGCCCTGGTTTCATTCCCATGTCGTGATTATGGTTCGTTGCACAGTTTAGATGAACATTATTATTATTTTGGTACTAGTATCCTCATGCTTGGGAAAACATGAGCCTCCTGTATTTTATAAAAAAAAACCTCACGTTCCTAGGCTGAGTGTTAAGAGCTGTTTAGTTGCTGAGAAGGTTTCTGACTGTTGGCTGCTCTTCTAGCTGTTCAAATGACTGAGCACATTTGGCTGATGATGCAATTTCCTGGAAAAGTCCAGAAATGTTCTCCTGTCAGCCTTGGAAGCCATATTTTTCACTTGGAAGCTTCAAGGCTGCCACATTCAGTGCCTGGGAATTTGGGAGGGGGGATTTCCTAGAGAGGTGGAAGATTAGACTCAACAACATTCTTTCTCAGAGAGTCAAGGACATGTTGTCCTGTATCTGGAGGGAAGTGACTGGAGGGATGTTTCCAATTGGGACAAAGGTTTGATTGGGACATGTGATGGACTGATGGGTGCAGGGGATGGACCTTGAATTTCTCTTTTGGGAAGAGAAGACCCGGAACTCTCAGATTCGGGTTTTCCCAGGTGTGACAATATGACAACTCTAATAAAATGGAACTTTGAGGAAATGCTGGTCTCAGAGTTTATTGGTTTGGAGTTTTCATTTTGGGGTTGAATAGGTTATAAATTGAGTTGTGACCACTTCTTGTTCCCCAAATAGTTGCAGTGTTTGCAAATATCCCATACTAACTTACGGTGTTCAATGCCGACAGAGAAACAAGTTAGTGCTTACAGGCTTTAATCCAAGATGAATTGATGAAGTGTCATTGATTGATCAAAGGGGAAAATTCTTGTTGCAGTGCCACTCTTGTTCACTATTTTGCTTGGGAAACAAAACAGATTTGGGGACTTCCTATGAGCACCATGGTGACCTGACATCCTGCCAGCTAGCAGGACAGTGTTTGTGAGGAGTTTATACTGGAATTCACGGTTGGGATGTATTTCTATGCAACAACTACAATGGTATTCAGCCAGTGGATGGCAGTGTTTACAAGTTTGGTTGTATGGCTCTATGCTCTTTTGTTCTAAGTAGAATTTCCTGCTATAGTTTTAAATAGTTGAGCAGTAAAACACATGGTGACTGTACTTTTCGTTTGCTCTATGGTGCTATATATAAACAGAATTTCTAACAGTTTGTAATTGGATACTGGATCTGGAGAGTGTGACAATCACAACACAGTCACCTCCAAGCCTTACCCCTGAGTCTCCCCTTTTGTCTCAGCTACTCTCGCCTTCTAGTAGCTCTGCACACATGCACATTGGGAACAGGTTCCCCTTGTTCTTCTGCCTCACTGCTGCCGGACTCCGGAGGCTCAGGAGTCAGCACACAACTCCCAGATGGTCCTGGCCCCATTTCTGCATCAAATGCAGGACCCTCATCTGAGTCTTTTCCAGATTCCCGGACTGGTCCCCGTTGTTCCCCATTGTCCGATTCCACTGCCGTCTGCACAGGTTGCCGGCGAACTATAACAGCATTTAAGAACAGCTAGTTTGAGGGGGTGTGTTAATACCCCAAATTACATTTATACACCATTCATTAAGTATATACCTTACAATGTTATACTCTCTGTGTACATACAGAAGTCCCTTCTTGAATGTACTTCTTAAGGGTCACTTTTTAAATTCATTTTTTGTTTGTTTGTTTGCAGGACTTCGAGGAATTAGCCAAGTGGCAGCTAAAATTGACATGGAATTTGACTATGATGGGCCACTGATGAAGACCGAAGTCCCTGGTCCGAGATCCAGGGTAAGTTAAGATGAGAACATCTATCCTAAATTTAATTCTTCCACTTCACTACCATTATCTCCAAATATTTTTTGGGAAAAGTAGCACAAGAGATCGAACACTCCTTAAAAGTGCTTCCTTGACTTTGTGTTGGATTTTAAATAACTTTATTAGATTTTTCAAAAAGAGAGTTAAAACAAAGACAAACTAATAATTTAAAGTAAAAGAAAGAGAGAAGCAAAGCAAAGCCAGAAGTACAGAAAGAAAACAAAAGAAAAAGAAATATAAACAATTTCCTACTTTCATTTACAGCAGATACAAATATAAATTTACATGAAACTCTTATGTTAAATTTATATCATAACTTTCCTTCTTTTCTGTTCTCTACAATTTTTTTTCTAATCATCAAACTCGACAGTCATAATTTCATTTTTTTTTTCTGTTTAACAAAACTGTCCAATTTTCCAATCGGTCTACTTGGACTTTAATTCCCATGGCATGGAGATAAAAGCAAACTATGGAAGACTGTTTTATCAGTATAACCTTATTATTTTATTTTATTTAATTAGTGTAGCAGTGGTGTAGGGTAGTTTAATTTTACTTTAGTTTATTATTTTATGATTTTATTTATATCCTGCCTTTAGTATTTTATAAATAACTCAAGGTGACAAAGATACCTCATTGTAAGGATTGCCTCTCCTTCTAACTTAAGAAAGTGAAGACTCTTGAAATGAAGGAACCTTTTGTTAAGCAGAAGTGATAGCAATACATTCAAAGCAGGGTCTGAATACCCTGAGGCAAGACAAGTAGAATTAAGGCAGTAGAGACCCCTCCCTTTATCCAGATGCGGATTCAGCCAATCCACAGGTGTGAAGATGTTTTTGTACCGGCAGCTCTGAGAAACAGAGAAGCATACATTCCCATGGCCATCTTTCGCTGGCTTTCAAAGTGAAACAACCCACATGGCCCTCCCCCTTAATACATTCCCCAAGAAGTGAGAAAATCTCAGGGTGCTTCTGCACCAGGATACAAGTTATAAAATAACAGTTGTCATAGGCAATAATAATGAATCGAATTCAAGCCCCCCTACCCCTCTGCCCCACTTGAATGGCAGTACCCCTGTTAGGGATCTGACACTAATACATCTCCCTATTTGAAAAAAAAAATACTTCTAGTGCTTATGGATTTGGGATAAAATGGATTATAGCTTCAGAAGTTGTATGTGCTCCATCACTGGAGGCTTTCATGAAGAGATTGGACTGCCATGTGTTTGAAATGATATAGATTAGAGTTTCCTGCTTGAGCAGGAGGCTGGACTAGAAGACCTCCAAGATCTCTTTTTTGTTATACTTTAGATTTATTTATTATTTATCTTGTATCCTTCTTTTATTATTTTTAAAAATAACTCAAGGCAGCAATCATATCCAACCCACCTTCCTCCTCCTATTCTCCCCACAGCAATCCTGTGAGGTGGGTTGGGCTGAGAGAAAGAGAGTTGACTGGCCCAAAATAAAGCAGAAATAAAATAAGTTAGGCTTGCTTTTCAAAAAAATTGTAGGATCGTTATATTTGGGGGTTTGCAAAACTGAAGGACTTGAGCAAACAACCAGGATGGCTAAAGGCAGACCTTGAACTCACCATCTCCTGCTTTCTAGCCTTAACCACTAGGCCGAACTGGCTCCCTGGTTAAATCATGACATTGAAATGCCCTTAGCACTTCGCAGGGTTGAATGAAGTAAAATAAAGAGAGAGAGAGAAACCAAAAAAGTTGAATAGGTTGTACAGGAACATTTCATCTCCTGCTTGTTTTGGTTCGTCAATCTGTATAATAATCATCTTTCTTCTTCTTTTAGGAACTAATGAAACAGTTGAATGGAATTCAGGTAATTTCCTCCAGATTCCACTTGAAAAACATCCTTTCAAATATTGGCTGCCGAGTCACAAAATTGTCGCTGCTAAACAACCTATGTATGCCTGTTTTGTGTCAGCAAGGCCAACCTCCTGAAACTGAACAGAACGGGAGCATATTTGATGGTGGCAGAAAAATAATCTGGATATTGGGATATAGCTGGGCACTGCAGGGGGGTGGAGGGAGGTTGTTCAAAGCTCTTTTAAAATCCTGTAAAAGGGGCTCAAATAACAATAAGACAATCCTGGGATCCCCTTACCTTTACTGTATAATTCTTCACTTTAATAAAATGTACAAAACAAACAAAAACAAAGATAGAAACTAAGCGATAGGAAAGGAGAACTAAAAGAAAAAAAAGAAAAGCAGAAACATACAACGATTCTTCCGTCTTCTTTCTGTCAAGTAGCTGTTACCTTAAAGTTTTTCCAAGATTATTTTCCGCCTTTTTAATCCCCAAATCCCAAAGCCAATCAGAAGGCCCTTGCCTTTCCAAAACAAGCCTCTCTGTCGGGATATGAAAAACGATTTGCAGAAATGGGAAACCATCCAGAGTTTCCTATTTTTCCTTCCTGACCAAGCCTAAATCGTGGCTCATTTTGCTTGATTCTTGTTAAGCCTGGTTTCCCCAACCAGGGTTAGGGAGACAAGCTAAACAGAATGTGCAGCGTTAGTCAGATAGGCACACAGATAAATGAGTGAGCTAAGCTTGTATGTTTATTAACATACAGTAAAAATAACAGATACGCTTGTGCTATCAAAAATATAGTATTCCATTATGAGTTCATAGCATAGTCAAAATAACAGTCCAATAGTCATGTCTCATTTAGTCAGTCCATTCAGGGATATTCAGTTAGCAAAAGTCCGTGTTAGAATATCCTATGTCAATTCACTTACAATTCAGTCCTTTGTTTTCTCTCCCGTTCGAGCAATGCAGTCTTGTTTCTTTGCAGTAATCAGGGATCATCAAAGCCAGAGAGATAGCAAGCTGTCGTCTTGCTTCTTTTAAAGTGCTTTCACAACCACTCCCTTAATTACTGTCCCACAGTTAAAGTTGCAGACACTTTAACATACAAACTATGATTACATATTATTATTTACCTAAACCAGTTAGGGTAAAACAATGTAATCCCTAACAATTCTCAACTTCGGCGACGCACCAGGGAATCTCAACTTGTTCCATCCGTTTCTCTCAGAACGCAGAGGCAGTCCACTTTTTCTGCAACTACGAGGAAAGCCGAGGGAATTATCTTGTGGATGTTGATGGGAACCGAATGTTGGATCTCTACTCTCAGATTTCATCCATCCCAATTGGTAAGAATTTTTGGGAGTCCTTGCAAGGTTTCCAGGGGTGGGATTCTATATTGATTTCCCCCACCGGTTCTTGTGCGCACAGCACTGAAAAACCTCCCTCTGTGTCAGCACTAGTGAGGGGAACTGTTTTTTTTTTAGCTCAGGCGCTAATGCTCTGAGCTTGTCGATCAGAAAGGCCAGCAGTTGGGCAGATTGAATCCTTAGCTCCCATTACTTGTCCCGGCTTTTGTAATTTAGCCCTTCGAAGGCATGTAAAAATGCAAGTAGAACAACAGGGACCCTTTCGGTGGGAAGGTAACAGCGTTTTGTGCACCTTCGGCATTCAGTCATGCCAGCCACATGACCACGGAAACGTCTTCGGACAAGGCTGGCTCTTCGGCTTTGTAACAGAGATCAGCACCACCTCCTAGAGCAGGGGTCTCCAACCTTGGCTCCTGGAAGCCTGGCGGACTTCAACTCCCAGAGTTCCACAGCCAGCTGGCTGTGGAACTCTGGGAGTTGAAGTCCGCCAGGCTTCCAGGAGCCAAGGTTGGAGGCCCCTGTCCTAGAGCGAGAAACGACTAGTACGTATGTGCGAGGGGAGCCTTTACCTTAATGTGAAAGTTGCTGAAATTTCTTGAAATCCGATGACAGAAGTCCTCTGTGTTTCCTTCTAGGTTACAGCCACCCATCTCTGATCAAACTTTTGCAACAGCCCCAGAATCTGGTAAGTGACCCTTTGCAGAAGGTACCAGATTGCCAAAACGGTGCGTCAATTGCCTGTTTTGTGAAGCTTCCCTTCTTCTCCCCAAGATCCCAGAGTGGCTACCTGTCCTCCCCCAGGGCTGTTCACCCACTGTTCAGGGTCCCTGAGGCTGGAACCGGGAGCCTCCCCACCTTCTTGGGGGTGAGTTTCCAAAATAAGCCCTTTCCAAGGGAACGGCTGAGAATTGCAGGAGTTGACAGGCACGGTTTTCGTCCAGCTCTTGAGCCAGGAGAAACCCACAGGAGCTCACTTCCTGATTAGGTCTGGGCTGGTTCTCGTATATCAACCATCTTTTTGGTCGGCAGCCAAAGGGAGAGAAAGAAGAAGCAAGTTTGAAAAGCTACCCCAAGGTTTGCCGGGGTTGTGTTGCCCTGGGGCTGCTAATCAGGGATGGGCGTCAAAAATTTCAGCAACGGCTTCTCTGCCGGCTGCTGGGTGGGGGTGGCCTAGTTGGCCTCCTGCACCTTCTGGTGTGGGGATGGGCGTTTTTGTTCTTCCCGGGTTCCAGAGGCTTTGCTCGAGTCTCCGGGAGGGCGGAAACGGCCTCCCTGGATTCCGGAAGCTCTCTGGAAGCCAAAAACAGGCCCATTTCTGGCTTTCCTGAACTTCCGGGAGGCCCGTTTTTCACCCTCTCTGAACCTGCATCCAAAATGGGCCACATGGGGACTCCTGGGAGGGGAAGGGTGGGGGGGCCAGCCAGGAGTGGGATTTGGGGGTTCTCCGAACTTCACAGAATCTTAGCTAGCGTGTTAGATGAGACCAGGGGTGGGATTCTACCAGTTCGCACCTATTCACTAGAACATTCTCAGCAGTTTGGAGAACCAGTTGTTAGAGGAAATTACTGGCCTAATCCTGTAAGGAAGGCAGGAAGGAAACATTCTGGTGTTGCTTATAGAAACTGCCTCTCTGTTAACCCTTATTACATTCTTGGCAGGACTAGACTTCCTGTCTCTGGAACCTCTCTGGAGTTTTTTTCCCTTCCTTTGCTGGTACTTTGCTTGTGTGGAGTGACCATTCAAAGTTTCAATGACATTGAAAAAAGTGACTTATGACCATTTTTCACACTTACGACTGTTGCAGCATCCCCACAATCACGAGAGGCCAGGAGAAGAGATGCGTTCCTCGATGTGAGTGATATTGAGTTGGCCACGCCCACACAGTCACATGACCACCAAGCCACGCCCACACAGTCACATGACCACCAAGCCACGCCCACCCAGTCACATGACCACCAAGCCATGCCTACCACCTAAGCCACATCCACAGAACCGGTTGTTAAAAATTTGAATCCCACCCCTGGATGAGACGCCATTCAAAATCCAAGAAAGAAAACTTTGGACTCCATTGTTACAGAGAAAAGGACTTTTACTGAAAATTGAAGCGGTAGCATCAGAAGAAATACAAGATCTAAGGCCATAGGTGTGAAAATCACATATAGAAAGTTGCTCCATGTTCCCAGCCCTCAATAGTTCATCCAATCTGAGGGGTGTATAAGGTCATGTGAGGCATCTTCAGGTGGTGTTTCAGACATCTGGTGTGCCCAGATGGTTGACCTTGGCTTAGACAGATAAGGGGCTACATCTGCGCAGTAAAAAGTACGCATAATCAAGAAAATATCCCAACTTTAACATTTCACCAACTTATACCTCCAGCACCCTTCCCCTCCCCACGAAGCCCAATTATTCTTCCCTCTTCCCGTTTCTATGGCAGCCACAAAGACAAGCAGAAGAAGGGTTCTCAGAGACTGACATAGCGGCTCTCCTGAACCCCTGTGAACCCCTAGCAGCCTGCGCCTGCTGCCAAGCTCCATCATAGCTTAAATTCTCTGTGTAATCTCAGCTGCTCTTCACCGCAAAGCTAATGTGCATGTAGGACAAAGCCTCCCCCAAGGCACCAGAAATGGGATTCTTGGAGCAGGCTAGACTAGGCTAAGATGGGGTTTGGTAGCTTATAATTGAGGACCTGTATCCTGCACGAGTCAAAAAGAGGGCTGTAGAAATATTTACAGACCCCTCACATCCCAGACATAAACTGTTTCAACTCCTGCCCTCAAAACGACGCTATAGAGCGCTGCACACCAGAACAACTAGACACAAGGGGAGTTTTTTTCCCAAATGCCATCACCCTGCTAAACAAATAATTCCCTCAACACTGTCCAACAATTTACAAAGTGTACATTACTATTACTGTTAATCTTCTCACCACTCCTGATCACCCATCCCCTCCCACTTGACTGTTTCCTAGTATGATTTGATTGCTTATTGTACCCTATGACGATCATTAAGTGTTGCATCTGATGATTCTTGACTCTTGATTAATGTACCTTTTCTTTTATGTACACTGAGAGTATTTGCACCAAGACAAATTCCTTGTGTGTCCAAGCACACTTGGCCAATAAAGAATTCTATTCTATTCTATTCTATTCTATTCTATTCTATTCTATTCTATTCTATTCTATTCTATTCTATTCTATTCTTGTTGTACCCTATGACTATCATTAAAGGTTGTACCTAATGATTCTTGACTCTTGACAAATGCATCTTTTCTTTTATGGACGCTGAGAGCATTTGCACCAAGACAAATTCCTTGTGTGTCCAGTCACCCTTGGCCAATAAAAGTATTCTATTCTAATTCGGTGTTTGGGGAAACCCCAAGTGCTGGACTGGCATGAAATGTGAAGCAAATCCCATGTTCTCTAGACCGAAAACGATGTGTTATTAACACGAATGGTTTCAGCATGTTGTGTGAATTCCTCATTCATGTACGGAAGAGAGTTTTGGACGGATTTTAAGCTTTTTCTCTGGATGTTCTGTGGCAAGATGGATCTTTCTCGATGAGGCAAGGATGGATCACAAAAAGGAATAGTTCTGAAGGCCCAGCAAAACCTGGTTATTGCATAGAGTTGTTTAACATACGTTACACCCAAGCAATGTTTTAGAGCAATGTATCTCAACCTTGGCTGGCTGAGGAATTCTGGGAGTTGAAGCCCATACATCTCAAAGCTGCCAAGGTTGAGGAACACTGCTCTAGAGGGCACAAAGAAAAGAAATCTTTTCGAAATCTAGAGGATACCAAAGCGTCTCACTAACAAGTAGCATTTCCCATTTGCAGATTCTCCCAGTTTCCATTCCAGCTAAATTCTGATACCAATAACAGCTTGGTTGGCTTGCAGGTTTGGGGAAAGGGTGGTTGCGAGCATCAAAATTTGGGGTGTTCTTTGTTTAAGGCAATTAAGGTCAACCCATGGACTGTTTTTGGTTGACCCTTAGATAAGAAGTTTGTATTCTATTCATGGTAAACTCCTCTCATTTTTTTTTCTCTGTTCTATTTTCTTCCATTTTTCTCTTCTCTTTTGTTTTCTTCTTCCATTCCTCTTTTCTATTTTCTTCTTCCCTTTTTCTCTTCTCTTCTGTTTTCTTCTTCCATTCTTCTTTTCTCTTTTCTCCTTCCCTTTTTCTCTTCTCTTCTCTTCTGTTTTCTTCTTCCATTCTTCTTTTCTCTTTTCTCCTTCCCTTTTTCTTCTCTCCTCTCATTTTTCTTTTCTCTATTCTATTTTCTTTCATTTTTCTCTTTCCTCTTTTCTCCTTCTCTTCTCTTCTCTTCTCTTCTTTTTTCTTCTTCTTTACTCAGAGCACTTTTGTCAACAGACCTGCCCTAGGAATTTTGCCTCCAGAAAATTTTGCTGAAAAGCTAAAGGAATCTTTGCTTTCGGTAAGTTTTATCTAGCACAGAAGGAGCAATGAAACTGACACCCAGCATTGGCGAGGTCTCCATCTTGCCAAGAATTAATTCTGGCAAATACAAGGAAAGGCTGAGGAAACTGGATAGGTCTAGTATTTTAAAAGGACAACAGGGATAAGGGGATGACAGCACTCCTTCAAAAACCTGAAAAGATACTACATGGAATAAGACCATTGTGGGTTCTCTACTATCTCAGATTTCAGGATAGGTGACTTTCTTAAGAATGAAAACATTTTAGCAATGACCTCTTCAGAGGATGGACTGTTGTTGTCAGGATCAAAGAAAAGTTAGATTAACATCCATTGAAGAATCTTTATTTTGAATTCTTGCTTTGGGTAGATAGTTGGAGCCCATGGACTAAATGGCACTTTCAACCCTAAAAATTCCATTATTTTATCCTTAGGCAGTAGAGACTGATTGGGGGGAGGGTGTTAAAATAAGCATCATTTGGTTGCGATGCTCAGTGATGAAAGTGTTCCTTGTAGGCACTTTGGACTGAAAGGTCGGTGTCTCTTCTCCCACTGCCAGGTTGCTCCTAAAGGCCTCTCTCAAGTAATAACCATGTCCTGTGGATCTTGCTCCAATGAAAATGCCTTTAAAACCATATTTATGTGGTACAGGGTAAGTAAAAGCGATGTGGATGTATCTTGTATCTCCAAACCGGGGGGGGGGGTGTATCTTTGCTCAAAGCGGGAGAGGGAGTAAGGGGGCCTCAGTTCAATTTCAAAACCTTTGTATCAACGTAGGAGAAGAACAGGCAGAGCTGGAGGGTGGAGTTAAACATGTCATCAGCTTAGAGTCCTTAAGTTGCCACAAATGATCCAAGTCTGCCCCCCGCTAGAATTTCTTTGACCCTTATCCACCGTATTTCCCCAAAAATACAACCTACCTCAAAAGAATGACTTTTATACATGCACCCAATATGAGCCCTACCCACAAAATAAGCCCTAATTAAGACCCCTGCCTATCCCAGGGTGGACAGGTAAAAATTAAGCTAGGGTGGGGATGCGGGTACCCTACTACCTTGGACAGTTGTAGCCAGGCCTCACACACCCCAACATCTGCCTTGCCGGTCCATTTCTTCTGTAGCCAGCAAGGCTCTATAGTCAATAACAGAGTTCCGGATAGATCCAGAGCTCTGTTATCAGCTGCAGAGGCCTTTAGACGCTTACATTTTCTTTCTTTTCTTTTTTAAGAAAGTTTTTATTTTATATTTACAACTCCATCATTTATTTTAAACAGTGTGTCGACTAGGTACATATATCTTGTGCTAACAGTTATAATTAACATACTTTCCTTGACAAAATATCAATCACATTTTCTTGTAAACTACTGTCGCTTACTTATTTTATCTTTGTGACAATCTTAGCTTATTTCTCTCTATATTCATCTACTCAGTTTTAACTTATTTCTTTATTTTCCAACCAGCCCCTTACATTTTCCAGGATGGTCCTGGGGGCTGGATCTGACCACACCTTGTGTTTGACTTCCTTGCTCTAGTTCCTGTTCTCCTGAAAGCATTGCCATTGGGAAAGTCTTGAACGCCACAGCCATTGGCATCCATGCAGATGGGTGGGAGCAAGGGTCTTCAAACTTGGCAAGTTTAAGACTTGTGGACTTCAACTCCCAGAGTTCCTGAGCTAACGTGACGGGAGGAGGAATTCTGGGAGTTGAAGTCCACAAGTCTTAAAGCTGTCAAGTTTGAAGACCCCCCCTGGTATAAAGTCTCCTGCACTGTTGAACTAGAAGGCTTCTGAAGTCCCTTCTAGCCCAATGTGTCTATGTTCTATGCCAAAGGTCTTCAAACTTGGCAGGTTTAAGACTTGCGGACTTCAACTCCCAGAATTCCCGAGCTAACATGACTGGAGGAGGATGAATTCTGGAAGTTGAAGTCCGCAAGTCTTAAAGCTGTCCAGTTTGAAGACCCCTGGGTTGGAGGACAACTCTGGACTGGGAAGATGATGGGAAACTCTTATTTTCCAGAGCAAAGAAAGAGGAGACCACAGCGTTACAAAAGAAGAGCTGGAGACCTGCATGATTAACCAGGTAAGGTGCCTTCTTTCACTGAGCAGAGCAAAATGCCCAATCCACATTCTGGATCTTTGCTTCAATGTTCACCTGCCCAGCAAAACAGCATAAGACCTACAGGTAGTCAGTCATCAACTTAAAACAACAGTTTGCTTGAGGACCATTTGAAGTTATGCCGCTGCCGAAAAAAGTGACTTATGACCATTTTTGACACTTATGACCATTGCAGCATTCCCCAGGGGTCATGTGATGTACATTTGGGTGCTTGCCCACCTAATAAATATATATTAAGTTATATAAAGTATTATAAAATACAAAATACAGAAGCAAATAAGAGGACAGTGAAGGGGAAAGGAAAGTGGGAAAGACAACTGACTCACATTTATGACGGGGGCAGTATCTCGGGGTCACATGGTCACCTTTTTCCGACCACATGACAAAACCAAATCAATGTGGGAAGCCAGATTCACTTACCAACCATGCTCCTCATTTAACAACTGCAGGGATTCACTTTACAAATGTGGCAGGAAAATTCGTAAAATGGGGCGAAAACTCACTTAATAAATTTCTCACTTAGCCGCATAAATGTTAGGCTCAGTTGTGGTCATAAGTTGAGGACTATCTGTACTGAAATGAGAATGTAAGCACACAGCCTCTGCCACAGCAGGGGACTGGCAAGCGAAAGGGGCAATGTGTCCTGAGCAACCCTTAGCAAAACATTTGCCACCCTTTGTGGTTTTTTACTCTAATTTTCTGTCTACAAACATGTCCGTATGCCAACCCTCCCTCTGACTTTCCTATGGATTGGATATACCCTTTCTTTTAAAAAAACAAGAACACCTTTTTTAACACAACAAACATCATCCTTACATCATTCTCTCGGAACTTTGCCCATTTTCCAATCTCTTTCACAACTCAGTTTCCTCACAGAATCTGATGTAGTCTCTTTCATAATCCTTTAAATCGGTTTTGCAAACTGATAGTAAATATCACTACTCTGTTTTTCTGTGTTTATGCAAATAATGTCCTATTCTATTCTATATTTTATTTTATATTCTATACCATTCTATTCTATATTCTATTCTATTCCTATTCCTATTCCTAATTCTTTTCTTCTATTCTATTCTGTTTTCCATTCTATTTCATTCCATTCCATTCCAATATTCTATTCTATTCTACTGTTCTATTCTATTCTACTCTCCCCTACTCTCTTCTATTCTAAACCTAGATTCCTGACTTAATTCTGTACACCATGGTTCAGTTAACCATGACTTAGAGTGTTAGCTATGTAGCCAAAACAGATGAGATAAAACGAGAGATCATTCTGATATTCTTAGTTCTCTATTACTAAATCAAACCCATTCTATCCTGTATCTGGAGCAAATTTGTCATTTTGGTACATCTGTCTATGGAGATTCTCAGTCATCTAGGTCATGGTTATCCCAAAGGTGCTTTTTCAAGTGTCAACTAGACTTTCTGGTTTTTCTTCGAAGACATGTCGCTTCTCGTTCATGAAGCTGGATAAAGGATGAGAAACAAAACGTCTTCAAAGAAAAACCAGAAAGTCCAGTTGACACTTGAAAAAGCACTTTTGGGACATCCATCACTGGAGGTTTTTAAGAAGAGACCGGACAATCACTTGTCTGAAATGATATAGTTCCTCCTGCTTGAGCAGGGGACTGGACTAGAAGACCTCCAAGGACCCTTCCAGCTCATTCCGTTCTATTCTATTCCAAACTCCTGCATCAATGAACCCTTTTCTGAACTGAAATCAGCTTCAATTGCTGAAATGAATCTGAACTCCACTGAATCCGTCCCTTTCTTTCCAACCAATTCAGTTGTTTTTTTTTCTGAGTGGCTGAATTCTCCCAACCACCTTAAATTTTTCTTGGAAGGTAGGAACCCGGGGTGGGATGCAAATATTTTTACTAGTGGTTCTGTGGGAGTGGCTAGGTGGGAGTGGCCATTTGACTGGGGAGACGTGGCTTCTTTTGTGTGTGTAAAGCAATTCCTCCCCCCATGCTTCAGAGGTTTTTTGGCTTCCTGAGCTTCAGGGAAGCCTCCTGGACAAAGACAGCAAGGGACATCCCAGCACAGCTGATAGTCGGGGGAAAGGAAAAAAAGAAATACCGGTTTGGCCCAACTGGTAGCTGTTCTTTTACTACCAGTTTGGACGAACTGTGGCATTTTTTACTACCGGTTCACCCAAACTGGGCCAAACCGGTAGAATCCCATCATTGGTAGGAACAAGATCAATTTTCCAAACAAACAGCTTAAAACAGATTATTTGAATCAGGCTGGGCCACAACTACAAAGGTCTTTAAAAAAACACCTAAGATTACATTTTCAAACCAGTCCTTTCTCATAAAAAAAAATGGTTCCCCGGTTTATTTATTTCTCGCTGGTGCTCCTTCCACTGAAGCAGGAACACTCCTTTAGATAAGCCATGCTTTAGAGGAGTGTGGCTTATCTGAACGGAGAAAGTTGCAGTTTGTTGCCTTATCTACTGTTATTATTGACCTTTTGTTTCATTTTATCTTATCTTGGTTTTCTTGTTTTATTTCCATACTTTATGTTCTTAAAAGCTGGACAATGCCCACAATAAGGTTTGGACCGTTAGAAAACAAGAGGGTGGATGAGTGTGGTCAATTGTTTCTTTTATAGTTGAAAATCAAAGATGTTTTCAGCAACTATTAAGCACCCTGGGCAATAAAGGGATAGCTTTCCCCAAGCTGGATATGATGTGGTGACCCAGATATGAAGGCCAGTGGGCAGCACAGTGACTTCCCACAGATATAGCAGCTTCTTTTAATAGAAAGCGTTCTAGATGACTGAAACAGAAAACAAAATAGAATAGCAAGAGATGGAGGTCTAGTCCAACCCCCTGCTCAGGCATTGGAGACCATTCCAGACAAATGGCCGCCCAATCTCTTTTTAAAAACCTCCAGGGTTGGAGCACCCACTGCTTCTGAAGGCCAGCTGTTCCACTGGCAGATTGTTTTCACTGTCAGGGAATTTATCCTTAGTTCTTGGTTCATTCCCATCCATTGTTCATTCCCATCTATTCCCATCTTGATTCATTCCCATCCATTGCTTATTGTCCTGCTCTTCTGGTGCTTTGGAGAATAGGTTGGTCTCAGGGGTGGGATGCCACCGGTTTGGCCTGGTTCAGGCGAGCTGGTAGCTCCAAAGATCAGCTGGGAATGAACCAGTTCGCTCGGAAGATCAAGGTATTTCCTTTTTTTCCACCCACCGATCAGCTGTTTTCCAAAGATCAGCTGTGCCGCACGATTTAGATTAGCTAGAAAGCAGGAAATCGTAGGATTGCTTGCTTTCTAGGTCATCTAAATTGTGCAGCACAGCTGATTCTCTTTTGTCGTACTGCTTCGTCCGGGAGCTTCTCTGAGGTCCAGGAAGCAAAAACAGGGTGCAGGGAGGGGGGGTTGCTGTGCAGCTCCCACCGCCCCGTTTTTGCTCCCAGGAGGCTTCCCTGAGGCCCAGTAGGCAAAAACAAACAAACAAACAAACCACACTCATCCAGTCACATGACCACCTAGCCATGCCCATAGAACCGGTAGTTTAAAAATTTGCACCCCACCCCTCGTTGTTCTCTTCTTCTTTGTGGCAGCTCCTCAAATATTGGAATATTGTATTACCCCCAGTCCTTCTTTTCTCTAGACTGGACCCAAATTCTGCAGCTCTTCTTCATGTGTTTATCCTCCAGTCCCCTAATCATCTTTATTGCTGTTCTTGGCATTCTTTCTAGAACCTCAACATCTTTTTTTTATATTGTGGTGACCAAAATTGGATGCAGTGTTCCAAGTGTGATCTTACCAACGCCTTATAAAGTGGTACTAATACTTCACGTGATCTTGAATTTATTCCTCTGTTAATGCAATCTATGGCTTTTTTTGACTGCTGTTACGCATTCCTGGCTCCTACCGGTATTGAAGGGATTGTTCACTTGCATTCCACGACCCCTTTTGCAGTTACTGCTATTAAGCCACGTTTCACCAAATCTGCACCTGTACATTTGTTTTTTTCTTACCTAACTGATCGGTGGCATCAAGGGGGCTAATGAGGTCAACCTAGAACTAGGGAAATGTAGGTATCATCTTTTGCTCAGCCAGTCCTCTGGATGACTTTGGGCCAATCACTCCTCACCTAACCCAAGATGGTTTCTGTGAAGATAATGCTTGAAGAAGGAGTCACCACAATATAAAAAAAGATGTTGAGACTCTAGAAAAGAGTGCAGAGAAGAGCAACCAAGATGATTAAGGGACTGGAGGCTAAAACATACGATGAATGGTTGCAGGAACTGGGCCTGGCTAGTCTAGGGAAGAGAAAGACCAGGGGAGACAGGAGAGCAGCCTTCCAATATTTCAGGGGCTGCCACAGAGAGGAGGAAGAGGTCAAGCTATTCTCCAAAGCCCCTGAAGGCCAGACAAGGAATAATGGATAGAAACTGAACAAGGAGAGATGCAACCTGGAAATGAGGAGAAATTTTCTGACAGTGAAAACTATCAGCCAACGGAACAGAAATGGCCTTCAGAAGTTGTGGGAGCTTCATCCCTGGAGGCTTTCAAGAAGAGTCTGGACTGCCATCTCTCATAAATGGTGTAGGGTCTCTTGCTTGGGCAGGGGGTTGGACTAGATGACCTACAAGATCCCTTCCAACTCTGTTAATTTGTTTAAAAAGAATGAAATAAGACCGCATCTTGAGGGATAACTTTTCTTGGTTTTTGAAACCTGCTTGGCTCAGCTCTGAATACCAGCCCTCTGAATTAATATTCATGACAGAGGAGAGATTTCTCCTAATAACACAGCAAAATCGGAAAAATAAAATGGTTTTATCAGTTAGGGAAGAGGCTGCCCCCTAGTGGCCCAATTTAAATTTTAATTAACTAATGAATAAGCATTAATTTCCTCTTTGCATTTCAGCCCCCTGGTTGCCCAGAATACAGCATGCTTTCCTTTATGGGTGCATTTCACGGGAGAACTATGGGTAAGAAAGAGTTATTGTTTTTGTTGTTGTTGTTGGAAACAATATTAAATACAAGCTTTAATAAGATAATAATAAGATAGCTTGGTTGATTATAGCCCATCGTGTCAGATAAGGCCTAATATTTCAAGTGCTTTCATCCCAACCGAGCAAGCACTGATGAGACAATCCACTGTCTTAATGCAAAGCTTTACTGAGTACATCATTTTGGCACTGATTAAAAGCAAAACCAACTCTGTTTAATTCCCAGGTTTTCAGATAATTAAAGAATTGAATCTCTCCCCCACCCCAATTTGGGTAGGACTCATTGTCCAATCAGGTGGCTAAATATTGCTTTGGGAACTGTCCGGGCCTTTACTGAACATCTGGTTTGATGACCTTGGTTCCCACGGGACAGTTTCTTGTTGCTGCCTGGAACTGACAACCCAGAAGCGGCTTCCCCTCTGCCCTGAGTTGGTGGCAAGTTTAAAAGAAGCAGTGTTGTGGCCTGTCAGCTGCCGGCCCCTCCAGCAGCCGAATCAAGGAGAGGAAGCGTGGGAGTTAAGATCAGCACCCAGCCTGAGAGCTCTGAGGGGGAAGAGGTAGTGGAGGTGTCAGAGATACAGAGACAGAGGCGGAGCCTGGGCCATCTGTCAGCCCTCAGATGGAGAGTCAACAGCCCCCAAATCTGGAAATGGCTGATGAGGAAGAGGAGGAACAGCTGGGTCCAGTGCCTGATGCGTGGAGGTGAAGGCAGAGGAGAGGAGAGCAGTGGAAATCTATCGATTGGCCCCATGGGACAGAAGAGCCACCACTGCTAGCAAAGCCCCACCCTAGCTCTGGGGATAAAAGGCAGGGGGCGGAAATGAATAGGTGTGGCAGACAACTATTCATCCTCCCGCCCAGACAGACTTGTTAGCCTGCGGTAAAAGGGAGATTTTTTTGCCCGGGCTGCTGGCACTCCTAATTAAAGGAATCTTTTAAGTTCACTTCAGAGGATTTGTCATGTTTGAGGAGCTGGGTCAGAACAGGCAGCTGCTACAACAGCAAAAAAATCATACTTGGGGATAATTAACACACAAACAGAAGCCTGGAGATAGATCTGCAGCTTCTATCATCCAACTTGAGAAAGTGAGGTTTGAGTTGAGTGAGAGGAACTTCCTGTCCAGTTGAGCAAGTGTTTTTCTGCAGGGTGTTATCTGGCCAGGACGAGGTCTGTCTTTAAAGGCTCCCTCTGGTTTTCATGGGTTTTTTTTCCCCCTCTTTGTTTAGGCTGCTTGGCCACTACGCACTCCAAAGCCATTCACAAGCTAGACATCCCATCCTTTGACTGGCCCATCGCTCCTTTCCCAAGGCTGCAGTACCCTTTGGAAGACTTTGCGCGAGAAAATGAGCAGGAGGAAGCACGCTGCTTAGAGGAGGTGAGGATAACCCAGCTTCGGAGTGCAGAAGGCGCCTTGGGCAGGAGAGGTTGGCTGACGTAAAGTGAGTTTGTGTTGCTCAATTAACCCGGCACAGGAGGATCAAGCAAGGACCACAAGGGACATCCGGCCTTTGCTTTTCCAGGAATAAAGAAAAGGCTCGCAAACCGTCTTCATCCTGACTTAGTTCAGCCCCGAGCAAACCAAGTTAACTTTAATCAGCCTCATGTCTGTGGAGATTCTCAGTCATCCAAGTCATGGTTGTCCGAAAGGTGCTTTTATTCAAGAAGCAACTAGACTTTCTTCGTTTTTCTTTGAAGACGTTTCGCTTCTCATCCAAGAAGCTTCTTCAGCTCTGATTGGATGGTGGGGAAATGCAGACAACTGGTCATTTGCATCCTTTTAGCAAGTCTTTAAGATCACCTGTAGGTTTAACTGTGCCATCAGATGTCACCTGAGTGGTGTACACGGGGGTGGAGCCTTCTTGGAACTGTTGAAAGGATTGTGTTGTAGCATTCAAAAGACACAGGCCATTCTTTGGAAGACAATAAAGTCCACATTTTGGACAAAGAGAGGACTGCTGGTTTGAAAGAGGGGTCAAGGAGGTCATCTATGTCAAAATTGAACAGCCAGGGGTGGGCTGCTTAGGGGAGCCCCTAGCTAAGACTCTGCGGGGAGAGAGAGAGCCCCCAATAACTTCAGAAAGACAAGCAGCAAGGGAAAGCTCTTAATAGGCTTAGTTGAACTTCTGGGCATTCAGCCAAGAGCATTTCACATCTCGTAAAAGTGTTGCAAACTGGATAAACAATCCACTCAGCACTTGCAAGTAGCACCACTGAAAAAATCAGATAACATAGCCACTAGCCTCCGAGGGGATTCTTGCTGCTATCATAATATGTACTATTAAATAGGTCTTTTATTTAAGTGTTAGATGCATGAAATAATAGCTTTTTGATGTGTGTTGGCCACCCACCCAGTCACATGACCACCCAGCCAGTCATTAGGGCAGAGAGCACCTTGCTAAAAAATTTGAAGCCTGACCCTTGTGAACAGCCCTCCATCAACAGAGGGTGAGGGATACAACATCATCTATCTCCAGTCTATAACACAGTCCTTTCAGCAATTCTAAGAAAGCTCCATACCCATTTGTACCATTCAGGTGATCCTGAGGACACAGGTAAACCTCCAAGTGGCCTCAGTGACCCTCTAAAAGAATGCAAATGACCAGCTGTCTGCAAGGAGTAGAAATCCTTCCAATCCCCATTATCCTGTCAGAGCTGAAGAAGCTTCTTGGATGAGAAGCGAAACGTCTTCAAAAGAAAAACGAAGAAAGTCCAGTTGCCTCTTGAAAAAAAAGCACCTTTGGGTGTAATCAACCTTACGAACAAAAGCAGGTATACGTGTCCCAAGACAATGTTGCAAGATCCAGACTGAGTTGGACCCTGGAACCAGAGGTTTAATCTTCTGAATTCTAGATGCATCATGATGGACAAACCCTTCAGGATTTCAAATACAAAGTGTTGTAGGACCTGCCAGTTGGAGGAAGTGATTGGGTTCACCAACGATGCTAGCCTAGGTTTAGTTCTGAATGCATTACAATTGACAGCAACTGAGGTTAGTCAGACCAGATTATGGGCCTTCTTTTTTTTTTGGAAATATTTTTTTATTGTTTTATATCATACATTTCCTTTCTATGTTGAACAGTTGCTCTTTAGGTGTCCAAGGTGTTAACATACAAACATCATTATTATGAACACACACACACACTTATAAACAAATATGATAACATCAATCATATTGTAACATATATTATCTTCCATTATGGTATCAATTATATAACAGTCAGAAATATTTACCCAAATGTTTTTCTTTCTCCTATAAACCATATTTCACCTAATTCCACTCCTCTAACCTCAATATCTGTCATTTAACCATTTATAGAATAGTTCCCATGTTATCAAATAGTCCGAATCTTCTTTTCCATGGACCTTCTTGATATTGATGTGGTTTGGGTTGAGGGCAAAAATTGGCAGAGTAGCACAGAAAGCTCATCAGAGAATGAAAAACACAGTTGGAGAAAGACCGTTGACATGTCGCAGCTGCTGAAAGACCACGTTGAGGTGATGTCCTAATTCTCCAGGTTAGCCTTGGTTTTGAAGGAGTTGAGTCCTCAGGGCAGGACGTAATTTCTCAGAGCTCTCTGGAGACCAAGGAGATACTTCCATTGGGTTGGAAGGTGAAACTCACGCAGAAGATCACCTCTTCAAAATGCACCTTGGTTAATACTCTTTTAAAGAAGGCCAAGGAAGGAAGGAATCTGTCAGATTAAAATTGGGGGGAAGATACACCAACAAATGGGCATTTCTCAGTTAGATGTGGTTTGGTTTCTGTTTTTGGAGCAATCGCTTTGGATAGAATCCAACTCATAATCATGTGTTTCTCTTTATTAATATCAACCACATTTCTTCTCAATTTGTTTAATTTATTTTGTATACAGCATATTATTAACTTTAACCAGCAGGTTATGCCTCCAATGGGGTTCTTTTATTTAACACCAGATTATAGCAGATTTTACTCACAAATTGGCCCATGGGTCATTTTTCTCCAACCTTCAATCCCGTCCAAATGTGTGGAATCTCAGCTTCCATCATTGCCAACCCAGATAGAAAAGATCCCATTCGTTTGGAGGTATCTTCTTTGCAGAAGGTTATTCAATGGTGCAAAACCATCACCCATCCTGCTTGATTGCTCCCTGGAATTTAATAAAATTGTCAAGGTGAATTGGAACAAGATAAAAGGCATGTTAGTGATTTGTTTCTTGTCTCAAAACAATCTCTTGCTGTGTTCTAACTTGCAGGTGGAAGATTTGATTGTTAAATACAGGAAAAAGAATAAAGTTGTTGCAGGAATCATCGTGGAACCCATTCAATCTGAAGGAGGGGACAATCACGCATCAGATGACTTTTTTAGGAAATTGAGAAACATCGCAAGAAAGGTGAGCTTTGACATAAAATCAGAACGTTTTCGCCCCCTTCTTAAATTGTTCCCAACTCCTTTCTTAAAGGGACTAAAACCCAGATGTGATTTCTCAACAGCACGGCTGCGCCTTCTTGATAGATGAGGTACAAACAGGAGGTGGCTGTACTGGCAAATTCTGGGCCCACGAACACTGGGGGCTCGAGGACCCAGCAGATGTCCTAACATTCAGCAAGAAGATGATGACTGGAGGGTTCTTCCACAAGGAGGAGTTCCGGGCAAATGCAGTAGGTTCCGTTGGTCAACCTTGGTCCTAGAGGTGGTGTTCAGCAGGTTCTGACAGGTTCTGGAGAACCAGTAGGGGAAATTTTGAGTAGTTCGGAGAACCGGCCAATCCCACTTCTGACTGGCCCCGCCAACCCCATCTCTTCTCTGCCTCCCATTGAGTCCCAGCTGATTGGCTGGGTCTTCTTTGGTTGCCCTGCCCAGGAGAACGGAGCTGGAAAGCAGGTTAGTGGGGTGGGGAGGGGAGGGGGAGGAAAGCCTCCTGAGCCCTTGGAGGGTGAAAACGCTCCCCCTGATCAGGAGGCCGATTACGCCATGCCCACCATGGCCACGCCACTCAGCAACTGGGCAGAGAAACTGGTTGCTGAAATTTTTGAAGCCAACTCCTGATCCTAAGTCCCCTTTTTCAGTGCCATTGTAACTTTTGAACAGTTATGGTCTAAATAGCTGTTAACTCAAGGCCTATGCAGAAGCAAAAGGAAGGGAGCTAAATGTTCCTCTCTTCTCCCCCACTTCTTCTTTTCTCTCTGTTGGATCTTCGACCCTGCAGCCGTATAGGATTTTTAACACATGGCTTGGAGACCCTTCCAAGAACCTTCTGCTAGCGGAGGTCATTAATGTCATAAAAAGGGAGGACCTTCTGAGTAATGTCAACCATGCCGGGAAGGTGCTGTTGATGGGGCTGCTGGAATTACAGGTAAGGGACACACCTTCAGCGACCAAGTGGGGATGGTGGTGCTCGCAGTTCTGATGTGAAGTGGGAAATCTCAGAAAACAGCCCTTTGATTTAATTGGGATTCGTGAAATATGATTTGGTTTATGTTGTAGATTCGATAATACGGGGACGATAAGCAAAAAGCTAGTTGTATGTATGTATGTGTGTGTGTGTGTGTGTCCCGTTTTACAGCCCAAGTCTGGTAAACATAACTCAACGACTTTGTTCATGATTTGCCACATTGGGTATCCCAGTCTGTTTACTCTGTGATTCAGCATTATGGGGGCAAACTCTGTTAGCGTCCAGTATTTTTCTTGCAGAGTAACAGTTTCGGACAGTTTGTTGGACGCAGAGTGTCATGCCCCTGGTGGAGACTCTGAGGAAGAGGAGGAACAGCCAACAGGGAGTGGGAGTGTGGCTCCGGAGGTTGTGGAGGAGGCTGGGGAAGGGTAGAGGCCGGCTGAGCAGTCAGAGGAAGACCCAGGCCCATCCTCTCTCCATCCTAGGGCACACAGGGAGGAGAGGGTAAGGGAGAGACGTGGTCTACTCTGGAGAAAGGGCCATGATCCTCTTCATGGATTGCAGGTGTGAGATCTGCATAAAAGGTTAGACCTGCGTGCTAACAGATGCTGGAGACAAATTAAGTGTTTTATTCCTAAAGAAGGTTTATCTTGGTTGGCGTTCCTGAAGTTGGCAATTATGTATCCTGGTCTGTCGTGGAACTTTATTCAGTGCGGTTTGTTTTTGGTTTTTGCTTCATTATTGGCTCTTTGACTTTGAACTGTGTTTCTTTCCTTTGAAATGTTATTTTGAAAATAGTTTACTCCTCCACTGTGAACAATTAAACAGTGAAGCCAAGTTGAAGGCATTAAAGGACTTTTAGTTACGTTTTGGGTTTTGTTATATTTCTGGTATACTCTGGATCATCACACCGACAAAACTGGGTTTTTATACTTAAATACTAGCTCAGTACCTGTGCTTTGCTATGAAACTATGTGGTCAGGCTTAGTTTTTTGGGAGGAAAATAGGGAGGGAGGATTCTGCCTCTGCCTACCAGCATCCATCGGTATTCATCTGACTAGCGTCCTGTCAGTGTGTGAGAGTTGAGGGCTGTTTGGAAACTGAAGCAGTATTTGCTGTGTGAGCAAGAAGGAGATGGCAAGGAGCCTGGGTGTGGCTTAGCTCAACTGTTCTGCACTAAAGTGCTGTGAAACTGAAACTAAAACTCCTCTCCTCTGCTTGTGTTTTGCATTTGGAACAGATTTCTTTTCAGGTGGGGAGGGGGAGTAGAACTCCTTAGCATCCGAGCGTGTTAATAATAATAATATAGAAAATATGAATGCTCTGATGGTCATTTTGAAAAATCCTTTCTTAGCAAGCACCTAGAAGCCAAGAAGAACATATGTGTCTGGGAATTATAGCAATAAAACCTGTTTAGAGGCCTCTGTACGTGATTTACAGAGTCAACCTCTTGCCCCCAACAATCTGGGTCCTCATTTTATCCACTTCGGAAGAATGGAAGGCTGAGTCAACACTGAGTGCAGGCAGTCAGCAGAATTAGCCTGCAATACTGCATTCTAACCACTGCACCACCCACAGCTCTTATATTTCCTTTCCCTGTTTTTTTTCCCCAGCATGCCTTGCCTGGTTTCCCAAGAAGATGACAAACTGATTTACTTTTCCCATTTTTGTAGAGTCGCTATCCCCATCTGATCAGCCGAGCCCGGGGACGAGGGACATTCTGCTCCTTTGACACTCCAAATGACACAATTCGGAACAAGTTCATTGAAATAGCAAGAAACAAAGGTAATATGTTGTGCTCTGAACCAGGGCTGGGTTTTTGGGGTCCTACAACTGGATCTCAAAGGCTGGGAAGTACCTAATAAATCTTATTTCATGTTTTGTTTTGTTTTTAAAGGACCTCCAAGTTGAGTTTGACCTCAAGTTGGGGTGGGCAAAAATAATAGTAGCAATTTGCTACTGCTTTCTTCGGATATTTGTTTTAAACCTCACAGTCTAGTCTGCAGTCCTAAAATCTCCTAATGGTCTCCCATCCCCTTCCACATACTAAACAGGCTTCCAAATATTACAAGATGGCTGAACTTCCAAATGAGATCAATCACACAGCGCCACCTACTGAGACTTTTTTAAATCAGACTAAATTATGCCTAAATGGACAACTGCTCATATAATAATAATGATAAATATATAATTTTAATAATGATAAAATGGTAATAGATAGATTCAATTTTGAATGAAGGAGGGAGGAAAACAAGAAAAGAAAAGCCATGCTTTCATGAAAAATTGGCATTTTATAAATCATGGGTTCAAATAGATCTGTCACCCAAGGTTGAACTGTAGAATTCTTGGTTCTCTCTGAGCTTGGTTGTTTTCTTGCAAATATTTCATTACCAAGCTAGATAATATCATCAAGCACTAGTTAGGTGATGAAATAGATAAAGTGTAGGGACAAAGAAGCAAGCTTTTCATACCCCCAAGCTGAAGAAATAGACTTGCCTATTCTATTTCCTGCTTTCATTAAAAACCTGATGAGGGGCATCTAGTGAAAGTTGAGGCGCTTGGCGCAAGAGTCTTCTAGTTTTTTTTCTCTCCTCATTTGGTCTGCTTATCTAAGATTCTCACAATTCAATTGAATCCTTCAGGTGGGTCAGATTTAGAAGCTAAGTGTTGCCTGCCATTTCAGCCACAGGCTGACCTTTGACCTCCAGCCCTTTCTCCATTACACCTTCAAATCTCCCATATTTTCCTGATCTAATGAATTCCACATATAGGTAGTGAAAGAAGTGACTGTTTTTCCACACTTACGACCATTGTAGCATCCCAAGTTGCATGACCAAAATTTGGATGCTTGGCAACTGGCATGTACTTATGACTGTTGCATATGCCAGGATCATGTGATCACTTCCCAGGCAGTTTGCAACAAGCAAAGTCAGACAGAGAAGTCAGGTTCACTTCACAATTGTGTATACTCAACAACTGTGGCAAGAAAGGTCGTAAAACTCACTTAACAACTATTACTTTTGGCCTCAGTTGTGTTCATTAGGCAAGGATTATCTGTACTTAAGGCTGTCCTCTTATTTGGTCTTCAAGAAATCCCCCGTCCCTCCCCCGCAGTGAGAAATTATGGAAATGCAAAGAAGAGAAGGAGAGATATAAGCATCAAGATAGAAAATTTGTTTATCAGCAGCTCATCACATGAACAGAAATTCAGCTCAGGTGGGGAGAAACCAGGGGGAATTGTTTCAGATCATGCGACTAGAAGACCTCCAAGGTCCCTTCCAGCTCTATTCTGATTGATTGGTTGCTTATTTGATTAGTTACTTAAACACGATGGTACCCCTGCCAGTCTCCAGGGGATTTTGTGATGGAAAACTGTGTATATGATTAAAGAGAGCTGAATCTACAACTTCCTTTTTTCTTTCTCTTCCCTCAGGTGTGGTATTAGGTGGCAGTGGGGACCGATCAATCCGTTTCCGACCCACTCTAGTCTTCCGAGACCACCACGCACATCTTTTCCTGAACATCTTCAGCGATATTCTGGCAGATTTCAAGTAGCTAGGATCCCATCTTGCACCGAGAGAGGCCAAATATCTTCTCAGAATTGGAGAATAGTTTATTTAAGATCACAAATATATATGTATATACATATAATATATATTTTCACTAATAGGAAAGAAAGATGGAATTCATAAAGTGCTTCTTTCTTTCTTTTTAAAGATTGCTTTGATCATGCTCACCTCCAGCACAAACTGCTTCTGGCTAAAAAAATATAATAATCTGGACATGCTTTTGATGTCCTCGGCCATCTCCTTTGACCTAGCAAAGGCTAAATGATCGGTTTCGGGTTTCAAAGCTTGGCCTGGAATTTGAATTCCTAAATTTGTTTTCTTGCAACGGGCTCCTAGTACCCAAGTCTGGAAAGTGCACTTCTACTGCCACGGATCCAGAGCACTGTTGAAGATAGAGATGACGGTGGGATTCCAAGGAGAAAGCAGCTGCTAGATCCACTCAAGAAATCCCTTTGCAGAAGTGTGGTCTCTTCTGAAGCACACAATGAAACTCAACATCCCTCCACATCATGTACCTGCTAACATTGGACTCTTAAGGGTCTGCAGGCCTCTCCAGGTGGAAGTTATGTATCTTGGAAGACTCACAGCATCTGTTCCAAGCCATGATCCTCTTTTACGCAGGAATTGCCTATAGGGATTTGGGACTTTCCATGTGCCAACTTCCTTCTCTGCTTTGTTGCTTGTAAACCTATTGCTGTCATTGCTTTTATTTTACATTTTTTGCCCATCTTCACTTGGACATGCCGATGGCATTTCCTTTGGCAACAAAACAGGGTTTCTTTTTTAAATCAGGACAACCCCAGGTGTTTGGAAGGACTCTGGCAGAAACAGGGTAGAATTTTTTTGCAATTCTGGGGTGCGTGTGTGTCAAATGGAGCCAACGAAAAGAGTAAACCCATCACCTTCTGCAGCTGTGGTGCACCGTAATGGCATCCAGCTCTCCTCATCCATGATTGCAGCCTCCAGGACCCTTCAAAAGCTGTTGTCTGTACTGCATTTTTTTTAATACAACAGAAGGGGAATGTGTGTTGGGGAATGATTGTATGAATTCTAATGTAATTTTAATTCAATTTGATTTGGCTTCGGTTCTAGCTTTGTCCTTTGTTTGAAGTGGAATCCAAAGCTCAGACATGGTCTTTGTGACCAAGTGATGCCCCCTTCCCATCCTCCGTGGAGCTTTTGGAGGAATAATCCCAATCTGGTTGCAAAATGAGAGCATTTATAGCGTTGCCAACCTGTGATTTGGGCCCAAAGTTTGCTGTTTCTGCAGCCCTCCCACTCATGCATTGAGGCCCATTTTGTCCATCCCAGGTTTATGAGTGTGGATTCTGAAGTCTTTCCAACTGCCTCTTCAAGGGATTGGAAATGAAGCAGACTGTATGGAAGAGCCACGGTGGAGCAGTGGTTAGAGCGCAGTCCTGCAGGCTACTTCTGCTGCCTGCCGGCTGCCTGCAATTTGGCAGTTTGAATCTAACCAGGCTCAAGGTTGACTCAGCCTTCCAAGGTCAGTAAAATGGTGTATAAGTCTAAGTGCTATTGCTAACTATTCTTCCTGTTTCAAACGAGGCCCTCATGAAAACAGGAATACACCATTTAAAGCTTTTTCCTGTGCCTTTTAACCAGAATCCCAGCCTGCAAGCTAGTTTATGAAGAAGTGTGTGGATAGAAAATAAAATTGTTATGCACTTCAAGTGACCTGGTTACAGGTAGTCCTCAACTTATGACCACCGTTGAGTCCCAAATTTCTGTTGCTAAGCAAGACAGTTGCTGAGTTTTACTCCAACTTTTCTTGCCGCAGTTGTTAAGTGAACTACTGCAGTTGTTAAATGAATAACACGGTTATTAAGGGAATCCAGCTTCCCCATTGACTTGGCATGTCAGAAAGTCGCAAAAGGGGATCACATGACCCCAGGGACATTGCAACTGTCATAAATTCAGGCCAGTTGCCAAATGTCTGAATTTGGATCCTGGGACCATGGGAATGCTGTAATGCTTGTGGGGGAGGGAAATGGTCCTGGCTCCCTTTTTTCAGGGCCGTTCAAAGTTACACCACTCACTAAATCAGCTGCTGTAAGTCGAGGACTTCCTGTATGTAACCACCACCCCCTGCAAATGTTACTGGGGCAAAATATCTTCCCTCTCCCCCCTTCCCTACTTCTGTCCTTCCGGGACAAGCTCAGAAATAGGATGGGAAATCTGATGACCTTTGGGACTATAGAAGATGAGAAGAGGATGAAAAACCAGAAGTTAACAGTATTAAATCCCTTATCTGTCACCACCACCACCCCGCAATCTGGAAGGCCATGGGGCTGTTGCCAGTTTGTAACGATAGGAGTTGGAGAGTGCCAAAAAAGGCCACAAAAAAATGGCAAGGGGCACTTGGGATTCAAAAGACCACAGACCATCAGGCTTCGTTCTCGCAAGAGCTGGATCTAGTGAGACGAAAACAAGGGATTCTCAGGCTGGACAGAACCATTTTACAAACCTAGAACAGATCTGTTGGGAGTCTTTCATGAGGCTGAAAAGAAAACCATCAAATTTCCAGAGTCTCAAAAAGAGCCTAAAATTTAAACCAGGTAAAGGGTACAGAGAAATAATTGACTTTTTGTCTTCTGCAGTAGGCAAATCTTCTAGATATATATATGGCTTCTTTCTTGTCTACAATAAAATAACTAATTTAGCTGTGTTGGATCTCTTGAGCTTCTGATGTGAGTGAGGTTATGAACATCAAGTGAAATGCCTAAAAGTCTCGGTTGGGTGTGAAAAATTGCAAGATTTATCTAGTCATACTCCCAGCATTACAGGAGGGGCCTACAGTTTAACACCAATATTAAACATTGCAGATCACACTGGTAATCATCGAAGCTATCCATTTTGCTTCAATATTACCCCTGCTTTCAGTGCCCTAGGGTTTCCTAGGTTGTAGTGATGCCACTCTCTCGGAATGAGCAGTAGCAACAGGTGCACGGGTGTAGAAAAACACAACCAGCACCTAAAGCCCAAAGATTACCAAGGTGGTCATCCCTGGGTGCCCAAGAAATTTATTTTAAGTTGGCACTGGTTGGTCGCATGAGTTCAAGGAACAGTGCTCCATTTCTGAGTAAAGGGGCAGGGAAAGAAGAGAAGATTTCTGGTTTTAGTCGGTGGTGTATCCCTCCAAGGCCAACCAACCATCCCAAGGTCAAACCCAAAAGAGGAAAACCCAAGTCCTGCTTATCTACAAAAATGTCTCTCTCACTCTCTTCTTGTTTCAACAAATCTCTCTTCCCCCTCAACAAAGACTATTCAAGCTTTTATACCTTCCATAGCCTCACCCAGAAATCTGGAAAAGGAAAAGGGGGTCAACAGTAGAAACAGTTATCCAGGTTATCTAATGAGCACCCAGTAGGCTCTCTCCCTTCATCCAGGTCCTGTTTTCCTTTGCACGAGTCCTTGATCGGCTGCCAAGAATCCGAACACTGCCTTCCTTCATCTGGGTTCTTCTGCACCACCTTTGGAATCCACCTAAATAACAATCATTTATGACTTAGTCAAGGAAGAAAATCTTCAGAAAACAAGCAAACCAAATTAATTCAAACACACTGCTGTGCAGTGAAGGATATCTGACATGCCTTCTTGATTCAGCGATGGTAGTTCTGATATTCCATGATTCTGGGAATATTGAAAAGTGGCATTTAGTTTGGGAAGGCAACTGGACCAATTCCTATCTGGGAAGCTTCATCAGTTGTACTGGAAGCTGTGGGAGAGATGGAAAGACAGTTGACAGCTGAGATTAGTTGGTGAGAGGCGGGGAATGATGGGTTCTGACAGGATGGTGTGTGTGTGTGTGTGTGTTGAAATATTGTGTTTTCTGTGCAGTCAACTATCTTAATTCTTTCTGAGGGCCATTGTGGTTCCTTGGGGGTTTTACCTGGGACCCCAGGGTCACCTGAACCAAACCTGTGGAATCTTCTTGGAGTAGCCAAACAGACTTGCATTGTAAATTGGGGATAAGTGGGTGTCTTATCCCGACCCCTTGAGAGGGGGCTGCTTAGTCTTAACATAAATGGCATCTTTGTGAGAAGCCCCCTTCCTTAGATGATGAAATATTTTGGGGGACATTAAAAGAGGGTAAAATATTATATTTCCCCAAAGGAGAAACAGGAGAAACATATCCTTAGAGGGAGAAAGCATCTCCTCCCCCCCCCCCCCAAAAAATATCCTCTTTAATCAAAAAAGTGGACTTTGCTGTCTTCAAAACTGAATATAACCTTAACAATAAAATTAAGAGCTAGTCCTTCTGGCTGCACTTCTTGTCTGGACTACCTCGCAAGGCTGGTTGGAGACTGAGAAGTTCGGTCAGTCCAGCCCGAGGCTTTTGGGGGAGCAGCCAATAGACCCCATGATGAATTGGAGGGTCGCCCCCATTTACTCGGCGACGGCTGAGGTGGCCTTGGGAGATTCCCCCACCCCTCGAGGTCCTGGAGCCCAACGCCAGTGCGCAGCCTCTGAAACGCCCCGTCAGTTTCTCCCTCCCAGCCAAAGACTCTTCTCCCCCAACCGCCACTTTCTCCCCGGCCCCCTCCCCGCGAATGGGCGGGGCCTCGCTTATTTGCCTCGCGGTCTCTCAAACCGCCAGCCTCCCCTCGGAAGAGAACGGGCGGGGCCTCGTTTGCTTGCCTCCGACCGACACACCCCAGGAAGGGAATGGGCGGAGCCTCGTGTGTCTGTGTCGCGGTCCCTCAAACTGTCATCCTCTCCCTCCCCCAGAGGATGGGCAGAGCGTCGTGCGCCTCCCTCAGCGTCTTTCAAACCGCCCTTCCGAAGAATGGGTGGAGCCTCATTTGTTTGCCTCCCTGTCCCTCAAACCGCCACCCCCCCAGGAGGAGAATGGGCGGAGCCTCGTGTGTCTTCCTCGTTGTCACTAAAACCGCCCCCCCCCAGAGTGGGCGGAGCTTCGTAGGCCTGCCTCGCGGTGGCTTTTACGACAGAAGGGCCTGTTAGCGTCATCGCCGCCTTTGGCAGAAGCGCTTTACGACCGCTTTACGGCCATCTTTACGCGCAAGATGGCGGTGGCGTCGCCCTTCAGCGGCGCTCTGCAGCTGACCGACCTGGACGATTTCATCGGCCCCTCGCAGGTGGGCGCCAGTTTGGGGTCCGCTTCCCTTGGCCGAAGCGACCCTCGCAGGCCTTATCGGTAGCTCTGTCAGGTGGGCGAGCGTGGCTGGCAGAAGCTGCCCTTCTCCGTTGGCCGAAGCGGCGTCGTTGTGCCCCAAAGGGCCGCCGGGAGGACGGGCTTCCTCACACCGTCGCTGCGGTTGGGGTTTCCATGTCCAGGAAGCGGCCTCAGTTCAAAGAGCTCCATTCTTGGGCAGTTGTGAAAGCTTCTGCGTGGTTTGTAAAAGGAGCTGGGCGGTATAACAACGGTTGTTGACGGCCCTCTTGTCCACTTGGCATCGGGCCCGGAAGGCTGCTCTGGCCCTCCCCTCCGGCCTTGGGCGCTCTCCTCCCAGCAAGCAGCAGGGAAACAGGCCGTGCTCTCATGTAGACCATAGAATAACGGAGCTGGAAGGGACCTTGGAGGTCTTCTTAGTCCAGCCCCCTCCTCAAGCAGGGGACCCTCTTCTGCTCCAGACAAATGGCTGCCCAGGGTCTTCTTGAAAGCCTCCCACCACTTCTGAAGTCCAGTTGTTCCACTGGTTGATTGTCCTCCCTGTCAGGAAATTTCTCCTAGTTGCTTCTCTCCCCAGTTAATTTCCACCCTTTGCTTCTTATCCTGCGCTCAGGTGCTTTGGAGAATATCTTGACTCCTTCTTCTTTGGGGCAGACCCTGAGATAGCTGAAGACTGCTGCTCTCCTGTCCCCCCTAGTCCTTCTTTCCATTAGACTAGACACACCCAGTTCCTGCAGCCGTTCTTTATATGATTTAGTCTCCAGGCATTTAATCATTTTAGTTGTTCTTCTCTGCACTCTTTCCAAGAGTCTCAGCTTCTTTTTTATATGGCCAAAGCATTCCAAGTGTGGTCTTACTAAGATTTCATCTGAAATCCCTCCAAGATGAAGACTAAATCGTTCCACTGGTTAATTTTCCTCACTCTTAGGAAATTCCTCTTTAATTCTGGGTTGTTTCTCTCCTTGATAGTTTCCATGGGTTGCTTCTTGTCCTGCCTTCTGGTGCTTTGGAGAATAGCTTGACTCCCTCTTCTTTGGGGCAGCCCCTCAGATATTGGAATACTGCTACCATGTCTCCCCTAGTCCTTTTCTTTAAACTAGACATAGCCTCTTCCAGCAACTGTTCTTCATATATTTTAGTCTCTGGGCTCCTAAACAATTTTTTTTTTGAAAGAAAATTTTATTAACTTTCTACAAACAGACAAGACAAACAAAACATTAAAACATTCATACTCTCATATTTACATCCAGTGTGTCAGTTGGTTCATCATTTTTGTGCATTCATTCTGTAGTCCCAGTTACAATTATGTTACATAACAACTCATATTATCAATCCAAACTTATATACCCTATAATCACTAAACAAAAAAAAAAGAAAGAAATTTTTGACTATACTTTTAGTCATTCATGCTTTATGAGCTAACAATACTTTAACCAAATTATTCAATAAATCATATAATCATACCAAATCAATCCTAAAAAAAAAAAAAACCTTTATAAATATAATATCAAAAAACAAAATAATAGCAAAATAGCAAGATAAAGATATTTCTTACTATCTAAAATATTCTATTATCGTATTTTATCATCTAGCCATTTATAAAAAAGATCCCAAATTTCATAAAATTGTTTATCCTCTTGCTCTCTGATTTCAAATGTCAATCGACTCATCTCAGCACATTCCAATATTTTCTTAATAATTTCTTCCTGTAATGGTATTTTCTCATTCTTCCAATTTTTAGAAAATACAATCCTGGCCGCTGTTAATACATTTACAATCAGGTATTTCAAATCTTTACTATATATATCAGGTAAAATTCCCAATAAGAAGATCTCTGGTTTCAAGTCTATATGTTTCTTTGTCATTTTTTCCAACCACATGCGAATTATAGTCCAATATTTTCTAGCATCCTCACAAGTCCACCACATATGGTAATACGTGGGCTCCTAAACAATTTTGTTGCTCTTTATAAATTATCCTCTTATATATTATCTTCACTTGTGTTCCATTTTGTTCTTATGTCTGTACTTTTATTTAGATTCCTCTTTAAAAATTTCTATATGAGCTCAAAGTTCTCTGTCATTTCAAAACATAACTTTTGGTAGTTTTGTATTTTGCAGTTTATCTTGCCTTAATTGATGCAAAAAAACAGTTTTTTAACTCATTCTGAAAAAATAATTCCAGTTTCCCAAGACACCAATTTTCATTCATTCATTAAAAATCTAGTAATTTTTCTGTAAATCCTTTAAAGAATATAGTTTTCATTTGTATGTTCTGATTATTATAATTTTAGTCTCATTTGATTTCTCCTACATATCGATGAAGATCAATTGTGAGTTTACAAAACAACTCACTTTTTCTTCATTGATCCGGAGGATATAAATTCTTGGTCAAAATAATTTATAAAATAAATATTTTTGAGCAATAATTTATATATTGTAAATCAAATATTTTTTACCTTTTTTTCTTATACAGGTTTACTGTAAGCAAATTACATCTTGTTTCATTTTTTTCAAATATTTTTTTTCTCTTTTGTGGAGCATTGTTTTCCATGTTAGACATCTAAGATCCATATCTATGTTTTAAGCTTGGAAAAGGTGGTGCCTGTGGAAATCAATTTGGTAGACTCACAGAAAACTTCAGAGTTTTCTGAAGGGGATGAATATAATGCCAGCCAGATCATAGTTATATTTGTGATTCACCTAGGAAGCTTGGTTTAAGTTAAACTTTAAATGTTTAATTCCACATATTTTTATATTTGTTTTGTTTTTATTACAGATGTTTGTTGTCTTATTGATTAAATTGTTTGATTTCCCTTTCAGGAATGCATAAAACCAATCAAAGTTAACAAGTCTGGGAAAGTAGCAGCTAAGATCCGTATTGAAGATGATGGAACTTATTTCCAAGTTGACCAGGTAAAGTTTTCTTTCCCCTGTCTGAGTGTGTTTTAGGGACTATAGGACAAACTTTTTTTCAACATGTTTTAAAGTGATTGGTAACTGTTCAACACAAATCATCTTTAGCAGAACTTTTTGTTGGGCTGGAAGGCATTCTAGATTTGAGAACCAACAATTGATGTGATTCATTTTTGTCATAATCAGAAACTTACCTCATTTTTTGCTGTGAAACTCCAACTTGTGACAACAGATTAGTGTTCTCAAGGGTATAGTCTAGCACAAATCACTCTGTGGAGCAAAACAAAAGAAATCTGTAACACCTCTATTGTCTTTGATAGTGGGAACCCTGTAAACAAAAGTGGGAAATGAACATGAGTACAGGTAGTCCTCCACTTAGGACCACAATTGAGCCCAAAACTTCTGTTGCTAAATGAGACATTTGTTAAGGGAGTTTTGCCCCATTTTACAACTTTTCTTGCCACGTTCGTTAAATGAATCATTGCCGTTTTTAAATTAGGAACACAGTTGTTAGATGAATCTGACTTCCCCATTGACTTTGTTCATCAGAAGTTCACAAAACAGGATCACATGATCCCAGGATACTGCAACCATCATCAGTGTAAATTGGTTGCCAAACATCCAAATTTGTGATTCTTGGGGATTCTGCAACGGTTGTAGATGTGAAACACGGCTGGCTATAAGTCACTTTTTTCAGTGCTGTTGTAACTTTGACCGGTCACTAAATGTAGTGTTGTAAGTCGAGGACTACCTGTTCCTGGGATGTGTATGTGCGTCAAAAGGATCAAGAAGGTAGCCACACAACCATGCTGCATGCAGGAAAGTGGTGGGGCTTCGTTTGTGTGGCGACAGCTCTCATTTGATCTTCCCTGTGGATCCCCATCGCGATTACTTTTTTCAGGATGCTGACAGCAGTCCATTCGATGACTTCCTTCCTAGGACGGAGGGTCACAAAAACTGGAAAAGGCCAAGATTACTCTCAACGACTGCTTGGCCTGCAGTGGTTGCATCACGTCAGCAGAGAGTGTCCTGATCACTCAGCAGAGCCACGAAGAGCTCTCCAGAGTATTAAATGCCAATAAGGTAAAGTGATTTAGCATTTTAGTATGGATTTATTATGTATTTAAATAGGGCAGAGGGAACAAATTGGAACCAAAGGCCTAACGATGATGTTGTTGCATTTAATTTTGATTCTTGCATTAAGCAGGAAGTTATATTTTAATGGCTTCCCACTTTCTCTTTTTCCATTACCATTTTTAATCATTATCTACCTTGAATATTTGGGGGGGGAAAGGAGAGAGAAGGGACACGTTCATCATGAGTCAAATGTTAATATTAATTTTTGCTTCTCTAGCGAAAAGGTATGTTTAATGTATTAGATAATAAATGCATGGAAATAGTTTACCTGCCTTATGTTATTCAAATATCAATGTGTTAGGTCAGTGGAGAGTTACTGTTTTTTCTTCCTTTTTTTAAACTAAAAGGCATCCATTCCTCCCAAGAAATTGGTGGTGGTGTCTATATCTCCACAGTCCAGAGCTTCTTTAGCTGCAAGATTTGGAATGACTCCTTTAGACACCGCTAAGAAGCTGACAGCCTTCTTTAAGAATTTAGGTGAGTAGTTTTCATCTAAAAATGGAGATTTGCATATAAAGTTTGCTCCTTAAAATTCTCAAAAGGGATGCTCAGCTAATCCGAGCAAATTAATCCAAATCAAAGTCATTTGTGTGTCATACCTAAGCAGTGTTAGACAGAAATATGGGAAATGTGAGAAAATAAAACAAATTTAAAATATATGCATTGACATTTATATAAGCTGACATATTTAAAAGGTAGTAAAATGTTTTTCCTCATCTTATACTAATTATAATAATTCAATCATTATCACCCATAAGCATGGAAACTAGCCTACAAAAATGAGTGTAAAATAATTCAATCCTATTTCTGGGAAGTTGTGAAAAATTCTGGATTATGCTGCTCTGAAACATTTGCAGAGAAATTGAACAGGATAGCTATAAGAACTCATTTCTGCACTAATGTGGAAATCATCAAGCACATGATGTAAATGAGAAAGTAATTTTATCCAATCTCTGCTCCTGTATTCAGTTATTGTGATTTCCCAATGCTTTGCAAATGTAATACTTTAATTTGCATTCAGAATTGTGAGGAGGCTTGGGGAAAAAAGGGAAGAAAGATCAGATATGAAAATTCAAGCAGCACAGGGTGAATTTGATGGCAGCTTATAAATAGCAACTGAGAAAGAAAGAAGCAGCATTCAAAGTATGTAAAGAACTCACTGCAAATAAGGCTGGAACTTCTTATAATCAAAGACTATGCATTTGCTCCAGGCTAGCATTAACGGTGCCGTACAGAAATCTATACAGTCCTTTCTGTAATTTTGGCCAGCTGCATGAGCTAATGAAATACCATTCATTAAGTCCTGTGAAATTTTTGCTGATGATCAATGGTTGCTGCAGCTGATTGACCAAATGCCATCCTGAATTGCACTTCCTCGTTGTATCTATTCAACACTTCTTCTCTTCCTTCTCCTTTATCAGGGGTGCATTTTGTCTTTGATACAACTTTCACCAGGAACTTCAGTTTGCTAGAGAACCAGCGGGAATTTGTGCAACGTTTCCAGAGACGAGTAGAAGATAAGAAGGCTTTGCCCATGTTAGCTGCTGCTTGCCCTGGTAAGTAAATACCACATGGCACCCAGAGGGGAGGGAAGACTGAAGCAAACCTCTCCTTGATGGGATGTACCCTAGATCTGACACTGTAAACTAGGGGTCCTCAAACTTGGCAACTTGTGCACTTCAACTCCTAGAATTTTGTGAGTTGAAATGCACAAAGTTGCCAAGTTTGGAGACCTCTGCTGTAAACACTGTAAAAATAAGGGGGGGTGGAATCAGATCCAGTCATGTGGGTGCTATGACCACAGTGACCTACTCCTGAAATTCTAGTCCCAATTAGGGTTTTAAGGGAGTTAATCTATTCCAAAGCACCTGAGGGCAGGACCAGAAGCAACGGGTGGAAGCTACGCAAGGAGAGAAGCAACTTAGAACTAAGAAGAAGTTTCCTGGCAGGGAGAACAATTAACCAGTGGAATGGCTTGCATTCAGAAGTTCTGAGTACTCCCTCACTGGAGGCTTTTACAAAGAGACCGGACAACCATTTGTCTGAAATGGTGTAGGGTCTCGTGCTTGAGTGATGGGTTGGACTAGAGGACCTCCAAGGTCCTTTCCAACGTTGTTCTGTTATTCAACCTGTACAGAAGGGCAAAGAGGGTGATCAGGGAACTAGAATGAAGTCTTTAGAGGACTACCTGTATTTGCATTTTTAGAACCAAGCAGGAAATTTTGCAACTTCCATATGTCCTGCCTGTTTTCCAGGCTGTGAATGATGGTATGGAAGCTGGGAAAGGCATGGAAACATCCGAGGCATAATGGATCGAGAGGCAGAGGGCCGTCTTTTGGCAGCTTTTGTCACAAATGGCAACTCACCCTGTGGGGAAAATAACCAAGAAATGTTTCAGATCATGCAAACCAATTGTGCCTTTGTGAACTCACTGAAAGAGACTCAGAAATTCTTTTTGCAATGATCACATTTCTTGATCTCAAAAATGGCATTAAATATACCTTACCATAATCTGAGCAATTGCTTTTGTTGTCTTGCCCAAATATTTGGGGCTTGATAATATTTTGCTGTCTGGTTATATTCAGTTGAATGGATGGAAAAAAGAACTTGTGCAACTGTTGAATTGGGCCATCTTTGCTAGGTAGCTTTTATTGACCCAAGTTAGATAGGAGGATTGGTTTAATTCTTTTAAAATGTTTCCCTTACAGGTTGGATCTGTTATGCTGAAAAAACCCATGGAAGTTTTATCATCCCATACATCAGCACCACCAGATCACCCCAGCAGATCATGGGTTCCCTGATTAAGGACCACTTTGCCAAACAACAGGTGTTGCTCAAAGTTTTCCCAGAAGACAGCAGTTGTAATAGGAAGTTTGGAAGCCACTAGAGGCAAAGGACAAACTGGCAAATGTGCTACAAGTATCTGCTGTAGTTGTAGCTCAGAGCCTTTGCTCCCTCTGTAAAAACAGGATTTGTGTGTGTGTGTTTTCCCAAAGGGGCAGCCAGTTTTTCCTTATTGAGTGATCTACCCATAGAGCCGTGGTGGCACACTGATTAGAATGCAGTACTGCAGGCTACTTCTACCTCTGCTGCCTGCCAGCTGCCTGCAATTTGGCAGTTCAAGTCCACCAGGCTCAAGGTTGACTCAGCCTTCTGTCCTTCCAAGATCAGTAAAATGAGGACCAAGATTGTTGGGGGCAATAGGCTGACTCTGTGAACTGCTTAGAGAGGGCTGTAAAAGCACTGTGAAGCCGTATATAAGTCTAAGCGCTACTGCTATTGCTAAGGAATATGGTGGTTTGAATGGTTAGCTGGGGTTGGAGGTTAGCCAGTTTGCGTTCGAGACCTAAGTGCTGCCCTGGGGTGAGCTGAGCTCCTGTCCTTCATTCTAACACCTGCTGGGCATCCCCTCAGCAATGGTGATTCACCAGCTAACCCTTTCACCTCGGAAGCGCCTCAGTGCTTCTGCCATAAGTGAAATGCAATCTACCATGATGTGATTGCCCCCCACTGGGTCACTTAGACCAGCCATTCTGTATAGGTTTCTCTTCAGATGTACAGCTACAATTCCAGGAATCCCCTAGCCAACATTTGGGGAGCAATAGAGGGGGAAGTGATATATAAAAGAGAAGGGTGAGCGGAACCATCAAATTTCTGATTGCCTGACCGACCACTCAGGCCCCAAACCGGGATGTGGTTCTGTCCTTTGTTCTCCATTGTTCAGTTGCATGTTGGGAATTTAGGGCTACGTATTCTTTTTGCCAGTTTCAATACCATTTCAAAACCCTTTTGTTCCAGAGCCTGACCCCAGACCAAATCTACCATGTCACTGTGATGCCTTGCTATGACAAAAAGCTAGAAGCTTCCAGGCCAGATTTTTTCATTGAAAAGCACCAGACCCGTGAGGTTGACTGCGTGATTACAACAGGTAAAGGGCAGATCTAAATGATCTTGGGAGAGGGAAGGACCCTGCTCCTCCTCTGTCAGTTCCTTCTGTGAATTAATCCTGCTCTGATAGGAATCTTGATAGAGGCCAGGGTCTCATTTGTCACAGGTGGGGAGGGGGAAGCTCCAAATTAAGTACTTCAGCCACGCAATTGGGGACAGACAATGCAGATTACTCTCTCGATATATTTACTAGGGACATGCCAATAACTTTGAATGTGAAACACTTCATTTTGAATTAGAATGGATTTTTCTTACATTTCTGGATTTCTTGAACTCAAAGTGAGATGGGGTTTTGTTGCTCCAAACATAACAGATTTGGGGCATTTTATATTAATCCTAGTATTTACCATAAGAAGGAATTAGTTTTGTTTTTTTATACACCACCTGATCCCAGTGACTTGACACATCCAAGAAACATGATTATTACTGCCTCTGGCAAGCTTGCAATTTAATGGGTTGAACATAGTTCCAAGATAGAAAGAGGCTAGTGACTGAAGAGATAGAAAGATAGAAAGAAGCTGGTGACTCTCACTAGCTCCAGCAAACTCAGGCCAAGGGAGTTAACTGGTATCTGACATTATTTTTTTCCCATCCGTAGCACCCCTTCCCAAATTCTAATTCCTATCACCTGAGGTCATGCAGCATAAATTTAATACTTCCTTTTTCAAAAATGGATTCATGCCCAGTAGGAAAAAAAGGCACAAATCAAATATTGCATTCTTGCACTTTCATTTAACTTTCATGCTGGAAGTTTCCTGTTGTATGCCAGTGAGACTCACCTGGGATTGCCTTGGAATCCTGTGAAGCTTCTTGTCTAGAGACTTGATCTCTGGATCTGCTTGAGTTAATTGTCACAACTCTTTATTTCAGGAGAAGTCTTAAAGTTGCTGGACCAGGAAGAAGTATCCCTTCTTGAAGTGAATCCTATGCCTTTGGATAGCATGTAAGACCCTCCCTGGAAATTCAACGACTTGCCAAGCTTGCCAAATCTGTTTTCTCCACTTTCTTCTGCAACATCACCAGGAGAAGGCACGATGCATCCCTTCTCCTGGTCATTACAGCTCACTCACAAATAGATCCAGATGACCTCACCCTAAGTGAGCTGGTTTTAGTTTTGTCCTGGCTGGATCCACTTTGATTTAGAATTGTTTAAAGGCCAAATTAGGCTTAATAAAAGTTGTTCAACTCAATTCAAGAGCATGGCCAAAGTCCAATTTACAGTTCGGAGCATCTCTCACTGATGAGACATGCTAGAGTGAGAGATCAGCCACATCTCAAAAGTGATCAAGTTTGCCATCTGTCTAGCAATAAGCTGCTCAATGTGTCTTCTGCCATTGCAGATGAGGCTGAGGGTTGTGGATTCCAGTGGCTGGGTTTGGATGCTATGCTGTTCCCCTCTCCTCTATCCCTAGATTGGACTTTGGTTTTACTAAAACACTGCTGGGCATTTGGTGGTATGTAATATTTAATGGGATGCTGTTGTAAAGTTTGGAACTGGTTGGCTCTTACTTGGGAGACTAGCAAGGAAAGCCAAGGGCTGGAGACTAAACCAAGAAGTGGGGGGGGGGGGGGGGGGGGGAATATCCTGAAAGAAGGCAGCAGAAATGAATTCCCGTATTGTGTCCAAGAATACAAGGAGTCATTCAGGCCCTGTGGATGGTAGCCCTTAGCCAATCTTTTCTCTCTTGAGAAAACCCCATGTCCTTTGGCTGGATAGGAAAGTCAGAAAAGAAAACTACATGGATGTAGCATCTCCATAGAGTGACCAGGAGTTGAGAACTTGATTTTGTAGCCCTTTTTTCCCCACTGCAGGTTTGGCAGCCTTTTGGAAGAGCAGCTGTTTGGCCATTCTGGAGGTGGCTCTGGGGGATACTTGGAGCACATATTCAAATATGCAGCAAAGGAGCTCTTTGGCATTCCAGTGGAGGAGCTTCACTACAAGACCCTGAAGTAAGGAGCTTGACTTCCTTCCTAGCCCTCCTTCCCCACCCTCCCCTTCCCAGAAGGGAACAGGATAGTGGCATTCACTCAGATCAGTCATAGGACACACCCAGCCTTTGTATTTTCTTGTGGCCACGTTCTAAATTTCAGGGGTAAAAATGTCCTAGTGCACTGATTTCTGCTCTTTGGAAGCTTCATGAAATAACCTGTGAGGGGCAGTTTGTTAAGCTCAGGTTTTTTTCTACTTTGTGACATGAAAAACGTCAGGGGGAATCACCTAATGGTTCTGCATAGTTTTTTTTTTTTTTTTTTTTTAAAAAGAGGAACTACTTCCCCCAAGCCCAGGAGGAAAAAGGTTGGCCTTGCCTCTGTTACCAGTGCTCTTCCCATCACTGCCTGGCCCACTGGGGCTTTCACCCCTTCTATGTAAAGTATAGCCCCTCAACTAAAAGGCCGTTAAACCCTTAGACTGAGTAGTTGCTGCCTATAAGTGCTTGAATCTTGCTGGTGCAGTTCCAAAGAAATGCCAGGAATTGCTCAGTTCTTCAAGCAGCAAGAAAGGGGTGTGTTTTTTTCAAAAGGCAACTGGAGTTTGTTTTTTCTTGAAGACGTGTTGCTTCTCATCCAAGAAGCTTCTTCAGTGAGAACTGAAGAACTTTCTTGGATCGGAAGCGAAACACCTTCAAGGAAAAATAAAGTCCAGTTGCCTTTTGGGGGGGAAAAAAAGCATCTTTGGGACAACCATGACCTGAAGGACTGAGGATACATTTCATATTTTTCCCCAATCTGTGATGCTGCTGAAGCCCAACTTGCGTTTCTCTCCTTACGAGCCTGGAGGAAAAGCTTTGGCTGTCAACCCTCTATGCTCTTTAATGTTCATCCTCTCAGAAACAAGGATTTTCAAGAGGTGACGCTGGAGAAGGATGGCCAGACTCTCCTGCACTTCGCCCTGGCCTATGGATTTCGGAACATCCAAAACTTCGTGCAGAAACTGAAGCGCGGAAAGCTGCCCTACCATTATGTCGAGGTGATGGCTTGTCCCTCAGGTGAGGATGGCTACAGGTTTGAGGTGGCAAATGGCTGGAAGGGAAGAGACAAATGCCTTCCTGATGATACGGTGACCTTAGCGCTCCCTGGGACTATTTCAGGAACTCTTTCAAGAGAGGAAAGGGTCAGCCTGGTGAGGGCTGCGTTGGTACCATGGCAGCCTGCTACGTTCCCCTTGCCAACAGGACACTGAATGATGCGAAGCAAAAGGCAAAAGCAAAAGGCAGGCCCACCAGCCTATGTTCTGTTCTCAAGAATTCCTTTGCTTCACAAATAGGTCTTGGAAACTTGCTTAGAAAATGAAATTGATGGGCATTTTGGCTTTTGAGGGCTGGGTTTAGATGGTTACCCCCATCCTCCACCCAGAAAAGTAGGGGTCATAGGCAGTCTCCCACATATCCACATTTTATGAGTAGTCCACCCCTTCCCTTTCCCATTGTTTACCGAGAGTAGCTCCATACAGGTAGTTCTGGGCTTACAACAGTTCTTTTAGTGAGTGTTCAAAGTTACAACGGCACTGAAAAAATCAATTTATGACCATTTTTCATCATTACGACTTTTGGAGCATCCGCAATGCTCACATGATCAGATTTCAGGTGCTTGGCAACTGACTCATATTTAAGACAGTGCATTTGATCCCCTTTTTTGCAACCTTCTGACAAGCAAAGTCAACGGGGAAGCTGGATTTGCTTACCAACCGTGTTACTAACTTATTAACTGAAGTGATTCACTTAACAACTGAGGCAAAAAAAAGGTCGTAAAATGAGCCAAAACTCACTGAACAAATGTCTCACTTCACATAAATTTTGGGCTCAGTTATGGTTGTCAGTTGAGGATTTACCTGTACTTCCAACTTAACAGCCCACTGCCAAAAGTCCAGCCTCCTCCAGCTCACCTCCTCAAGTTAGCAACTCCCAGTTTTAAGCTAAATGCTCCCTCGCTTTCCTTGCCTTCAGCTGCAAATAAATCCTTATTTTCCAGGGTGCTTAAATGGAGGGGGACAGATCAGAGCAGAAGGAGAATCCAACAAAGATCTACTCCATCATGTGGAGAGGCTCTATGAAATGGCCCAGCCAGAAGACCCCGAGACGAATGAAACCATCAGCGACCTCTACGCCCAGTGGCTTGGGGACCCCACTTCTCAACAGGCTCAGAGTCGCCTCCATACACGATACCATGCAGTGGAGAAAGCCAGCACAGGCTTTAATATTAAGTGGTAAATTGGCTCAGCTTGTGTAGCACAACAATGCACGGGTCCCCAACCCCTAGGCCACAGTCCACAATCAAGCCATGGCCTATTCGCAACCAGGCTGCGCGAATGGCAGACTGGCTATGTGCCGCTTGCAATCCAGTTCTGTGTGTGTGTGTGTGTGGGTGGGCCCACGGCTTGTGCAGCCCAGTTCCTCTTCCCCCCCATCCCCCCAAAACAAGCTGGGCCACCAAGTTGCAAAGTTTGGGGCCTGCTGATGTAGAAGATCACTTCTTGCCGCAGATGAAGCGGAAAGTTTCATTTTTTAAGCAAATGATTGCATCAAAGATTTATATTTGAATTTTTAAAAATTATAAGGCAAAGCATCGGCTTCACAGCAAACGACAGTGCACTCTGCTGGATTTTTTTTTTTATCAGATCTTTGGAGCAGAAAAGTTCTTAGTTTTACTCTTTCTACAGCTCCATCACATTTTTTTTCCCTACTGCCAGAAAGTTAGAATTTTTCAAATGAGCTCTTCTGGATAATTGCACGAGAGCAAAATGGAACCAGTCTGAATTTGGCATTTTGAGAGGAGGGACCAATGTTTTTTGTTTTTTAAATGGTTTGGATGTTTATGGAGGGAAAAAAATACCTCTCCTTACTATGACTCTGGATAGGTGGGGCATTGAGTAGCAGCACCGTCCTAGTTCCCCCACTCCAGTCATGTGGCACAAAGAGGAGCATTTGCAGGCTTACTCTGTCCTAGTCCACATGCAACATGAGGAGGAAGAACAGAAATGCACACCCCCACTTTGTTGAGGGATATCACAAAGGCTGTGTATGTGAACAGTCTACAACCATCAATAAAATCAGAAATTGACCGTACAACATAGAATCAGTTTTCCACTTTGTCTCATTTCTATAAGGGCTGCCCAAAATTTGCCTATCATGTGGGTAAGTATCTGAAAGGGTAGTTTCACATCTGCCTTGGTTGCTAGAACAGCAGGCACAATATATCATTTTTCCCCAAATATCTCAATAGAATTGTTGCACTGTTTCAGCCTCCCCAGCTTTTATTTGGAGAGCAAACCTGCTGAACAAAGGGGATTTTGGACACCCCAAGAACAAAAGGGAGAACATTATGTTTGGGCCTAAAAAGTTCTTTGATCTGAAAGTGAAGGCAATTCAGGTTTGCTGGTTTGGAGATGCATTGTGCAGTCCGCTCTTATTGGATTCTCTCGACTTTATTCTGGCAGTCCAGGCGATTTATTTTTATGAGCCCTCCGTTGCCTCCCAGTTTTAGACAGCTTACATTTGCCTTTGAGATGAATCTGATCAGCCCGTTCTCATCTGTTAAGGGGGAAAAAAAGGAGACACGTCAAAATACTTCCTTCTCATTTCTACAAAACATTGATGTCGAGCAAGGGATTCGTATTGCAGGGTGTTCAGAAGATGACAGATATTCCTTCATAACACCAGGGTTTTTCTTTTCACTCAAAAAGATTTCACGCCACCCAACTAGCTCATTTTGAGAATGCTTCTGGCCACGATGGGGTAGCTTCAGCTTGCCCTGGGCGCCTCCTGCACAAAGCGATCCTCAGCCATGGAAAGAAGTGAGGGATTTGGGGCTGGGCCTCACTCATTGTCTCAATGATTCAATCTCAACCACCAGGCACAGGGCTACGGAGGGAACATTTGGAGTGTATGGTTGCTTTGAGCACCTGAAGGAAATCCCAACAGAACAATTTTTTGAAAAAAAATTAAAAATGAACGAAGAGTTGTCATTAATTTCATAGTAAATTGGGAGGCAGGCAACAATATATTCTCCTCCTCCGCTTTGCATAGCTCCATAGCACCTTCCTTCACAGAAGTAAGGAGTTACTTCAATGCTCGTCACCATGTTGTCAGCAAGGTAGTTATGCATTGGAAGGAAAGGATGCCGTTTCCCTCCTTGGTGAAATGGAAGAAGGCAACTTCCCCTCCAACAAGCTTCTGCCCCATTCGATGCTGATGGAAAGGGGCCGTGCAATCTAGGTGTATTTGCTGCAGGTGTCAAAAAGGGAGAATAAGGCCAAGATTCAGAGCCTCTAAAACGTGCTTTAGATCAGTGGTCACCAACCAGTGAGCTGGGGACCACGGGTGGTCTGTGAGAAAATTTTGGTGGTCTGCAGGGAAATGTTACCCCCAAAGCAATTAATCCAGGCTGCGTTGGGAACACAAGGCTGCGCCGCCCACACAGCCCGTGGAAACAGGCTTGCATTGCGAACAACATAAGATAGTGAGGGGAGATGGAAAGGGTGAAGGGGGGAACTTGCTCCCCTCACCCCACATGCCATGCCTGGCCACTATGCTGCTGCTTTCCGCTGCTTCTGCTTTTGGCTGCATGCAAGGAAAGCAGCCAAAGTCTTTCTTTCTCTTCCCCAAATTCTGCCAGAAATGAGTCTTTGGGACCCTGCAAAGCCTCCTGCTCCAAGCGGCTGTGCCGGCAAAGGCTCATTTCTGGCAGAGTTTGGGGGAGAGAAAGAAAGACTTCTGCTGCTTTCCTTGCATGAAGCCAAAAGTCTCTCTCACGCTCTCCCCCCCGCTGAGGACGGAGCTGAAGATCCCAAATAAAGAATGATCGATCGGTAGGAAAACGGGGTGGGGGAAATTCCTGCAGACTTCTTTGGGGATTTTCCCAGGGTCTCTGATCCGCGGGATTTAAAATTATGAATTGGATGGTCCCTGAGGTCCAAAAGGTTAGCGACCCCTAATTTAGATGACCTCTGCAATGGGCGTTCAAACTTTTTTCTATCAGCACAGGGAGGGAGGGAGGAGCGAGCCCTTCAACAACAGCACCTGTATCCCCATCATGGCAGTCAGGGCGGGGTCTCACTTCTGCAGGAGTGGATCGAAGAGCCCCCACTGGAACTCCAGCATGGCCTGAGGATTCAGCCGCTCTTTGGGTTTCCGGAAGCTCTCTTTGGCCTTGCAGAGAGCAGCGAAGGCCTCAAGAGGAGCGGACTTGCCCGTGAACTTCTGGACCGGTTCTTCCCTGGAACAGCAAATAAGCCCACTTAGCAAACCCAAGAGATAGGTTGTTGCCAGATCTTCAGATGTACAAGAGGGGGAAAGGAGCCGTAGGGTCCTTTGCAAAAGCCAACTGGTTCCCCCAGCAGCGATAGGAGGTGCCAGAATTGTCCTGAGAATCTGCATGCAACCATTGCCATATCTTGAGTTATAACTGGTGTCATGAGATGTTATGCAGAGCAGGGGTGTTTGTTTGTGGTGCAGGGGTTAGAATGCAGTATTGGCAGGCTAACTACCCACTGCTAGGAGTTCGATGAGCTCAAGGTTGACTCATCATTCCAAGGTCGGTAAAATGACAACCCAAATTGTTGGGCGCAATATGCTGACTCTGTAAACCAACCAGAGAGCGCTATAAAGCACTGTGGAGCGGTATATAAATCTGGGTGCTACCGCTGGTTAGTTGTGATGGCGCAATGGTTAGAATGCAGTATTGCAGGCAAACTGCCACACAATTAGAAATTCAATCCTGACCGGCTCAAGGTTGACTCCCATCCTTCCAAGGGGGGTAAAATGAGGACCCAGATTGTTGGGGGCAAGTGGATGACTCTGTAAAACCGCTTAGAAATGGCTGGAAAGTGGTATATAAGTGCTATTGCTATCGTATGAGTGAAGCCTTTCACATTTAATGCTTAAACATAAAAAGGTCAGGCCTTCAATCCCATGATCAGGCCCAGAACTATGACCTTCTTGATGCTGCCCTTATAGATACCCTGGAAGAAACCACAAAGCTGATTCTGGCAGGAGGCTTTGCCATAATGAGGTTCGTTTGTCCTGCCTTCCCTCGATGAATAATCCAGCTGATGGACAATGACAAATCTCATCGCTTATCTATTCTTTTCTTACGTACTCAGCATCTTTTCTCAAAGTTATGCTGCAGCTGTGGAGTGTTTCTGTGTGACCTCAAAGAAGAGGCCTAAGATCTTACTGACAAATGGTACCTGAGCATTTCAAGGCCCCACTTTCTGCTTCTAAATCCGATGCATATTTTAAATTCAAGATGAAAGGAAGCATCAGCTGGGTTTATGCAAAACAGTCGAACCGTAGCGAGAACCCAACTCTTTGCATCTTGTTGGAACACACTGTGGAATCCATTGGGGAAATCCGTGTTGTTATATAGTGTTATTGTGTGAACCCAGACAAAACAGACCCTTCAAGCCTAAGCACAGGATTCAGAAGTTGGAGGGGTCTGGGGAGACCCACGTTCAGATGCACTCAGGATGTGCTCTGCTTATCAACAAAACTCCCCCCGAGGCGCACTCTGGGCCAAGAAAGATGGGCTAGTCAGCCTCTTAGCCTGCCAATCTCATGGGCGGCTGTGGTGTGTGGGCCTTGAGTTCCTGGAGGAAAGATGGGGCAGAAACCAAAAAGGCTGGGGAAAGGACCCCCTCCCCCCCCCCCCTCCATGAAAGAAACATGGGCTCACAAGATGCGAAGGAACGGGTTGTAAAGGAGCTCCTCTGCCAAAGTAGAAGGCACCGTTGGAAGGTCTTCATCTTCTCGGAGCTGTGAAAGAATGAGTCAGTGAGACCAGAGGTGGTGTTTAGCAGGTTCTGTTCTGGAGACCCGGGAGCGGAAATTTGGAGTGGTTTGGAGAACCGGCCAATCCCACCTCTGACTGGCCTCGCCAACCCCATCTCTTCTCTGCCTCCCATTGAGTCCCAGCTGATCGGCTGGGTCTCCTTTGGTTGCCCTGCACAGGAGAAGGGAGCTGGAAAGCAGGTTTAGTGGGATGGGGAGGGAAGGGGGATCTTGCAGTATCCTTCCCCTGTCAAGCCCACCAAGCCACACCACGCCCACTGAGCCAGGCCCACAGAACCGGTAGTAAAAATGTTTGCATCCCACCACTGAGTGAGACCATGTCATGGCTGCCGTTCTGCTAGCTTCGCATTGCATTGCATCGCATCCTGCCAGCCTGACATTTGCAAGGGTGTGTGTGTGTGTGTGTGTGTGTTGGAGGGGGAGAGAAGTTGGCATGCAGGAGGACAGAGGGGATTGGGAACCAATCCGTGCCAGTCCCAAAAAGTGAAACACACCAATCCAGCACAAGGGCAACCAAAAGATTGCAGAGGTGGAGAAGGCGTGAATTGAGGGTCATCTAAACAAGAGAACTCCTAACTGGACAGTGACTGATAACGGGATGGAGGGGTGGCCACCAGGAAATGGAAAGTTAATTGTATCCTACACATACCAAACCAGCAGATTCTGCTTCAGTACTTCTGTAACTACTTTTGCTTTCAATAACATATATTCTAGGAAACAAGGAGCCAGGATTTCTTTGCTAACTAACTTAAGTAATTTAAGTTACTTAAGTTCTTTGCTAACTATCTTAAGTTACTTAAGTTAGTTTCTTTGCTGAAAATACTTGTTAGTTTCCTTGCTTAAGTTACTTAAGTTAGTTTATTTGCTAAATTGGGGCAGATGACAGACCTTTTCCAATGTTCCAAATATCCTTGTAGTTGACCCTGAAGAACTACAAAATGGTTAGGAGTTGAGTAGATCTACTATTACCTCTGATCCAGCAAACTGGGTTATTTTCAAATACTTTGGATTTAAAAAAAAAAAAAAAAAAGCCAGCAAGCCAGCAACGGAAGCATAAAAGGGGCTTTCAATCATGTGGCCATCCCAAGTTGAGTTTTTTTAACCACCTACCCACCACAAATGCCACTGCCAGCAATCCAGGTTTGTATTCCATTGTTCAGTAGTTTAGAACGATGTGTTCTGTCACTGATATTGGCTTAAACCAGAAGCCATGATTTAAACAATCCAGAGCCTATCAGGACATTTGAAGCAATCACTAAGCTAGAGACTGATGTTATTGGTCATAATTCTGACTTTTATAAAGGGTCCATTTTACCTCTTGGCCCTCATTTTTGGAAAGATTAAAAAATTGTGTCACGCCCCTGTCAAATCTGACCCAGAGGAGGAAGCCAAGCAGCTGACAGGAAGAGAGAGTGTGGCTCCCTTGGCTGAGGAAAAAAGTGGGGAAGAGCAAAGTCTGGCTGGGCAGAGCAGGAGAGAGATAGAGCAGGGGAGAGGGAGTTTAGAGGAAGACCCAGGTCCACCCCCTCTTCATCCTAGGGCAGGCAGGGAGGAACGGAGAAGAGAGCAATGTGGGCTGTGTGGCTTACGGGGGAGGAAAGAGCCCTGATTCCCTTCATTAGCTGCAGCTGGGAACACAGTGTTTAAAAGAGGATGCTGCGCAGCAAGCTCCCCCTCATGGCTTATCTGTGTTCCTGGCATCTTCCCAACTAGGTGAGTTTTGCCATGCTTTTAAGTCTGAAATTCCTTCTCCTGCCCTGTCAAGTTAATTATTTCAGCTTGGTTTGTTTGGATTTTTAGTTATAGTTTGTGTGTACCTTGTTTTGGACTGAATTTTCTACAGTTAAAGGCTGTTCCTGGGAGTTTTTCTCCAGCTGAAGGAAACCTGGACATTTTGGGCAAAGTTGGAGATAATAAAAAGACTCTTATTGCTTATTTGACTATGTTGCCTTTGTGCCACACCCCTTTAGATCATCACAAATTGGGAGAACAGTATAGAACCACTCACTTTAGCCCAAATGAGCTTTTCTTTCACAAATTCATTCTCTGGTTCCACCTTTAAGGCAAACTTCAAATTCTGGATTGTGTACTCATGTCCACAGAAGATTTTCTGAAAAGGAGAAAAAAAAATCCACATTAAGAATGATTCACCTTGGAATCCTTTCCATCCACAAACTCTTGCTCCCAACAACCTGGGTCCTCATTTTACCCACCTCGGAAGGATGGAAGGCTAAGTCAACCTTGAGCCAGTCAGGATTGAATTGCTGGCAGTCAGTAGAGTTGGACTGCAATACTGCCTTCTAACCACTGCGCCATTGCAGGAATTGAATTGAATAGAACAGAACAGAACAGAATTAAGAATGGAATGGAATGGAATGGAATGGAATGGAATAGAATAGAATGGAATGGAATGGAATGGAATGGAATGGAATGGAATGGAATGGAATGGAATGGAATGGAATGGAATAGAATAGAATAGAATAGAATAGAATAGAATAGAATAGAAATAGAAATAGCACTTAGACTTATATACCACTTCACAGGACATTACAGCCCTCTTTAAGCAGTTTACAGAGTTAGCATATTTGTCCCCCAACAATCTGGGTCCTCATTTTGCCAACCTCGAAAGGATGGATGGCTGAGTCAACTGGAGCCAGTCAGGATCGAACTGCTGGCAGCGGGCAGAGTTAGTCTGCAATACTGCATTCTAAACACTGCACCACCAGGGCTCTTAAAATAAATACTTAAAAAAGCACGAAATAATTGGAAAAGGCTTCTGGGTTGGGTGGTAGCCAGGTGACCGCCGTGTCTTTGCTGTGGTCAGCTGAGGCCACTCCAAAACAAGAAGGCGGGAAATTGACAGCTGAGGCAACCAGGACTGAGGGGTTGACCCGAAGACCCAGCCTGCCTTTGGGTAACGGTGTTTTGCCTAAACCTCCTATGCTTCTCTATCTCCACCACTGGCCTTCAAATGGGAACCTTCGCAGGGCAGGGCCCTTTCCTGGCACTTCAGGGGCATCCAAGGCTGCTTAAACCTACCGTCTCCTTTGGCAGCCCACCCAGGACCTCCATCAGGCTCTTGTACAGCTGTTCGGCTGTGCATTCCAGGAGTTTCCCACAACCACCAACAAATAAGGTGTCACCTAACAACAAAAGAAAGATGCACAATCAAGCCACACTCCCACACCCCACTTGATTCCCCCCTTTCCAAGCACTTGGTCATTGGACGGGCCGTTACTCAAGAAACATCAGCAGGGCAATTAAAACACCTTCCTTGCAACGGAGTCTCATACTGCACCAGCTCAATTCCTGTGCTTTGCTACTAAACTATGTGGTCAGGCTTAGTTTTGGGGGAGGGAAATAAGGGGAAAACAATTCTGTCTCTGCCTACCAGCATCCCTCAGTATTTATCTGGCTAGCATCCTGTCAGTGTGTGAAAGAGTTGAGGGCAGTTTGGAAACTGAAACAGTGTTTGCTGTGTGAGCAAGGAGACAGCAAGGAGCCTGGGCATGGCTTAGCTCAACTGTTCTGTACTAAAGCTGCTTAGTGCTGTGAAACTGAAACTGAAAGTCTTCTCTTCTGTTTGTGTTTTGCATTTTGAACACATTTCTTTTCAGGTGGGGAGGGGGAGTCGAACTCCTTAGCATCCGAGCGTGTTAATAATAATAATATAGGAAATACTCTAAATGCTCTGATGGTCATTTCAAAAAATCCTTTCTCAGTGAGCACCTAGAAGCCAAGAGGAACATAGGTGCCAAATTTCAAGTTTGTAGGCTTTATGGCTCTGGAGATTGTGTGAGGATGTGTGAGGGGTCTTTTGCTTTTATATACATACATACATACATACATACATACATACATACATACATATGGCATTCAGCTTTGTTCGGGTATTTTCCCACGTCATAGTAGTGGTGCTTTTAAAGTTGTAGCAACGTTTCAGCAGAATCTCATCTGCCATCATCAGGCTTCTGTATATAGAAGCCTGATGATGGCAGATGAGATTCTGCTGAAACATTGCTACAACTTTAAAAGCACCACTACACAAAGCTGAATGACGTAGGAAAATACCCAAACAAAGCTGAATGCCATGCATGTAAGTACCCGCGAAAACTTAAGAAAAATATATATATATATATACACACACACATACATATACATAAATACATACATATACATACATACATACATATACATACATACATACATACATATATATAAAATGCTGTTTGTTTACAGGTGGACCTTGACTTACAACTGTTCTCTTAGTGACCATTCAGACTTACAATGGCACTAAAAAAAAAGACTCATGACCATTGTTCACAGAAGTAGCCAGCAGTACTGCACTCTAACCATTGTAAAGAAACACAAATGGGCTGGAACTGTTCACACAACACGCTGGCTAAACCAGAGCCAGCAAATGCATTCTGCTAAGTTTGATAATCTTGTTGACTTTATTCAATGTGGGCATCTCTTTCCATGCAGGTACCCTATTTTTGTGGACCTAGAAAACAAGTTAACCTAAAATTGTTTCAATAGCTTTGTGTGCAATGAGCAATTTCTTCCTTCCCTAAGGCTGGCTCCAGGATGTTCTCAGCCATTCATTTCTCAGGACCTACCTGTGAAAGCTGCAGGAGCATTCAAGGAATCATTTTCCCACATGAAGTAGCAGACGTGTCCCGCAGTGTGGCCTGGAGTGAGAAGGCACCGTACATTGATGCTGCCAAACTGTCCAAAAGAAAGAAGGATGGGTTTGCATGTCAAAGCCAACAATCCACCCGTGCTTGAAACAGTTCCTACTCGCACACACTTGCTGAGTTCCCACAACGTTCTAGACTAGGCCAAAGTAGGGTTGGATCACTCGTGGTTGTGTGTGTGTGATGAGAAGGAAGTTTTTGTCTTAGGAAGTACAGTGTGACCAAGTCAATCCCTAGAAAACATCAATTCAGTAGCAGCAAAGAGAATAGAATAGAATAATGGAGTTGATCCCTACCTTGTAGATCATCTAGTCCAAATCCCACCCAAGCAGTAAACCATTTCTGACAATATTTGGACAACCTTGTCCAGGATGCTATAAGGTCTGGGCAGGGATTGGACTAACAGATTAACAGAGTTGGAAGGGATCTTGTAGGTCATCTAGTCCAACCCCCCGCTCAAGCAGGAGGAGACCCTGCACCATTTCTGACAAATGGCAGTCCAATCTCTTCTTGATAGCTTCCAGGGATGAAGCTCCCACAACTCCCAAAGGCAACTTCTGTTCCATGGGTTGATTGCTCTCCCTATCAGAAAATTCCTCCTTATTTCTAGGTTGAATCTCCCCTTGTTCAGTTTCCATCCATTATTCCTTCTCTGACCTTCAGCTGTTTTGGAAAATAACTTGACCCCTTCCTCCTCTCTGTGGCAGCCCCCCAAATATTGGAAGACTGCTATCCTGTCTCCCCTGGTCCCTCTCTTCCCTAGGCTAGCCAGGCCCAGTTCATGTAACCATTCATGATATGTTTTAGTCTCCAGTCCCCTCTTCATCCTGGTTCCTCTTCCCTGCACTTTTTCTAGAGTCTCAACATCTTTTTTATAATGTGGTGAACAAAACTGGATGCAGTCCTCTAGGTGTGGTCTTACTAAGGCTTTATAGAGTGGTATTAGTACCTCCCTTGATCTTGATTATATCCCTCTGTTAATACAACTTAGGATTGCATTACCTTTTTTGGCTGATGCTGCACAGTTGGCTTATATTTAGTTGGTTGTCCACTAAGACTCCAAAATCCTTCTCACAGTTACTTCTATTAAGCCTGGTTTTTCCCAGTAACTGTGTATTTTTGTTTTTGTTTTTTCTTGGTGCTGGCATCCCCTAAATTCTGCTGAAGATGTTATACCTAGCCTGGTAACAAAAGGTTTGGAAACCAACCCACACAAGCTTGGGGAATGAAACTCCACCCTCAGGCATCAATTCCCCTCCAAGGTGGAAGGAAATGCCCTGCAGAGAAGTCAAGTCACAAGGAGAGCCATGCAGCCGCCAGCAGCACAACAGGCTGAGCATGGGCCCGCTGTCCCAAAGGGCAGGGCAGGAGGTTGCAAACTTCAACTGCACTCTAAATGCCGACCGACTGCTAAAAGGAGTCAACAGAGAGTGACCCAAAGTAGATACCCTAACCCTAACGCATGAAACAGCATCTGGGCATGTGCTGGGGTGGGGGGGAGAACAAATCAATTTGTGTCATGTATGAGATGATGTCACATACAAATAAAATTACTGTGGGTAGTTTTAGGCTTCCCTGTAACTAAGCCATACTCTCATCATCATCTTTTAATGACCCCATAATCCCTTGCATGGTGGAGTCTGAGCAACCGAATGGAGCTGAGTGTTTACTGGCCGGATGCCCTCCCTGTCGCCAGTGCAGAGTTTTATTCCGCGGATATATTCTCATTGTTCCCAGAGAGAGAAATATCTGCCTCTGCCTTGAATCGAACTCGCAGCCTCCTGAATGGGAGGCGAGGGCGCCCCCCTCTAGGCCACCGCACCGCTCCACTAAGCCATCCTGCGGTACCGCAAAGGGTCCGATCCGTTCCATGCTTACCTTTAATTCCTGCTCGTGAGTCACTCGCTGTGTCAGAGCTCCCACCCGTTCGTCCCCACCGTAGACCTCCAGGCCAGGATAAAGTTTGGCCAGTCCTTCATTGTCTCTTGCGTGATCCCTTGGGAAAAGGGGGGGAAGAGGGGTGTTTTGTTTTGTTTTTTTGCCCCCCCTTCTCTTCCGCGGTCTCCAATTTGGAGAGAGAGAAGAGACCATCGAAAAGAAAGCAGAACTTTTCTAGTTTTTTTTTTTTTTTCAAAATTTTCACACCCCATTTGCAGAGGCGGAGAAGTTCTTAGATTTCCACCTTCCCCCAGTTTTAAAGAATTTAAAATTAATCTTCAATCATTTCTCCAGAATTGGGCTGCCACTTAACTACTTGGGGGAGGGGGGGAATCCTCAGGGAAGGTGCTCTCCCCTTTCATGGGTGGCTCAGAACTTCAGCCTACCTTGAACCCGAAGGGGGAGAAAAGGCTGTTCTCTTCTTCCCAAGAACCAATGCAAGAGCCACACCGAATATCGTGTTTCCCCCAAAATAAAACCAAATCTTATTTTCTTTTGGGGCCCCAAATAAGCACCAGGACTTACTTTTGATGGGTATCTTGTCCTTCTCCCACCTCCCCACTTATATATTTTTTAAAAAAACCTTTATTGAAATTTGAAGCATTAAAATGCAAGTAAATCGAAAAACAACTTTTTACAAATCTCAATCTTCTTCGACAGTACTCAAAAATTTTTGGTTATATTCATACATTTCCATACATTTCTAATTAGTCGTATACATATATACATATTTATATCTTCTTCTGATCTATACATTTCATATTCCTACTACCTATCCATTGATACAGAGTTATCCCAAATTGTGTAATATTCTGAGTCTTTCTTATCGTTTAACTCTATAGTGAGTTTGTCCATTTCTGCACAATCAAAAAATTTTTTTGGGATTACTAAACAACCTGTCGGTATAGTGACCGTTTTCCAAGATTGTGTGAGTGCAATTCTCGCTGCTGTGGTGATGCATAGAATCAAATATTTTTTATCTTTGTAGGATACTTTCTCTTAAAAATCCCCCAAAGAATCAATTCTGGCTTCAATTCTATTCGGCAATGTGTAATTTCATTTACTCATTTTTTTTTTGTTTTCCATGAAAAGGAGGCCCACTACTTCTGCTTACTTGCATGTGGGTGTTCTGACCCAAACCCTTTTCCAATAAGATAAACAATAACCAAAGAGAACAGAAACCTTTTAATGCGTCTTACGAATCCCCGGTTAAAAGGCTGCAGCAAATTAACTTTGATAAGCATGAGCCTCACCAAAACTATACGAGACTGCTAAGAATAACAGATAAGAAATATTTCACAACACCAGAGTCCAACTTAAGATACTGCAATGTCTATGAGGCTGAGTTTGAAAATGTCTTTGCTTCCTGCAAAGAAGGTCTGATTCACAGCTGGAGGGGCCATTACCTTGCAGCCTCACTCCAGAGTCGCCTGTGCTGCTGCAGCTGCTCTTTCCTGCAAGCAGCCCACTTGGCACAAGCTTCTCGGGAACCTCCTCATCGCTGCTGCCAGCCCCCACAATCTCTGAAGGCAACAATCCACTCCCTAATGGTCCTGGCCCCTCATCTGAGTCCTCGCTCTCCTCAGCTGTCCGCACCTGCTGCCGTCGAACCACAACAGAGTGGCGCTCCAGTGCCATCGCCACGAGGCAGGGATGGGTTGGGGTGGAGCTGGGCCTCGCACCCTCGCACTGACTTACTTGAGGGCCTCCACAGCCAGGCCATCCACGCCCCAACACCTGCCTCGTCTCGCAGCCATGGACCAACACGCCACTCAGCTGCCCTCTCCATTGCGGCCACGAGCAAGGAGAAGAAGTGGGCCAGCGGACACACGGGCTCCTGCTAGACGTGGCGGTTGGTGGTGATGCCACACAAGGCATGGCTCGCCTGACTGCAAGAGGCCCTGAGGTAAGCTGGTGCAGGGAATGTGGGGCGGCTCCATCACAACCCTTGCCTTGTGGCGACAGCACATCGAGCAACCAGACCGAATGGATGGCCGGCTGAACAAGGCCTTATTTTGTGGGTAGGCGCACACAAGAAAACACGCCAGGGCTTATTTTCTGAATAGGTCTTTATTTTCGGGGAAACAGGTTACTTACCAATGGTGATGGGTAGTCAGGATGGCTTTTAGAATAATGTCTTCTCTTCGGATGATCTCTAGGAGCTGGAGAGGGGGAAAAACACTCACAAAGAGCATAGCACACATCGATTTATTGCCAAAGATTTTTTTTTAAGTCCTTAAATTTGTTATTTATGAACCATGGTGGCACAATAGTTAGAATGCAGTACGGGTAGTCTTCAGCTTACAACTGTTGATTTAGAATCGTTGTTCAAACCTGCCAACCTTTTTAACCCCCCACCCACCCACCCAACGCCCTAGGGGGTTTTGAAAGCTGCTCCAACCTGTACCACCTGCCCCTATTTTATCATTTCTTCCAAGCCTCTTATGATGCCATTTACCCGCTTGGAAACAGCAGCGTCCACTGCAATGGCCTCACGAGTGGTTTCTTCGATGATCAGGTACATATAATTATCTTCCAAAATTGAAATCACTTTGACCTTCATGCTCCAGGGATTCAAAGATCATGGAAGCAAAACTGCCCAAGAGAAAAACACTTTCGTTAAAAGCAATTCCAAACCACCTTGTCTATTTTAATTGTCTTGCATACTTCCATTAGTTGCAGTAACATAATCTATAATATATTCCAGGTCACTAAAACCACCCATTTTTCCTTTGTTGTTGTTAACATCTGAAAATCTCTTTTAAATTCTTATATTATGCAGCCACGAAGGGCTAGAAACATAGAATAATTTTAGATTTTTTTGTGTGTGTTTTGACCCCATAATTATGACCCCATAATTCTTTGCATTTGAGCAAATGAACGGAACTGAGTATTTGCTGGCCAGATGCCCTTCCTGTCACCAATACGGAGTTTTGTTCAGCAAATATATTCTCATTGTACCCAGAGAGAGAAATATCCACCTCCACCTAGGATCAAACTCACAGCCTCTTGACTGTGAAGCGACGGCTCCACCTCTAGGCCACCACACCCCTCAACACAGAATACTTTTAGATCCACTGGCCTAAATATTCAATGTAGGGGTTGCAGAAGCCTTTACTTTCAGTTTTACTCTCTGAGCAAGCAATTGGGGAGTAGTTTGTGAAGGAAGTTCAGTGTGGGAGTCCCTAACAATTTTGGCAAGATCCTAATGCAAGACCCTGGGATGGAGATGAGGAAAAAAATAAAAACCCAGGTGATGCTTTACACAGCAAAAAGTGAAAATGGGTTTTGTGTCTACCACTGGGTTTGTCTTCTTACCTGGAAAAATATCTTGATATATATTTGCAGCAGTCTTACAACTGAAGAATTCCAGCCTGAAACCACTGCTATGGTTCAGCTGTGAGGAAGAAAGCAAGCTTGTCCATTAAAAGAAAGAATTACAACTGAAAGGTGAAGTAGCACATCACCTTCCCAAGACAGAAACCAGCAGAAACACATCAGACCCACTGCTGCCGAGGGCTTCTGAGGAACCAGTCCCACCGAATGTAAAGCTTTCGTAAAACCCCTAATATTACAAAAAATAATGGAAAGTGCTGAAATGAATATGTTAACACTGAAACTGAACGAAAGAGAAGACTCTGAATATTTTTTTTAATCTTGATTGGGTAGCAAACAGAAACAAGAAATAAGACAAGAAATCTAACTGTAAGAAGCCTTAAGAAAGTAAAATGTAAATATGTAAAATATACAAGAATAATTATAGAAAAAGTCATTGATTAATATCAGATAAATGTAAATACAATGTGTTAAGATATATAAAATAAAAACCTGTGTAGATGTCAAAAAATGCTGTTGAAATCATGTTTTATGTTGTAATAACGGAAACTTAATAAAAATATATTTTTAAAAAAAACTTTAGTAAAACCCCACTTGTAATATTGCATCCAGTTTTGGTCATCAAAGATGTTGAAACTTTGGAAAAAGCGCAGAGAAGAGCAACTAAGACTATTAAAGGCCTGGAGACTAAAACATATCAAGAACGGTTGCAGGATTTGGGTTTGGCTAATCTAGAAAAAAGAAGGACTAGGAGTAACATGGTAGCAACCTTCCAATATTTGAGGGGCTGCCCCAAAGGAGAGGGAGAGTCAAGCTATTCTCCAAAGCACCTGAGGGCAGGACAAGAAACAAGGGATGGAAAGTAATCGTGGAGAGAAGCAACCTAGAGCTAAGGAGAAATTTCCTGCCAGTCAGAACAATAAATCAGTGGAATGATTTAATCCTGATCTAGGAGATTTCAGATGAAACCTTGGTAAGACCACCCTTGGAAGGCTTCATCCAGTTTTGGTCACCATATTATAAAAAAGATATAGAGACTATGGGAAAAGTGCAGAAAAGAGCAATAGAGATGATTGGGGGACTGGAAGCTAAACCTTATGAAGAATGGCTGCAGGATTTGGATCTGGCTAGTCTAAAGAAGAAGAAGAAAAGAATTAGGGGGGACATGATAGTCGTGTTCCAGTACTTGAGGGGCTGCCACAAAGAAGAAGGGGTCAAATTATTCTCCAAAGCCCTAGAGAGAAGGACAAGAAGCAATAGATGGAAACTAATCAAGGAGACAAACAACCTAGAACTAAGGAGAAACTTCCTAACAGTGAGGACAATAAATCAGTGGAACAGCTTTGCCTTCAGAAGTTGTAGGTACTCACTCCATCACTGGAGATTTTTGAGAAGAGATTGGACAGCCACCTGTCTGAAATGGTTTGGGGGGTCTCCTGCTTCAGCAGGGGGTTGGACTAGAAGACCTCCAAGGTCCCTTCTGGCACTTCTTCTATTTATTTTTTATTTGATTTGTCAATTGCTTATAAGATAATAGGTATAAATATAAACATGAGTAAGAATACAGGAAATGGGTACGAATAAATGGGAACAAAAGGACAGGGGACGGGAGGCACGATGGTGGGCTTCTGCACTTATTATTCTGTATAATCTGTATTTCCTGTCTTGACCAGCTAATTCAGGCGAAAGTGCTTTCAGTCTGGACTGGGCCAGTGGGCAGGGATGGACTGGAAATGGGGGTCTGGGAGTCCAACATGAGAAGGACAGAGGAAGAAGAGACTGGACAGCCATTTGTCTGAAATGGTACTGGGTCTCCTTTCTCAAGCAGGGGGCTGGACTAAATGACCTCCAGGGTCCCTTCCAGCTGAATAGAATGGATTCCAGCTGGGGAAGGATGCCCGAGGGCCCCTCCACGACCTTTGGCGGGAGGAAACCAGCAAAGGGGGAGATTTCCCCCCCAAGAAGCTGAAACTCCGGCGCTCTGCCAGCCACCCTCTCGACTCCAGCCCAGCGTTTCTCAATCTCGGCCACTCTTGAGATGGGCGGACTTCAAGTCCCAGAATTCCTCAGCCCAAGCACCGACTGGGGCATCCTGGGAGTTGAAGTCCGCCCTTCTTAAAGCCGCCAAGCGGCGCTCCTGTCTAGAGGAAGCTGCTGGGAACAACAGCTGCCTTGGGAGGCCAAGCTGCCCCGGCCCAACACAGGCTTCCCCCCCACACCACGGGAGACTCTGCCCCGCCCCGCGACTCTTCCCCACCTTCCCTGCCCCTCTGCCCTCCCCTTGCCTGGCGAGCCGCCGCAGCCAACGAAAAGCCCCGCCCTCCGGGAGGCGGAGTGGAATCGCCTCCGCCGCCCACTCCCTCCTCTCCTGCCTCCGGGCATGCGCAGAACGCCTCTTCTCCGCAGAAGAGCCGCGGACGGGGACGGCAAACTGGAAAGGTTGAGGAGCACTGCTATGGGGTTTCCTGCTTGAACCGGGAAGGGGTGCGGTTGGACTAGAAGATCTCCAGAGTCCCCTCCAACTATTATTCTTTTCTGTTCTCTATTCTATTCTTTACTGTCTGTTCACCTCTTCTCTATTCCTGTTCCATTCTAATCTCCAAGGTCCCTTCCAAGGCTAGGATACGATTGTTTTCTATTGCAACATTCTTTGATTTTCAACTATAAAAGAAACAATTGAGAACACGCATCCACCCTCCTGTTTCCTAGCGGTCCAGGCTTTATTATGGCGTGGTAAGGGGGTTGACTAGAAGACCTCCAGAGTCCCTTCCAATTTCCAACTCTTGTTATTCTAGGGGCAACCACTCTGATATTCCCTGGTGGTTTTCCACCCCAAAGTAAACTAGTAAGCAACCTGCTAAGTTTTTGGAGACCAAAGGCAATTAAAATTTGCCCTCTGTAAACAAGAGAGAGAGATGACGTGGTGGCTTCATAAAATCCTAGGGCTGGAACCATGATGGTTTTCTAATCCAACCTCCTGCCCAAAGCAGGAAACCATCCTGGCCAAATGCTTGTCTGCTCTTCTTTAAAGCTTCCCATGACAAGAGCATCCACAAATTCTTGAGGCAGGCTGTTCGGCTGATGAATTAATAGATTAACAGAGTTGGGCGGGACCTTGTAGGTCATCTAGTCCAACCCCCCACCCAAGTAGACCCTGTCTACACCATTTCTGCTCGATGACTGTCCAGTCTCTTTCTGAAAGCTTCCAGTGATGAAGCTCTTCTGAAGGCAACTTCTGTTCCATTGCTTGATTGCTCTCACTGTCAGAAAATTTCTCCTTATTTCCAGGTTGAATCTCTCCCTGTTCAGTTTCCATCCATTACTTCTCTGGCCTTCAGGTGCTTTGGAGAATAGCTTGACCCCCCCTCCTCTCTGTGACAGCCACTTTCATTAGTTGGGAACCCAGATTTATCCTCAAGAGGCCCAGTAAAAGAAGTTGCAAAAAACAAGGATAGATGGAAACTGGAGGCCTTGAGTTGTCCATCTCTCTCTTTTTTTCAGGATTGCTTCAATAGTTTATTCCATTAACACAGTCAGCACAAGATCCCCAACCCTAATTGCAATATTTTTATTAATCCTCTTACAGATTGCTGCTTCCTCAGATTTCCATTGAGCTGCAGATCATTTGCTCAATGTTCACCAAGGTTGGAGACACCTGTTTTAGAAGGGTCTTTGCTGGCTGGAGAATTCTGGAAGTTGAAGTCCACAAGTCTTAAAGTTGCCAAGATTGGAGACCTCTGCTTTAGCCAGACTCCTCCTTAGGGTTTCCAAGGCAGATGGGGTAATGAAGGTTTTCAAAGTCTTAATCTCTTAAAGTAATATTTATTAGATATAATATTTATTTACATGTACATTAGCTGAATCAACGGAGAATGACAATTCAAGCTTAGAGAAGGAGGTTGTCTAACAATGAAGGCTTTGCAAGTGCAACTCTGCCATGGCAGCTTAAATAAAGCCAAAAGAAAGAAAGAATACACAGTTTTCTACTGTCACTACTTCCCCAGCATACCAGGATCTTTGAAAATTCAGAGTTTTCCCAGAATGCTGAGAAAAATATTCGAAGTTGCTAAAATCACTTCTGGTTTGAAGCCACGACCAGTCAAAATAGATTTTAAGTTTGTTTGTTTGTTTTCCTTTTTAAAGTGCTGTGCTGCTAAAACAATTGCCATTTTCCTATTTAAAGATATACAAACACCTCTTTATTTACTCGCTCCTGCAACATCGCCTCTCCTCCATTGGGTTTCCCAGCCTGCTGCTTCGTTCCCCTGAGACGGGCACATGCACTCCGGGGAACAGCGTTGTCCGATTTGCAAACGTGCTAGATGTGGAAGGAGCATTTGGAGTAGCAGGAAAGCCTCATTTTGAAGTTTAGGGAAATCACGGAGCCTTTCGAATGTGCATTTCGACTCCAGAGGCAGATGGTTCCAAGTCACCTTCCCAGAAAACCTAAATCACTGGAAAAAAATCTGTTTTCATTGGAACCCAATGACAAAAGCCACTTCCATGCATCACTCCAATAATAATAATAATAATAATGCAAATAATGATAATATTAAGCAACTGAGTCCCAAGAGACCCAATATTTTTTTTTTAAACAGCAAAGTGCTTTGAGTGATATTTCCCTCCTCACCCCGACTTCCATTATGTGAATTAACTCAATAAAACAGAACAATGAAACACCGATTTCCTGAACTGAATAACAGAAAGAAAAAGAAAGAAAGAAAGAAAGAAAGAAAGAAAGAAAGAAAGAAAGAAAGAAAGAAAGAAAGAAAGAAAGAAAGAAAGAAAGAAAGAAAGAAAGAAAAGAAAAGCAGGTTCATTTAATCTTTCGGCACTTTAAAGCTGTCTTTCTCTTTGCGAATGGCTCCCATGGTACGAACGGGATCTGTTTCCCGGACATGATGCTGCACCGTTGCTTCTCTGTCCAGAAAGGAAAAAGACTCATTAGGGGAACCTGGGCAGTGGTGGAATTCAGGTTTTTTTTTACTACTGGCTCTGTGGGCGTGGCTTGGTGAGCGTGGCAGGGGAAGGATACTGCAAAATCCCCCTTCCCTCCCCACCCCACTAACCTGCTTTCCAGCTCTGTTCTCCCGTGCAGGGCAACCAAAGGAGACCCAGCCGATCAGCTGGGACTCGATGGGAGGCAGAGAAGAGATGGGGTTGGCGGGGCCAGTCAGAGGTGGGATTGGCCGGTTCTCCAAACTACTCAAAAGTTCCGCTAACGGTTCTCCAGAACCGGTCGGAATTGGCTGAATACCACCTCTGAACCTAGGAGTTAAAAGAGGTTTCATCATATTCCCCAGCTAGGCAACCTCCACATGAGTTGGACTGATTAATTCCCAGAATCCCCTGGTGGGCAGGGGAGGCTACAGCAATTCATAAGCAAGGGGATACTTCTTACTCCTTTCTGGGTTGTGTCCCTAGCTGCACAGGACGGCAGAACGCTGGGAGGTACTTGATTCAGCAAACACTGAACTTATCTTTATTGATGCAATAGTTAAGCACCTGTCTTAACTTCAGCAGCTTTTAAGACGGGTGGACTTCAACTCCCAGAATTCCCCAGCTATGTACTGGTAGTTGGCTGGGGAATTCTGGGAATTGAAGTCCACACATGTTGTGCCCTGTTGGCCGCCGGCCCCTCCAGCAGCTGAATCAAAGGAGGAGGAGGAAGGGACATGGGAGTCTGGGTCAGCATCAAGACAACCTGAGAGCTCCAAGGGGGGAGAAGGGAATGGAGCTGTCAGAGACATAGCAGTGGAGCCTGGGCCATCCATCAGCCCCCAGATGGAGAGTCAACAGCCCCCAGATCTGGAGGTGGCTGATGAGGAAGAGGAGGGACAGTCCTTTTGAGAAATCCTTTCTTAGTGAGCACCAAGAAGCCAAGAGGAACATACATATGGTTCTGGAGATTTTATGATGATGCGTGAGTGTCATTTTGCTTTTATATGTATAGATTATTTAAAGGTGGATGAAATATTGGAATGATTTATCTCGGATTATTTTAAATCTCAAAAACCTGACACTTTTAACGGTATGTGTGTGTGTGTAGGCTTTTTTATATCCACTGGATTTATTGTTTGTATCAACTACTACCAATTTTTAAAAGCAAAAGAACAGTTCCTACGTTTGGGGCTGAAATAAAAGCTCTTTATCTGCTACATATCACCAGTTTATGACCCTCTTTTGCTCATGTCGCCAACCTTTTGGACCTCAGGGACCACCAAAATCATAATTTTAAATCCGAGGGACCACTAACCAGTTCTGTGGGCGTGGCCTAATTTGTGGGTGTGACATGAGTGTTTGGCTGTGCATGGCTTGTATGTAAATATTATAAATATATAAATATTGATTTTTTTATTAAAAAAGAGCAACTTTTACCCAAAATCAGGCAAAGCAGGCAGGCAGATTGAGTTGCTCACAGAATCACAGATTCATTCAGAAATCTATCTATCTATCTGCTATCAGCTAGCTCAGTCTGTCACATAAAATTTGCTTGCACGCAAACTCACAAAATTAACTCACAACACACCATATATGTAAATATTGATTTTTTTTTTAATTTAAAAAAAGAGCAACATTTACCCAAAATCAGGCAAAGCCGGCAGGCAGATTGAGTTGCTCACAGAATCACAGATTCATTCATAAATCTATCTATCTGCTGTTGGCTAGCTCAGTCTGTCACATAAAATTTGCTTGCAAGCAAACTCACAAAATTAACTCACAACACACCTTGTATGTAAATATTGAATTTTTTATGAAAAAAAAAAAAGAGCAACTTGTACCCAAAAGCAGGCAGGCAGATTGAGTTGCTCACAGAATCATTCAGTGATCGATCTATCTGCCATTGGCTAGCTCAGTCTCTCAAATTTGCTTGCCGTGAGTCTGCCTGAATAATAGAACCTTCAGTCCTAAGGGAGGTTCGGCTGTGCTTAAAAGCAGTGCCAAAGATCTAAAGACTAGCTAGAAAGCAAGAAATCCAACCATTTCCTGCTTCCTAGCTAAACTAAATCTCCCGGCACAGCAGAACAGATGATGGTGAGAAAAAGGAAAAAGAGCAATTTAGCAGGCAAGTTTGCCGGGTAAGGAGTGAATGGGCGGGGAGGGTTCCCACAGGCCATGTGGGCTGCGCAGCCTGGATTAATTGCTTTGGTGGGATGCTCTGGGGGTGAGATTTCTCTGTGGCCCACCAAAATTTCCTCACAGACCACCGGTTGGCGACCACTGCTCTATTGAGTATCAGGGGGCAGCTTCTATTTTTTTTTCCCCAAACCAATTGGTAAAAGAGCTCTCTCTCCACTGCAATCCTGCCACAGGGAAATTACCTCACTCGCATGAACGGGTTGTATGTGAATTCTTCACCAATGGTGGATGGGATGGTTGCCTCCCCTCCGTCGTATTTGGCCTACAAAAAAGAAAGGAAGAGCTTCAGAAAACTCCAACAAACAGAAGGATCCTTGAGGGACGCGCCTATTGTGCTGCATCAGAGATAACCAGTTGCACCAGTTGTGGGCATAAGGATTTTTTTTTCCCTTCCCGGCAGAAGGACTGGAACAAATCCTGGAAAACCAATGGTAAGAAGGCCAATCTGAGGGCTGTGATGGTCAACTGTTACATTAATCATCATCATCATTTCCTTTTAATGACCCCATAATCCCTTGCAGGGTGGAGTCTGGGCAACTGAATGGAGCTGAGCGTTTACTGGCCAGATGCCTCCCTGTCGCCAGTGCAGAGTTATATTCAGCAGATCTATTCTCATGGCCAGAGAGAGAATTATCTGTCTCTCCCTAGGACTGAACTCACAGCCTCCTGATTGTGAGACCAGAGCTCCACCTCTAGGCCAACGCACTACTCTCAACTGCTGGGGAAATTCAAACGGGACTTTCCTACAGCCAAAGAGAGCAAGCCGAAACCTCTTAGGAACCACTCCTATTTTTTTCCCTGAGGAAGAAAAGTGCAAATTACCTTACCTTTGCCCATGATAGCTTTCGTTGGATAGCAGTATTATTTGGTTCCACGTGCTGGGCAAACTTTAAGTTGTTGATGGTATATTCGTGGCCACAATAGACTTTCTAGCCAGGAAAGAAGCAGAAAAAGAGAACATCAGAAGGCACCAAACTGCAAGCCAGCCTCCGCAGATGCTTTCCAAAACAATTATTTAACAATTGCAAATTAATGACAGGTCTGTATATATTTGACAATGTTATTTGCCACACTTGCTTAAAACTGGGTGGGAGGTCTTACGGGGCCAGAGAGGGGTACATTTGGCCTTTGTGATCGGGACCTGTAGAAAACTCTGTTTTACTAGCCCAGGTTTAGAATCAGAGGTGGTCTTCAGCCAGTTCTGGAGAACCAGCAGCGGAAATTTTGAGTAGTTCAGAGAACCAGCAAATCCCGCCTCTGACTGGCCTTGCCCCTCATCTATTCTCTGCCTCCCATTGAGTCCCAGGTGATTGGCTGGGTCTTCTTTGGTTGCCCTGCACAGGAGAACGGAGCTGGAAAGCAGGTTACTGGGGTGGGGAGGGAAGGGAAGGGGGATTTTGCAACAACCTTCCCCTGACATGCCCACCAAGCCACGCCCACTGAACTGGTACTAGAATATTTTGAATCCCACCACTGTTTAGAAAGCTGTATCAATCCAGCTGTTACGTATAAGTTGGGTTGACAAAATCAGAAATGAGGAGGGGGTAAAAAGCCAAGGGAAATCATCAACACCATCAAAAAGCAAAAGTTAGACTATTTTGTGATGCAACACCCGGAAAAATACGGCCTCCTTCACTTAATCCTCTAGGCAGAAGAAGAACACCAGGGCTTCAAAATAGAAGGGACCAGTTTGGACAAAACTCATCAGCCCTTTTTTGTGTGGCTGTTGATGAAAACAGGATCGCCAACATCCGATGATGGATACAGCACAAGAAGGAGAAGATAAATCCAGCTCATTGTCTTTGAAACCTCCCCCCCAAGGGTTTTAGTATTTATACAAAAAATACCGTTTCAGGAGGGAGGCGTCCCAAGACCTCAATCAAAGCTCTGTACATTTCTTCTGGTGTTCCTTCAAAGAACTTTCCACAACCAGCCACAAACAATGTGTCACCTGGAAGAAATATGAGGTTCAAAAAACCAGAAACCCACTACGATGCCAGACAAGAACAGTGAGATCAGGCCAGCTCACCCTGTTGAGTCCCAATTTCTTCGAGACAAGGCAGTCTTTAGATTGCCTTCCGCTCGATTTTCTGTTTTAAATAAGCTTATTTTTAATGTTTGATTCCTTTACTGGTTCTATTGTTGACACTTTTTTCCAGCATCGGCTTGTTCTATGCACTGATTCCCTTCAGGGAGGAAGCTATTATGAAAGTATTGCTTACAGCAATAGCCCTTAGACTTATAGACCGTTTCACAGTGTTTTCCAGCCCTTTCTAAGCAGTTTACAGAGTCAGCCTCTTGCCCCCAACAATCCGGGTCCTCATTTGACCCACCTCGGAAGGATGGAAGGCCGAGTCAACCTTGAGCCTGGTGGGATTCGAACTGCCAAATTGCAGGCAGCCGGCAGGCAGCAGAAGTAGCCCTGCAGCAGTGCACTCTAACTACTGTGCCACCGTGGCTCATTATAATATTATATCTGTTATGGTTCGCCGGCAGCTTGTGCAGACAGCAGCGGAATCGGATGGGGACCAGTCCAGGAATCTGGAGAGGCCTCGGATGTGGATCCTGCGTCCAATGTAGAGATGGGACCAGGACCCTCTGGGAGTTGGGTGCTGACTCCGGAGCCTCCAGAGTCTGGCAGCAGCGAGGCAGAGAACAAGGGGAGCCTGTTCCCAGTGCACATATGCACAGAGCTGCCAGAAGGCAAGAGCAGCTGAGACATAAGGGGCGACTCAGGAGTAAGGCTTGGAGGTGATTGCCCCTCCCATAAGGTACAAAGGAAATGCAAGGGTAGAAAAGACTTTGCAGGAAGCAAAGTCATTTGTTTGGATTAATCCTTGAAGTTCTGTGTGGACTTTGTATTTCGTTTGGCTTTTTACAATTCATTTGGCACTTTAGTTGTTGGCAGCATTTCAAAGGAGAGAAAGGTGGGTGCTTATCTCAAGGGATTGTTTGAGACTCATTATGGGCTGGAAATGAAAATAATTCCCAGCGTTGCAATAAAACAAGACTTGTTTTAAGTAAGCACATGCTTGATTATGGTCTCGGGAAGCCTTGGTCAAAACAATATTATATACAGCATATTATATAGAACATACAATATTATAATAACAATAATAATCTGTTTGGAAGGCTCTGGTTCTGGAGCCTACCTGTGAACACCGCAGGTGGTTCCGAGCTGTTTGGCTTTGTCACAAAATAGCAGATGTGTCCAGAGGTGTGGCAGGGAGTTGAGAGGCATTTCACGTTGAGGGAGCCCACCTGTGGATGGGAGGAAACCTTCCGGTTACTCACAGGGATGCTGCTTCGACACCATTTCTGACTCTGATACATCTCGGGAGGCACATACGGGTTCAAAAGAAGCAAAGCAACAAACAGGAGGTGCTGTGAAGCTGGTTGCTCCAAATCGGTCCCATTCCTTGAGTTGGATGCACACTGGCCGGCCTGTGTTGAAGATTTTCTGTTCTGCTAGGCCAAGGGTGTCAAACTCGAGTTCATTGAGGGTTGCATCAGGGTTGTGTTTGACCTTGGGAAGTGGGCGGGGGCCAGGTGAGTGTGGCTGGGGGGGAAGGGCGTGGTCAGACCGATGTCGTTCGTGTCAGGGGCGCCTGTGGTGATCCACACAAATATTTTATGAGTTGACACTATCCTTCCCCTTCGCCTCCCCATTTTTTTGGGTTTTTACCTGAAATGTCGTAAGGTGAGAGACTTTCTGGGTGAGGGCTCCAACCCTGCTATCTCCCCCATACACTCGTAAGCCCGGCTCCATCTTTACAAGTTTCTCGTTGCCCCCCGCGTGGTCCCTAAAAAAATAATAAGACTTTGGAGGCAGTGCAAACGCAGGAAGAAGCATCCGCCAAAAATGCCCATCCAGCTAACCCAGGGGTCTCCAACCTTGGCTCCTGGAAGCCTGGCGGACTTCAACTCCCAGAATTCCACAGCCAGCTTTGCTGGCTGTGGAACTCTGGGAGTTGAAGTCCGCCAGGCTTCCAGGAGCCAAGGTTGGAGACCCCTGAGCTAACCGGTCATTCCGGTGGAAAAAGTCGTATTATGCTGAATAAGCCACTGCTGGAAACTTCTGAATTTCATGCTTGATGTAGAGAAGAATGATACTTTGACTTTGGGTTTTGCAGATTAGATTGACAAATCTGTATAAAAATGACTGGTTCATAAAAGGTAAAGATTCCCCTCGCACATACGTGCCAGTTGTTTCTGGCTCTCGGGGGCATTGCTCAACTCCGTTACAAAGCCGAAGAACCAGCGCTGTCCGAAAACGTCTCTGTGGTCATGTGGCCGGCATGACTAAACGCCAAAGCACACGCAACGCTGTTCCCTTCCCACCAAAGGGGTTCCTATTGTTCTACTTGCATTTTTACACATTTTCAAACTGCTAGGTTGGCAGAAGGTGGGACGCGGCACTAGGGATTCGAACCGCTGAACTGCCAACCTTTCTGATCAACAAGCTCAGCATCTTAGCCCCTGAGCCACCATGTTGCACCGTTACAGATTAGATTGACCAATCTTTATATAAATGACCGGTTCATACTATTATGGGAAAGCAAAAAGCTATGATTTGTCCTTAATGTCTTATTCTACTGTAACGGAGAGAGGAGGAAGTCAGTGCTTCTTTTTCTTTCCCCAGCTTTCCTCACCTCCCTTCTCCTTTTCACACTCCCCCTATTGCCCTCTTACTTAGTTTTATATTTTGTATTTTACAGTATAATACTTTATAACTTAAAAAATGCGAACCATCAAGCTACCATTCACGGGTTTTATGCAATATATGAAGCTCAGTGCAAACAGGATCCGGGGTTGGTCCCCTGGTCCCCAACCCTTGAGCCACACCCCACTCCTGGGCCATGAGCCGTTGGGAACCGGGCCATGGAAGTGACAAGGGATGTATTATACTCCTCTTTCAAACCCACGGTCCTCTCAATCTCTTGCGGAACATCTGTGAGTTTGCCGTGATGCCCTGAAGTTCGGCACTGCAGAACCACAGGCCTAAAGGATTCCCCCCCCCCCCCCCGTCCCAAATTTCATTTCAAAAGTTGTTGATAACAGCCTCCTCAGGCTCTGGAGGCTCTCTGGAAGCCGGAAACGGGCCCATTTCTGGCCTTCCCAAATTTCCAGGAGGCCCGTTTTTCGCCCTCCCTGAGCCTCCGTGCATGCCTGTGCTTACCTGCATCCAAAATAGGCCATGTGGGGACTCCCTGGGAGGGGAGGGGTGGGTGGAGCCAGCCAGGAGTGGCAATTGGAGGTTCTCCAAACTGTGCAGAATCTTAGCTGCGAACCCCCAGCAGCCCACTCCTGTCTACGACCAACTCGCCACGGCCAACTTGCCACAGCCACCATGCCACAGGAAAAGAGTTACAAATATCGAAGAAATGGTGGCATAGAATCATTGAAGAAAAGATGCAAAAGGGAGAGGCAGAATGAAACGTGAATGGCAAAAGGTAAAATGATGTTTTCATTTATTTTAAAGAATTCAGTTGAATTCAGTTAAATTGTCCCGCAACGAATTGTCCCATTCCGTTCCACAAAGGAAACTCAATGAACAGTTAATTTGAAAAGAGGTCAGTATTTCTTTTCCTTCCTAGAAAAAAGCCTTCCACTTTGGAAAATTACTACTTCAAGTGTTCCTTGGCGCGATGACAGCAATAACGGAAACGGGATGACATCTGCAGTTGCAGATCTAACCTGAATAAGCAACCCAGGAGAACGTGTTTACAAACTGGACATTAAGTGATTTTTTATCAGGGCAACCTGGTCTCCCCAAATATGGGACAGAGTATACTGCTTCTGCAGTTTTCACCAGAAAAAACATTTAATCTCTCCCCTGGTATAGTCAACGAAGCAAGGAGAGTGGCTTAGAGGTTAATACATCTACCTGTTATGCAAGTATCCCAGGTTTGAATCCCAGGAGGGTTTGGCTAGCTGACAAGAGCTGAATGGTTTGAAATCGATCTATACTAGTCTCCCTTTATTTATTTCTCAGTAAATATAAATTTCAGCTGCATGGGGAAAACCCTGGTTCACCAAAAAAATAGGGCTTCCCTCTCGCTGCCCATTGTTACTCAGGTGCAAAACCTTTTAAGCCACAAAATTTAAAAAAAAGGATTACCAGTGGTGATGTGTAGTAAGCACAGTGGTCAATTTCACTCCATGCTTCTTGGTTGCATCCAGAACCTAGTAAAAACAGTGAAAAGTGGAAGTATTGTTATTACTATTACTGTTTGCAAAACATCCTCAATGTCCATAGTCTCGAGGGCAAAGAAAGACACTATTAACTATGGGATGCCTCCATTACACGTAAAACCAAATCAATCAGTGAAGACAGAAAATACCTCAAGAGGTGCCAAAAAAACTCCCTTCGGTCAACCAGAAGACTGAAATTTTGTACTTAAATGTCTCTAGAAACCCACATTTGGCGCTCACAAACGTAACCATCAGGAAAGAACCATAATTTTCAAATAAGTAGCATGCTACTAAAAGAGTTACTATTATTATTGAATATACTACTGGAGAAAGGGAAGATATTTAGTGGCTTAATGGAATTTGACTGTCTTGTAATATGTAATTCAAAATATCTGCAGGTACTTATTTATAAATTGCTGGTGAAGAAGGAAACCAAACAAAGATTGCATCTTAAACGATTCTTTTTGACTCAGGTTCTCAAAACAGCTGGGCCAAATTTACAGCACCTCCTCCCACCAATCTCAGAGGAATGAGTGAAGAAATGCCAACCCACCAATCCAAAGAATGAATCCTAGCATTTTCTCCGCCCAAAATAAGACCCAGTCTTATTTTCTTTTTGGCCCCAAAATAAGCACCCAGTCTTATTTTCGGGGGATGTCTTGCCTGCTTATCTTAGGAACTCTATAGCCATGCTTCCCATGCCCTAACACCGTCACAGCCAGACGCCGCGTGGCTCATTGTGCTAGTGCAGCCGCTCGTGGCAGGAGGTTGCATGGCATGTGGGGGCACCAGCCTGGCGAATCTCACAGCGGCCTACTGTGAGGGGCGTTACTGGCGTAATGAACAATACGTCATGTGGCTCCTGGAAGCAAATGTCTGCAAGCAGCTGCAGAAGAAGTTGGGACAGTGACGCGAACAGGTGTCAGGGTGTGAGAGGCCTGGCTGTGGTGGTCCTAAGGTAAGCGGGCACAGGGCACGTAGGTCAGATACACCCCAATGAGCTTGATTTTTACGCCTCTACCTCACCCCAACGTGTATAATCAGATGGTAGGCGGGGCTTAACTAAGTTATTTTGGAATAGGGGAAGGTGTGAAAACCAGGCTAGGACTTGTTTTCCGGGATAGGTTGTGTTTTCAGGGAAACACAGTATTAGGAAACACATAGTCCAAGCTGTCTTGCTCTCCAAAGGATAGGATGCTTGTCTCGGCCAACGGATGCCCAGAACTCCCAGAGGAAAGTGAGGGAGCCCAGAAGAAAATACCTTTTGGGGCTGCACGGGGTCAACGATTGCTGCTTCCTTGGTCTCCTCATCCACAAGGAGGTACATATAGTTGTCTGTGAGGGCTGGAAGGATTTCCACCTTCATGCTGGCCTGCGAGACGATCTGAGAAGGCCGCCGCTCAAATTCTGGATGGAGGAAGTTGACTTGAAATGAGGAAAAACCTTTGGAAGATAAGCAACCAAGTTAACTTTTCCCACAATAGAAGAAAGCCTTTTATCCTTTACTAGAGTTGGAAGGGACCTTGGAGGTCTTCTAATCCAATCCTCTGATCTGACAGGAAACTCTAAACCCATGATGGCGAACCTATGGGACGTGTGCCGTAGGCAAACTTACCTCACTGCGCATGCGCGCACCTCCCAGCTGATTTTCAGCCAGCTTGAGGCCTTTTTCCTGGAAGTGATGAAACGGGCCTATTATTCGGCCTGCAAAGCAGTGCAGGTAATGGGGTGGATTGTGCGCGCATGTGCAGGGGGGACGTGGGGGACATGCATTGCCTTCTGGGCGCCGGTATGTGAGTGCATGCATGGACACAATTTTTGTCACAGGAGCCCCAAAAGGTTAGCCACCATTGCCCTACACCATTTCAGACAAACAGTTGTCCAATCTCTTGTAAAAAAGAACAACAACAACCTTCCAGTGATGGTGCATTCACAACTTCTGGAGGGAAACTGTTCCATGAGTTAATTGTTCTCACTGTCAGGAGATTTTTCAGTTCTAGGTTGCTTCTCTCCTGGATTAGTTTCCATCCATTGCTTCTTGTCCTGCCTTCAGGGGCTTTGGAGAATAGGCAGACTCTTCTTCATGGCAACCCCTTCGATATTGGAACGCTACTGTATGTTATATACAATCTACTGTGTACCATACAAACTTAACCCCAATGTCAACAGCATTTAAAAAAAATTTGTATAAGATGTTTTACAGGTGGCACTTTCCCTGACAAGAATAGCAAGAATGTTCAAGAATAAATCTGAAAAGTGCTGGAAATGTCATCAGATACCTGGCTCATATTACCATATGTGGTGGACTTGTGAGGAGGCCAGGAAATACTAGACTAGAATTTGCATATGGCTGGAAAAAATGACAAAGAAACACATAGATTTGAAACCAGAGATTTTTTTATTGGGAATCTTACCTGATATATATAATAAAAACTTAAAGTATTTGATTGTAAATGTATTAACAGCGGCTAGGATTGTATTTGCTAAACATTGGAAGAGTGAGAAAATACCATTAGAGGAAGAAATTATTAAGAAAATATTGGAATGTGCTGAAATGAGTAGATTGACATTTGAAATTAGAGAACAAGAAGATAAACAATTTTATGAAGTTTGGGATCTCTTTTATCAATGGTTAGATAATACAATATAATAATAGAATATTTAGAAATTTAGGAAATAATGAATATATAATTTTTCTTGGTTTTGATATTTTTTTAGAATATTTTATTAAGATAGATTTGGTATGATTCTATGATTTGTTATAAAATAATTTAACTTAATTATAGTTATCTCGCTTAAGTATAAATTAATAAAATTATAGTCAAATGATTGTTCAATAATGATATTAGGATATTTTACTGATGATTGATAATGTGAGTTATTATGTAATATAATTATTTTGATGATTATGAAATGGATGCACAAAAGGGAGTGGTAAACCAACCGATACACTGTAAATTTATGAAGAATTATATATATATATATATATATATATATATATATATATATATATATATATATATATATATATATATAATGTTATGTTTTATATCTTATATGTTTTTTGTTTGTCGTTAAAATCAATAAAACTTTTATCCAAAAAAAAAAAAAACACCTTAACCCCAATCCTTTCTCTCTCCCCTATTCAACTGCTCTTCTTTGGGGGCATTTTCACCTTTAAAGAACAGGCACATAAAGAGATGGAGGAAGGGAAGGTCAGAGCACAGATTCAAAACAAGCAAGCGAGTCAAAGACATACCCAATCCCACCTGCTCCCTTGCTCCAAAGGGATATGGAAAAACATTAAGAACCAAGAGAGCCACAGTTGCCTGGATTGGCTAACAGTTCCCTAAATATTTCCTTTAGGTGTGTAATGCAGAACCACACAGAGGTCATGCCTAGGGCTGCCCATGACTGTGTCCAGAAACCCTGCAGAAGCACAACACTGACCTGCAAACTTTTAATGGGGTAAGAAAATAAAAAAAAAGGATTAATAAGTACCCAGGAAGAAGTTCTGCTAGCTAGATGATTAATCACTCGGTATCTTATCATGCCAGACCAGCAGTTGCTCTGTGGACTTCAGATACCATAGCAGCAGTCATGCCTATATTATATATTATGTTATGTTATGTTATGTTATGTTATGTTATGTTATGTTATGTTATGTTATGTTATGTTATGTTATGTTATGTTATGTTATGTTATGTTATATATTATATATAGTAATATAATATAAATATTTAAATTTAAAACTGAAATGGCTGTGAAAGCCTGACTCACAGACAAACAATACAGAAGCCTGATGATGGCAGATGAGATTCTGCTGAAACATTGCTACAACTTTAAAAGCACAACGATAATGACGTGGGAAAATACCTGAACAAAGCTGAATACCATATATGTATATACTGTATATACAGTATATATAACATATATCTATATTATATATCTACAATTTATGGTTGTTGTTTTTCCTTCAACATATATAAACACTTAGTGAACAGTATATTTTCTGGGTCAATTTACTTTATACAAAATATTAATAACAATAATATTATTTAGGTAAACATTATAATAATAATCTTTCAACTTCTGGGATTTACATATACATTTTTGCTATAATGTATTATATTTTGTGGCAGTATACATACTAATATTTTCCCAATTTCTCCTTTCTAGCTCTTATTTCTAACCCCTAATACAACAATTCCCATGTTAAAAGGTATTATATAGCTATCCATTATCTCTTACTCTTTGCTATTTAAGCATGTATAATAGTAGTCTGTCATCTTCTAACATTTGCTTATACATAGTAATTATAGTCACTTATGTCATGCAACATTATACATAACATTTTCCCAATTTCTAGTTTCCAGCTCTATTTTCTAACCTTTAATTCAGAGGTCCCCAAACTTGGCAACTTGAAGACTGGTGGACTTCAACTCCCAGAATTCCTCAGCTAACATAGCTGGTTGTTGAAGTCCACCAGTCTTCAAGTTGCCAAGTTTGGGGACCCTTGCTTTAATGAAACAAATGCGTATTATTGAGATACATTTTATAATCTATCCATCAGGATTTCTACAGGGGATACTTGGTAGACCAGACCACGAAAGTTGACTTCAGAGATTGGCAAGCCTGACAGGGTTAAACTACCCCCCTCTCTCTTTATACTCCAGTGAATTAAGGAGGCACTTGCTTTCAAATGTTATCTCAAAATTCTAGAGTTCAAAAATGTTTCACTCCTGCCTGACACTCTACTAGTTCTGACCTTCAAATCCCCTTCCTCAACACAATCAGGGAGTAAATTCCTTTTCCTGGGCCAAAGACTCCAGTGTCCTGCAATAAAACTCAGGGATCAGACATTATCAAAAGCACAATTAAAAACCAGGAGAAAAAAAAAAGGAAAACGTAATTTAAAAAAATATTAGAATGCGCAGGGATGGATAGATTAACGCTCAAAATAAAGGAGAAGGAAGAAACAGAATATTTTGTTAATATGGGACTCATTTTTACCAATGGTTAGTTGACAGAAACAGAAGTTAGAAATTCAAAGGTTTAAGAGAATGATTGAATATACAGTGAAGGTTTATTGTATGGAGAAGCAAATATTATTATGATGTGATTATCATCGAGATGAATGTTATTATTACTGCTATTTTTCAAAACTAATTGTACTCAGACACCATACTGTTCGTGTAGATGTTGAGTTTTTATGCTTACTAAAGAAAAATGTATAAATAAAACACACACATACACAAATCTAGAAGAAAAACAAAGTCCCTTGTAAGTGAACAAACAAGCATTCCCAGTCCCAGCTACCGAATTTAGGAACCGAATTTAGAAAAGTATTTCTAAGCTGCTCGTTGGGAGGAAATGCTTACTTGGCACAGCCTATTAAAAAATAAGGGAGAACTTACGGATTGCCTTAAAAGCCTGCCAATCACTCACTTGGGCCCCCAAATAGTCCCTCTTTTGCTGTTGGCTTGGCTTGCAAGCCTCCCATAAAACTTTTTTCTCCAGCCAGTTCTGGGTTCAGCAGGCTGGGGAAGAGGATTCCACCTCTATGCTTGACAATCCGGCTGGATAGCATGGCTTAAAACCCAGCTGGCCTCTGCCCTGACTCCTTCCTTCACTGCCAGGGAACGCAGAAGGGGTGGGGTGAAACAAGATTCCCAACTTTCTTTTTCTGTTTTGGTGGGTGACACCTCCTTAAATGTTGTTTGGAGGGCACCAGCCCAAAACTTCACAAGGCTCGGAAAACAATCCCGGCTGAGAAAAACAAAACTAAAAAGGAGAAAAGGGCAGGAAATTCTTATGCTTCTCTCTTTTTAGGCAGCATTTCATTTATTTATTTATTTTAAAAATTTTTTTATTGAAAATAAACATTAAAAATATTGAACGTGATGGTCTTTTTGACATACATTTCAGTCAATGCATTTTACATTAGATAAGATCAAAAGATATAAACATTTATATACATATGTGTGGTTTCGTAGATTTTCACGGGTACAGGTATGTAGGTCTAGGTGTGTTGGGTTAAAACACGGAAGGCTAATGGAAAAAAGATCACTACAAAACAAATGACCCAGGAGATTTCAGCACAAGATCCAGGATATCTCCACAACAAAACTCACAAGGCCATCACACTGCCCATTATACCAACATCAACTCCATCAACCAATCAAGAGGAAGCAGCGCAGCCAACCAGCCCAGCACACCAGCCCCCACCACCAGTATTTATAGAGAGACGGCAGCTCCGATCACACACTGCTTGCCCTGGCATGAAGCCGAAAGCACCAGCCTGAGGATGGCGAGTGGGACCTCGCCAAAACGTCGCCAACATACTCTTAATCTTACATGGGAAAAGACCCGAACACACCTAGACCTATATACATATATACATACACATACACATACACATACACACACACACATTTATTCTTTGTACCATTTTAGTTTTAATTTTTGTACCTCATTTCTATTTCATCTAATTCTAATTTCAGTTTTGTAAACTCCCTTTCATATCCTTCCAATAATAGAATTTGTTCCATATTTTATAGCATTCTGATTTATCTTGCTCTTTTCATTCTAGTGTCAATCTAATTCAGCGCATTGAAAAAAAATCTTATCAGTCATAGCATCGTCACTTTGGGGTTTCTTTTGTTTTCCAATTTTGGGCAAATAACACTCTTGCTGCTGTGATAACGTGTATAATTAAAAAAGGTATTCCTTTATTTTTTTTAAATGCAAGAAGTCCTGGATTTACAAGAATCCATTGAGTGATGGTTCAAAGTTAAAACATCACTGGGAAAAAAGTGACTTACAGCCATTTTTTATGCTTAACAATCGTGGCAGTGTCCCCGTGGTCACGTGAGCAAAATTCAGACAGTTGGCACACTGATTCATACTTATGACAGTTGCAGTGTCCCAGGGTCATGTGATCACATTTTGTGACCTTCTGACCAGAAAAAGAAATGGGGCAGCCAGATTCTCTTAATGATAGTAATACTAGCGTAACAACTGTTGTGTTTCACTTTACAACTGTTGCAAGAAAGGTTGCAAAATGGGGAAAAACTCACTTAACAGATGTCTCACTTAACAACATAAATTTGGGGCTCAATTGTGATCATAAGTCGAGGACTAGCTATCTTCAGGAGCTTAGACATTCTGCATGAAAAGAGAAAAGCGCCGTGGCTGGAGAAATTACAACTAAGGTATATTTTAAAATAAAAAAATCCTTTTGAAAGAAACTTAGAAGCAAAAGAGGCTCCCTGAATTTGCTTCGCAACTTTTTTTTAAATGTTATTTCAAGGTTACATTCCCTGTGAATTACATATGCCTCTGGCCAAATCCATTGCTGCCAAAGAGAAGGAGATTCAATTCACTCAGCGCTTATGAAAGGCATCCAAAGTTTTCTAAGGATTCTAAGAAAAATCTGCCAGCAAAAAAATCTGTAACAACCACAATTAAAAAAAGAGAGAGAGAGAGAACAATAGCCAGTGGGGTGAAAAAGCAGGCAAAATTGGGGACTGGTTTTTAATGTATGTTTGAATGTCACTGACAATCCTTTTGGAAGAAGGCATTGATAAAAGATGATTAATTTGGGATTTTGCCAAACGTCATTTGCCAGGTACAGAAAGAGATAAGCAAAAGAAAAATTGTTGCTCGATTCCCTAATGCTTTGTGCAGCAAAATTCAAGAACAGCTGTACTTAGGCCATTGTTTCTTTACCTTGACCCCTTTAAGATGTACGGACTTCAACTCCCAGAATTCCCCTGTGAGGATTCTGGGAGTTGAAGTCCACACACCTGTTGAGAAAAATTCCCAAATAACGAATGAGGTCCATGGCAGCATATTAGCAATACAGAAGCAGGGAAAGTAAATTAGAAGCTCCCTGGGTCATAAGAGATTCACCCATTTATGGTGATCAAACTGGAAAGGCTGGATCTGCAGTTCTCCTCGACAGATAATGGGAGAGTGAAGGCAGAGGCAAGCGTCCAAAAAAGACTTTGTCATCACAGCATATGTCTGTCTTAATAAACCTTCAAAGGAAGGTTTATTAAGGTTGAATAGGATGGCCCTCACAAAGAAGAAGGGGTCAAGGAGTTGTAAAAGATGTCCCGATATTGATAACAATGTATAAAGTTTTATTTTATGTTTTTAAAATTTGAAAACTTAATAAAATTTATTTTTTTAAAAAAAGAAAAAGAAAAAAAGAAGAAGGGGTCAAGCTATTCTCCAAAGCACCAGAAGGCAAGATAAGAAGCAATGGATGGAAACTAATACAGGAGAGAAACAACCTGGAATTTAGGAGAAATTTCCTGACAATTTAATTGCCTTTGAAAAGCTGTGGATGCTCCACCATTGGAGGCTTTAGAGAAGAGATGGGACAGTCATTTATTTGAAATGGTATAAGGTCCCCTGCTTGAGTGAGCAGGGGGTTGGACTAGAAGACCTCCAAGGTCCTTTCCAATTCTGGAATACTTTTCTGTTGTTAAGATTTCCTTTCACCTAAATGGCAAAGCTCCATAAGAAATAGTAATAGCGCTTAGACATATATACCACTTCACAGTGCTTTTACATTCCCCTCTAAGCGATTTACAGAATCAGCTTCTTGCCCCCAATAACAATCTGGGTCCTCATTTTATCCACCTCGGAAGGACAGAAGGCTGAGTCAACCTTGAGCCGGTCAGGATTGAACTCAAGGCAGAGCCAGCCTGTAATACTGCATTCGAACCTCTGTGCACCTTGGGAAGGAGGGAAGAAGCCAGGAAGGGGGTCCGTATCTTATCCTGACACAATCTTGCCAGAGTGGAAGAAGTTTCTTGGATGAGAAGCAAAAAGTCTTCAAAAGGAAAAAAAACCAGGAAATCCGGTTGCCTCCTGAAAAAGCAACTTTGGGACAACCAGGACCTGGAGGACTGAGAAATTCTACAGACTTTTAACTATACAAATTGGGATGAACCCCCTTGGAATGGTGTGGGAGCAGGAATGGATTTCCAGAGGGAAAAATGGCAGACTACAGGAACCAAGAGCACCACTCAGGTGACCCTGAGGACACAGATAAACCTCCAAGTGGCCTCAACGACCCTCTCAAAGGATGCAAGTGACCAGCTGTCTGGAAGGAATATAAACCCTTCCATTCTCCAATATCCCGTCAGAGCTGAAGAAGCTTCTTGGATGAGAAGCGAAATGTCTTCGAAAGAAAAAAAAAACAGAAAGTCCAGTTGCCTCCTTTGAAAAAGCATCTTTGGGTCAACCATGACCTGGATGACAAAGAATCTCTACAGACTTTTAATGAGGCAGTGCCAACCAGGACCATCTGTATTGTTCTGTCATGTGCCCACTTCATACTCTCCTTCACGTCAAGCCCACCTCCTTTTCAGAAAAAAAAAAGAGGGTGAGAGCGAGTGAATTAGAAAAGATGTCATTAGAGCGGAAACTCATGATTTGGTTCGACACAACCCTATGCCCCCTACCTACTTTGGGCACCTCTCCTGCTCATCCATTTGATTACTGGATTCCCAGCGTTAAATCTTTTGCCATCAGCCATATGACCAACCTAACCAACTGGCTAGTGAGAAAACCATGGATTTCCAAGGACTTTAGATTCTGTAGCTAAGGACAGAAGAAGAATAGAACGTTCTGTTTATTCTACCACCCTTAGCTGCAGAATCTATGATCCTTGGAAACCCATCCTTTTCTCATCAGTCTGTTGGTTCGGTTGATGATATGATTGATGGCAGCAGGTTTAACACTGGGAATCCAGTAATCAAATGGATTGGCTAAGGGCAGAAGACATTCTGCATATCATTCATGATGATAGAGCACCACTCCAGCTGTTTTTGGCTGATCTCAAAAAAAAACTAAGCAAGGTTAGGGATGCTTGATAGCCATCAAAGAAGCACAACAAAGAATGTTCTTTCTACGCCAACTCAGAAAGCTCAAACTGCCCAAGGAGCTGCTGATCCAGTTCTACAGAGGAATGATTGAATCTGTCATCTGCACCTCTACAACTGTCTGGTTTAGTTCTGCAACCCAACAAGACAGACACAGATTTCAGAGAGTAATTGGGACTGCAGAAAAAAACAATTACTACCAACCTGCCTTCCATGGAGGACTTGTATAATGTCAAAAAGAGGGCTGTCTACAGACCCCTCACATCCTGGACAAAAACTATTTCAACTCCTATCCTCAAAACGACAGTATAGAGCACTGCATACCAGAACAACTAGACACAAGGACAGTTTTTTCCCTAATGTCATCACTCTGCTAAACAAATAATTCCCTCAACACTGTTCAACTATTTACAAAGTTTGCACTACTATTACTGTTAATCTCATCACTCCTTATCACCCATCCCCTCCCACTTGTGACTGTAGGACTGTAACTTTGTCACTTGCATCCTTTATGATTTTTATTGACTGCTTCCTAGTATGATTTGATTGCTTACTGTACCCTATGACTATCATTAAGTGTTGCACCTTATGATTCTTGACTCTTGATGAATGTATCTTTTCTTTTATGTACACTGAGAGCATTTGCACCAAGACAAATTCCTTATGTGTCCAATCACACTTGGCCATTAAAGAATTCTATTCTATTCTATTCTATTCTATTCTATTCTATTCTATTCTATTTTAGAGATTCTAGAGATTCTCAGTCAGAACATTTTGGTTTTATAGGCTAGATTGGAAAGTTTTAAAAAAAATGGAAAAGAGGAAATTACTTCCATACTGCTACCAAAGAAACCATTGTAGACATTTTTCTGCAGTCATCAAGAGCTCAATTCAAGAGATTTCTCTTTATCTTTTTATGGGTTCAGCATTATAGTCAGATTCAGAAGGATGAGGATGCAGAAGGATCTTAAGACTTGAACATGGGGCCCTATCCAACAAAACACAATTCCAGTGGTGAGAAAAATAAGGGTTTTTTTTACACTTGGGCCAGAAAAACCAAATGCACAGGTATAAGGTAAAGGCTCCCCTTGCACATCCGTGCTAGTCGATTCCGGCTCTAGGGGGCGGTGCTCATCTTCGTTACAAAGCCAAGGAGCCAGCGCTGTCCAAAGACGTCTCCGTGGTCATGTGGCCGGCATGACTAAACGCCGAAGGAGCATAGAACGCTGTTGCCTTCCCACCAAAGGTGGTCCCTATTTTTTACTTGCATTTTATTTACATGTTTCTGAACTGCTAGGTTGGCAGAAGTTGCTGGGAGCTCACTCCGTTACATGGCACTAGGGATTCGAACTGCCGGCTTTCTGATCGACAAGCTCAGCGTCTTAGCCGCTGAGCCACTGATATAACTGTTAGAGGCGTCCTAATAGATCACCACTTCAGTAGCAGCCAGCAGTGTGCTGCAGCTGTCAAAAAAAGCTAATGCAGTCCTAGCTTGCACCAACAGAGGGATAGTCTCAAGATCACATGAACTGTCAGTAATCCAGTTTCGGTCACCATGTTAGTAAGGAAAAGATGTTGAGACTGTGCAAAATGCAGAGAAGAGCTACAAAGATAACCAGGGGTCTGGAGACTAAACCATACAATGAACAATTGAGGGGACTAGGTATGTCTTAACAAAGAGAAGGACAAGAGTGATAGGATAGTACTTCCTGTACTTGAGGGTTTGATATAGAGAAGGCTGGACAAGAAGTAACAGGTGGAACATCATTTAAGATCCAACCTAGAACTAAGGAGACAGTGAGAACAGTGAAGAGACTAGGCAGCCATTTGACCAGGATAGAATAAGGACTCCTGCCTTATGCAGGGGGTTGGACTAGAAGACCTCCAAGGTACCATGCAACCCTGTTTTTCTATGTTCTATTTATTCTATGTCAGAGGTCTCCAAACTTGGCAACTTTAAGACTTGTGGACTTCAACTCCCAGAATTCTTAAAGTTGCCAAGTTTGGGTACCCCTGTTCTATGTCATCAGGAGCTGAATTCAACTTGGTGCTCTCCTGACGTTTTCAGCACGATCCCTCTCAGAACTGTGCCTGAGAATTCTGCAATTAATATTCCCAGGACATCTGGAGGATACCAGATGAAGAAGACAATGTCAATGTTTGTCTACAGCCTGGAAAAGTGATCGACTGGAACTGGAACCTAAACTTAATCAACATGCAACCTGGCTACCTTCAAAGCAACCGCTTTTCCCTCACAAATAACATCTTTTGGGTTTCAGCATCTGAACAAAGGCATCACACCCAACAGCGTGGAATAACTACAAGCAACAGGCAAACTTGAGTTGAAATCATGCTCTTTAAATCTTGGATCACCACCATGCAGGCTGGGAACTTGTAAAGTGTATCCAACTCATTTTGTGAAAACCTGCCAATGGTTTAAGGTTTTGAACTTTGTGTGCATGTTTCTGTACCAACATTTTGTCCAAAGGGTAAGTGACATGTTTTTGCCACGCTCCTTGGCAAATCACATAGCAAGCGACTGAAAACTGAGTTGCGACTGAGAACTTAATTTTTATAATCCAAACCAGAAATTTGCCTTCTTTATTGTCCAATCACCCAAATGGGATTTTTTTTTTTTTTTTTTTTGCATTAAGAGCAACCAACACATTTAAAGATTGTGACACGAAAATTAAAGTTTGACCAAATCAAAGTATATTCTTGATCAGAAAAATATGGAATACCTAGTTGGTTTTTAATGTTGTATTGGCAGGTATTCATTGCAATGTAAGCTAAATAGGCTTTAAAATCATCAGCAGTGTGTTTTCTAGGCCATGAGTTGAATGAACTAAGGAGAAACTTCCTAACAGGGAGAACAATCAACCAGTTTGCCTTCAGAAATTGTGGGGCTCCATCACTGGAGACTTTGAAGAAGAGACTGGACAGTCATTTGTCTCGCATGGCATAGGGATGTCTAAACAAACAACATTTGGACTAATTTGCAACTCATAAAAAGGTATTTAAAGACCTGACAGACGAGCACAACTCAAAGCGCACTGATAATGTCTCCTTGAATGGTGATGAAACATTTGCAACCAAATTGCTAAGTTTGGGGCTCAAACCAACAGCCTAATTACCAACCCAAGAGACTAATAAGAAAAAGTACAGAGAAGAACAACCAGGATGATGAGGGGACAAGAGACTAAAACATAAAATGAAGGGTTGCAGAAACTGGGCATGGCTGGTCAAGTGAAAAGAAGGACCAGGGGAGACAGGATAACAGTGTTCCAATATTTGAGGGGCTGCCACAGAGAGGAGGAAGGAATCAAGCTATTTTCCAAAGCACCTGAAGGCCAGACACGGAATAATGGATGGAAACTGATCAAGGAGAGATCCGACCTCGAAATAAGGAGACATTTTCTGACAAGCAACCCATGGAACAGAAGTTGCCCTCGGAAGTTGTGGGAGCTGACAATCAACCCATGGAACAGAAGTTGCCCTCGGAAGTTGTGGGAGCTTCATCACTGGAGGCATTCAAGAAGAGATTGGACTCTCATCTGTCAGAAATGGTGTATGGTCTCCCACTTGGGCGGGGTGGGCTAGATGACCCAAAAGGTTCCTTCCAACTCTGATTATCTGTTATCTGTTCAAACACATTTTATGCCATAGGGTTTCCTGCCTGAAAGGGGTGGGTGGGTTGGACTAGAAGACCTCCAAGGTCCCTTCCACCTGTTATTCTGTTAGTCGATCAGTGAAAAAGGATGCCACCTTGGCGTGATGCCTCCACTCCCCCAGGTTTTCATACTGGGGCATCGGGAGGAGGAGGGGGGGGCTAGCAAAGCTTTACCCAATAGGTGTCATTGCTCCCTTTGCTATAGAAATGGAAGGGAGACGCTTTCGGAAGGAGGAGCAGATCATAAACCTGACAGCGTGACCGGGAGAAAATTTCCAATGGGAATTTTCCGGATTTGACGGCCCTTATTTTTCTGCTTTTGACCTGGAAAAGGCAAGGAAAGCCTTCCGCCCAGGTGTCGCTGGGGCGGTTGCGGGCTTCCAGGGCTGCTGGATAGGCAGAGAAGGAGAGCGCAGGACCTTCGACACAACCCCGTCCAGCCGCCCTTCGCCCGGCCCGCTGGCTCCTTCCCTCCCTTCTTGCGCCCGAAGCCTTCCCGGGAGGGTGCCTCCTTCCCGGCCCTCCCTGGCACGTACCCCTCCGAAGCGGGCCAGCCAGCAGCAGCAGAGCGGGGCCGATCCTCCCACTGCCCGCGCAGACCATGGTCCGAGGCGGAGGCGCCACCGCAACCGAAGCCCGCGCGCTCCGACCCCAGCCGTTCCGGCGGGCGCTCCCTTTGGCGCAGGCGCGCTGCCACGCCTCCGCCACGCCCCCGCCGCCGTCCAATGGCCGCGCTGCCTGCGGGGCCCGCCCTCTCAGGCGGGGCTTGCGCGGCGGTGCCAAAGGCGGGGCAAGGGAGGAAGAAGCGCCCGGGTGGTCCGCGCCGGGAAGGTAAGTGACGGTTGGGCGCAGCTCCCTCCTTGACCTGAATTGCTATTATTATCCGTCACATCTGGAGGTTTTTAAGGAGAGACTGGACAGTCACTCGTCTGAGATGGTATCGGTTCTCCTGGTGGAGCAGGGGGATGGACTAGAAGACCTCCAAGGTCCCTTCCTCCTATTCCGCATTCTATTCTATTCCTATTATTTTCCTATCATCTTCTCCTTACTGGTATCTTGTGATTTGAAGGGGTCCTCGACTTAGGACCGCAACTGAGGCCAAAATTCCTGTGGCTAAGCGAGGTTTAAGTGAGTTTTTGCTCCATTTTACCACCTTTCTCATCACAGCTGTTAAGTGAATTACTGCAGTTAGTAAGGCGGTTGTTTGGTGAATCTGGCTTTCCCGCTGACTTTGCTTGTCAGAAGGTCACCAAAGGGGGTCACGTGACCCCTGGGACACTGCAAACCATCATAAATACGAACCAGTTTGCCAAGCCTCCAAATTTTGATTTCTTGGCCATAGGGAGGCTGCCATGGTCATGCGAAAAACTATCATTGGCCACTTTTTTAGCGCCATTGAAACTTGAATGGTCACTAAATGAACTGTTGTAAATCAAGGGCTACCCATTCCATTCCAATTTCTGTGGTGGCGCAGTGGTTAGAGTGCAGTACTGCAGGGCTATTTCTGCCAGCTGCCTGCAATTTGGCAGTTCAAATCTCACCAGGCTCAAGGTTGACTAAGCCTTCCCTCCTTCCGAGGTGGGTAAAACAAGGACCCAGATTGTTGGGGGCAAGAGGCTGACTCTGTAAACCGCTTAGAGAGGGCTGTAAAAGCACTGTGAAGCAGGATATGAGTCTAAGTGCTATTGCCATTTATCTCTCCATCTCTCACCTATCTATCTATCTATCTATCTATCTATCTATCTATCTATCTATCTATCTCTTTCTTTCTCTTGCTGTGGTGGTTCAGTGGTTAGAATGCAGGATTTCAGGCTGACTCCGCTCACTGCCAGCAGTTCAAATCCCAGCAGGCTCAAGTTTGACTCAGTCTTCCGTCCTTCCAAGGTGGGTAAAACGAGGATCCAGATTATTGGGGGAAAGAGGTTGACTCTGTAAACTGCTTAGAGAGGACTGTAAAGCACTGTGAAGCAGTGTAGAAGTCCAAGTGCTGTTGCCTTTCTTTCTTTCTTTCTTTCTTTCTTTCTTTCTTTCTTTCTTTCTTTCTTTCTTTCTTTCTTTCTTTTTTCTTTCTTTCTTTCTCTCTCTCTCTTTCCTTCCTTCCTTCCTTCCTTCCTTCCTTCCTTCCTTCCTTCCTTCCATGGTGTGCCGTAGTTAGAATGCAGTATTGCAGGCTAACTCTGCTGACTGCCAGCAGTTCAATCCTGACCAGCTCCAGATTGACTCAGCCTTCCCTCCTTCCAAGGTGGGTCAAATGAGGATCCAGACTGTTGGGGGCAAAAGGCTGACTCTGTAAACCGCTTAGAGAGGGCTGGAAAACACTGTGAAGTGATATATAAGTCTAAGGGCTATTGCTGTTTTCCATTCTTATTCTACATTTTATTCTATATTCTGCTCTGTTCTTTTTTATTCTGGAAATGAAGCCTCTGGCTGAGCAGAAGGTGAGTGCGGGAGCCAAACTTGCTGGGGTTGAGCCCCACACAGATGTTCCCTTGCCTGGGCAGGGAGTCAGTCCCCGCTTCCTCCTTTTCTTGGTAATAAGCTCTGCAAAATCTGGATGGGTTTTCTTCTGCAATCAGGCTGAGGTTTTCAATAGATCCTGAAATAGGGCGGCTTTCCAGAGAATCTGACTCCAAACTGACCCAATAAGAATAGTTAATCAGTGACCAAATGTGGGAAGGCTCTCTTGAGGAGCAGAGTTCAATCTCAACGTTTGGAGGCTTTTTTCTTGCTTTAAAATAATATTTTTTCAGAAAATGAAAAATAAGAGCAAAAGGATAATTATGTTCTTAGTATTATTGTATTGCTGTTATCCACCCCCTTTTAGCAGCGTTCATTTCTGCCAGAAGCAGCGATTAGGATGGTTATTCTGCAAATTCAGATGAGAGAAGGCAGTTGCTGTATGATAAGATGTACCATGAAACAGCAGAAACCTGGATTTCATCCGTATTCCTGCTTTCCTAGATGACTTAGCAATTACTTTAAATTTCAAAAAGACAAGGAATGAACTTGTTCTGGTTATGTAGAGAGGGGTTTTTGAACTGTGTCCCATGGAGCTCTAGAGTTTTGCAAGATAGGGTTTCATTAGGGCAGGGGTCTCCAACCTTGGCTCCTGGAAGCCTGGCGGACTTCAACTCCCAGAATTCCACAGCCAGCAAAGCTGGCTGTGGAATTCTGGGAGTTGAAGTCCGCCAGGCTTCCAGGAGCCAAGGTTGGAGACCCCTGCATTAGGGGCTAAGGAGGGCAAAACAACAACAACCAATCCACCCACCCCCCGCAAAAAACCAACCCTTGAATAAAGCACATTTTCTGTTATTAGACCTTGATCAAGGGTTCCAGACAGGTTCCCCAGCTGAAAAGATTTGAAAACCCTAGGCTTGTGTGCCGGCAGAAATGGCTCTGCATGCCACTTCTGGCACATGTGCCATAGGTTTGCCATCACGGCCCTAGGACCACCTATCTGTTGTTTGGCCCATGTGTGTTGGCCTTTAAAACAACCTCACAGGCTCCAGCTAAGAGTTTGACCCCTCCTGGCCAAGAAGACATCACATTTCCAAAGAATCATTAGAGTCAGGGCAAATTTAATCCCCGGGTGGGGGGGGGGGAGGGGGAGGAGAGAGATTGGTGTCCAAAAAGCAGGTACTGGCACAATCAGCACACTTTCTGGATCCAAAACTATGCACTCTTTTCACTTGTGGGGCCCCACAGCATGCCTCTGGTGGTCAGAGCATCATTTCATTTTGTATCTCTGGCATTGGGATTGCTTTGGTTTCGTTTTTAATGTAGGCCAGCTGGAGTTTTTTTTCTAATTTGTCCACTGTGTAAACTAGGCGAAGAAATACAGGCAGGCCTCGACTTACGACCATAACTGAGCCCAACATCTCTGTTGCTAAATGAGATGTTTGTTCGGTGAGTTTTGCCCAATTTTACAACCTGTTTTGCTACAGTTGCTAAGTGAATCACTGCAGTTGATCGGTTAGTAACCTGGCTGTTAAGTGAATGTGTCTTCCCTGCTGACTTTGCTTGTCACAAAAGGGGATCACGTGACCCCAGGATGCTGTAACCGTCATAAATATGAATCAGTTGCCAAGCCTCTGAATTTTGATATGATCATGGAGATGCTGCAAAGGTCGTAACTTTCGAAAAACGGGCATGAGCCACAATTTTCAGTGTCACTTTGAACGGTCACTAAAGGAACTGCTGAAAGTCGAGGACTACCTGTATATGACCTGGGTGCAGAACTTTTAAGTGAATAAAAATAAAAATGAAGCTGTATGGGAAAAATGCCCAAACCCTATAAATTGTTGGTTTTTCTCCCCCACTCCAGACTGGAAATCAGGATCCAGACTGCTGTGTGGAGAAACTGTGGGTCTTCACGTGAAGCTACACCGCGGCTGCTGCCTCCCGAGTGGACTGCAGCATGGCTTCCTCTAAGCCCATAGGCAGGTTCTGGGAGTGGGGCAAGAATATCTTCTGTGTGGGGAGGAACTATGCCGCCCACGCCAAGGAGTTGAAGAATGCCCTCCCTGCTGAGCCGCTCTTCTTCCTCAAGCCCTCTTCGGCCTACGTCAGGGAAGGCCACCCCATCATCCAGCCCTACTACTGCGAGAAGCTGCACCACGAGGTGGAACTGGGCGTGGTGATTGGGAAGAGAAGCCAGGCCGTCCCTCAGGAAGCAGCCATGAGTCACGTGGCAGGCTACGCTCTCTGCCTGGACATGACAGCCAGGGATACTCAGGAGGAGTGCAAGAAGAAAGGGCTCCCTTGGACTCTGGCCAAGGGATTCACTACCTCCTGTCCAGTGAGCGACTTTGTGCCCAAGGAGAAAGTCCCAGATCCGCATCGGTTGAAGATCTGGCTAAAGGTGAACGGGGAGTTACGGCAAGAAGGGAACACGTCCGGCATGATTTTCACCATTCCGTACCTCATCAGCTACATCAGCGGAATTGTCACCTTGGAAGAAGGAGATATCGTCTTAACGGGATCCCCTGAAGGAGTTGCGGCTGTGCAAGAGGAGGATGAAATAGAAGCCGGGATTGAAGGGCTGCTGAGCATACGCTTTCAGGTAGCGCGGCAGAAAAGCCGGCCCTGATGGGTGGAAGATCCTTTTCTCTGGGAGAATCCAGGGAGATTCTCCATCATCCAGGTCAGGGTTGTCCCAAAGGTGCTTTTTCAAAAATATCAACTGGACTTTCTTGGTTTTTTCCTTGAAGACATTTCACTTCAAAGACGAAAAAGCACTCTTGGGACTTTTCTCTGGAAGAAAAAAAAGGGTCGTACAAAGGGCCAGATTTCTTCCCCACCTCTCAATAGTAGGCTTTCAGAAGAGTCTCCAATGATATGTCCTTCTCTCTCGCAGAGTGCCACCTACAGAGATCCCAACCTATTAGTACCAGATAAAGTGACTTTATTTCTATATAAGATAGACCAGAATATAGCAATATGCTGACAAACATATACCAGTTGCCTAGTTGGAGCAGCTAATCAGACCTTAACACTTGAATCCTTTTGCTATGACTTGCAGATAAGATATCCAGGTTGTTTCCTTTTGGCAAGCTCAAGTTTAGAAGCTATATTGGTTGTCTATTTTCTATTCCTGGCTTGTCTGGAAAAGGCCAGCCTGTAGCTATAAATAAAAAGCCTAAATATTTTTTAAGACCACAAAACACTTAGTATCCTATAGTTATAATCTACCTTCCTTAAAACCAAGTAATGAAGGAATTTTGCAGCCAATTATATTGTTTAAAAAATATATTTTATATGATGAGATTTTAACAGCATTTTGAAACGAACCCAAAACTTGTCTTTTTGCTTCTGTGAATAAATGCCAGTCAGTTCATAGTACTACTTGCCTGTTATCTATGAAACAAAATATAGTTAGCATTTTTGAAACAGGTCATAGATATATTTTCCCTGTTGAACACTTAAAGGGGGGGAATGGAAAAGTGCTAAGATAAGATACTCCTTCATTACACGTAATAAATTTGTGGTTTGTACAACACATGTAGATGGTGCTTCTCTCCCAGCTGAAACTCTAAGCTACTGAACTATCTCTCACCACAAAAAATCCTGAATATCCTTCCTTTTTGAGGTCATCTGAAATTAAACATGCTTGTGAAGAATATTGAAAACATATATTCCTTCCACATTATAATGGAAAACTCAATTGTGAAACTCTTCAAAGTGAAACTCTTCAAAGCCAGATAAAATCTTGCCACCTTAATAAAGTATATTTTACAAGCCTTTGCGTGGAGTCTGCATTCCCTACCACAGATGTCATTTCGCCATGCTATGATAAAATAAGAATTCCTTCCAATTGTTCTAAAGATGCATAATGTAGTTATTTTCCTTTTTCGGGTAAGTTTTGACAAGCCTCCACTGAATCTGCTAGCTTGCAAGAAAGCAGTTTCACTCTTAGCCCAGTTCGTGCTGTGGTAGAAAAAATAACCTATGAGAGTAAATGTACAAATCACCACTTTTAGAAACAATTTTTAAAGGTTTTCCCCTCTTTTCACAAGTTCTAGGTTAACAGGCTAAACATTTTACGTTGTGTAGACTTTCTCATAAATAGTATTTATTTGAAAAGCATGGAAGCACCCTCTGTTCCATTTGTTGTATTTCTCTAGCATTTACTGCTAGAGAATCTTGACAAAATATATTTGAGCAGTTACATACATGAATTTAGTAATTTGTAAATATTATGTACTACCATGTTTTTTAGTAAAATCTTTGGTTTTTAAAGTTTCTGGATACTGGGTTCCACAATATTGTAGAAATGTCTTTTTCTTGCAGATCAAAGTTTTCATTCAGTGGGAGAAACTGATCATAGATTTTGAGATGTTAGTAGACTGGTCAAGTTGTAAGAAATAGTGGTATCTTTAGGACTGTATTACTGTGTAATTATAATCAACAATGTGGAATCACAGCTGATGTTGGCTCAAAGCTCTTTGCAGGATGTCATACTGAGAGTCTTCAACTTACAAATATTTGTTTAGTGACCATTGAAAGTTACAACACCACTGAAAAAAGTGACTTATGACTATTTTTCACATGACTGTTGCAGCATCCTCATGGTCACATGATCAAAATTCAGATGCTTGGCAACTAGTTCATATTTATGATGGTTGCAGTGTCCCAAGGTCACATTATCCCCTTTTGCGACCTTCCGACAACCAAAGTTAATGAGGAAACCAGATTCACTTAATTACCATGTCATTAACTTAATAGTTGTAGCGATTCACTTAACAATTATGGCAAGAAAGGTCATAAAATGGGGCATAACTCAGTTAACTGTCTGACTTAGCAACAAAAATTTTGGACTCAGTTGTGGTCGTAAGTCAAGAACTATCTCTGCTGGAACATAATTTTTACAGATGATCTAATGAATCATTTTGGTGACTAATTTTTTTTTATAATCAGTTTTTACAAACTCAGAATATGATGTACTGTTTCCTCTGCACAATCCACACTTTGATTATTATTTTATTATTATTCTATTATTAGATATATATAAAGTCAAAGCAGCAAACATACTTAATATTCCTGCCTCCTATTTCCCCACAATAACCTGCACGAAGTGGGATTGGGCTGAGAGAATGAGTGAATGGCCAAAACCCTTTCACAGCTGAAACGGCTTTCACAGCTGAAGAAGGCCTAGAATTCAATCTTCTAGTTTCTAGATCAACATCTTAATCACTACATCAAACTGGCTCTTTTATATTTTAATAGAATAAAAATATAATAGAAAAGAATAGAAAAGAGAATAGAATAGAATAGAATAGTAAAGAAAATAGAAAATAGAATAGAATTTAGAATAGAATACAACAGAATAGAGTAGCATAGAATTCAGAAGAGAGGAGAGAAAAGGAGGAGAGAAGAGTTGGAAGGGACCTTGGAGGTCTTCTAGTTCAGCCTCCTGTTCAAACAGGAGAACCTATACTGTTTCAGACAAGTGGCTGTCCAGTCTCTTCTTAGAACCTTCCAGTGATGGAATACCCACAATTTCTGGAGGCAAGCTGTTCCACTGGTTAATCATACTTTTATTATTTATTACACTTACCTTAAAATAAATTTTGCTTCTTTCTAGAAGGAGTTGCCATTTTAATGTTGTCTTTTGTGTCTCTGTCAAAGCTTGAAATTCTTGGACCTAGTGGAGTGATCAAAGATAAGTTTGTTAAAACTACAAGTAGGTCTGCTTTCAAATGTAATTCAACAATAAAATGTTCATCTCCAGAATGTGATCAGAAAGCTAAATTTCCTGCAGGGCAAATAAAGCAGTAAAGGCCATTTTCCTAATTTGTCTGGAAAGAAAATACATTAAAATGAATCAAAATTATTAAGCATCTGTAATTATCACTTCAATATAAATGCTACCTCAGGAATAAATTATTTATATCCAATTAATTGCTATAGAATGCTCATAATACATGTGAAGCAAAACTGTTGGTTTGCATCCTGTCTTTATTATTTTTAGAAATAATTTGGGAATATATCCAACACACCTTTCCTATTTTCCCAAAAACAACCCATGTGAGGTAGGTTGGGCTGAAACAAAGTGACCAGCCTGAAGTTACCTAGCTGGCTTTCATGGCTAAGGCCAGAATTCACAGTCTCTGGATTTATAGCCTGGTGCCTTCACCACTAAGCTAAACTGGCTCAAACAAATGAAGTGAAGCCTTTTGATATCATAAAAGTTTATTAAATTTAAGCTGGAATAGCTTTTAATTGAATAGTGCCCACTTTATTAAATGCAGCAGACTTACAAGCCTTTTGGTATCCACAAATTTCCAACAAATTGGCCTCAAACATGGATGAGAGATTCCAAGGTTTTTACTGGCACATCGAACCTAAAAGAATAAATTCAGGAAGTAGAAAACTATTTCCTATGTTCTTACCGTGTGACCTAAAGTTTCTTCCGCTATTGTATCGGAGAGACTGCAAAAGTGAAGAGTTCCTGTATGGTCAGTTAGGTCAACTAGTAAATCAAAGCTGGCAAACATTGACACAGTGCCAGCATCTAAGGAGTTAGTGCTGCTACAAAAAGAACATGTATTTGTCTTTTCATTGATAACATAGTGGCATTTAACACTACAAAGGAAAAAAGAAAGAAACATATTAATAGGTATACACAGTTAACTGGTTTTCAGATGGATTTTTCTGTGACAGCTCTTTTTTTTCAAATTAAGCACACTGATGAATGGAAAGCAGTTTGACAGTTGAATCATAATCAAAGGAGATAGTAGACTTCACTGAATAGATTAAAGCAGAAGCTGGGTAACCATCTGGCAGGCATGCTTTAATTAGGCTTACTGCCCTGAGCAGGGGGTTAGATTGCAGGGCCAAAAGAGTTTGTTTCAATGTACAAATTCAATGGTTTTCCAGGCTAATTTGAAAGAGAATAAATGTCCACAATGCTACTCAGTTCCCCTTAACGAGGTGCTTACCATCTGTTTCGTATTACTTTACTTGCTTCATTATCAATATTCAATGTAGAAATATAGGCAAAAATAATGCCATAAAATGGTTCTGGTTTTCCTCCATTTTGCAAAGTTTTCATCTTTAACTGTTCCACTGTATAAACATCAATTATTGTCTGCACTATAGATTAAAAAAAAAAAAAAGGCGGGGGGGAAGCACATCTGAAAACACATCTGAAAACAACAAAACTTATACTAAAGACTCAAATATGAATAGTTCACTCTGCAAAGCCAGTTGGCTCTTAAGAGCAGCGTGATGTTATTTATTTATTTATTCACATTTTCATCCTGCCTTTTATTACTTTATAAGTAAATCAAGGAATGGAACATACAGAATACACTTTCCTCCTCCTATCTTCTCCACAACAACCTCCCTATGAGGTGGGTTGAGCTGAGAGATAGAGACTGGCCCCAAATCAACTGGCTTTCATGCCTACGGCAGGAATAGAACTCAATCCCCTGGCTTCTAAATCACACTTTAACCACTATACCAAACTGGTTCTCTAAATGACCCCCAAATTCCTAAAATAACTAAATGATGTAATAACCATGATTTATAAATCACAGTGGCTAGATGCATACATGATACAGATAGCCCTCAACTTATGACCACAATTGAACCCAGTATTTTTGTTGTTAAGTGAGACATTCATAAAGTGAGTTTTATGACATTTTATGACATTTCTTGCCTCAGTTGTTAAGTGAATCACTGCAGTTGATAGTAACTCAGTTGTTAAGTGAATCTGGCTTCCCCATTGATTGTGCTTGTCAGAAGGTCACAACATGACCTTGGGACACAGCCACTATCATAAGTATTGAATCTGTTGCCAAACATCTGATTTTTTTTTTATAACAAATTTTATTAATTTTACAAAAACAATACACAATCCAGGCATAACAACTTGAAAAATCTTTTCTAAAAAAATAATAATAATTAAAGAAGAGAGCCAATAGAACATACAAAATAATTCCAAATTGTAATATCAATATTTACATTATCTATTTAACTTCATATCTTATCCAGACTTCTCCTTTTATCCAAATTATATTTCTTGCTTATTAAAATTTTATTGCCTTTCATAAACATACAAAACACAGAACATAGAAAAAACAAAACAAAACTAAAACATCTTTTCTGAAGGCTGCCTGATCCCGGGTTGAAACTCTTCTCACAGACACAAATTCAAACATCATATTCACTTTATATATCCTTCCATATCTTATTATCATTTTCTTTTTTTATATAAACCAATTTTATTAATTTTACAAAAACAGTGCACAAACAATCAAGGCATAACAGCTTATAAATTCTTTTCTAAAAAAAATAGTGATAATTAAAGAAGAAAATTTACTTTATCTATTTAACTTCATATCTTATCCCAATTTCCAAATTATTTGTTAACTGAAATTTTATTGCCTTTTATCAACGTACAAAACCCCAAAAAACATAACAAAACCTTTATATATCCTTCCATATCTTATTACCATTTTCAATAACATTCTTTGTCTGTTCTATTTCCAACTATCCATTCATCTTTTTTCTTTTACTATACTTCTCCTATACACTATTTGGAGTAACGCCTTTAATTCATTACCCTAACTTAAAAATACTTCATATAACATTTCATTTATCTTGGGATTCTGTTTAGTAGATTCTAAAATTACACAATAAATTTTATACTCTAAATACACATATAAAAACACAATCTTATGTACCTTTCAGAATCCCCCTTTTATCCTTAATTAAATTCACCCATTGTCTCTGAATAAACTTTTTTTCTTTAGATCTTGCTTCCCAACATTAAGGCTTCTCCTCCCCCCCTTTCTCTCTTGCTTATTCTTCTCCTTGCCCTTTTTACCCCTTTGTCTCTTCTTCTCCCTTTTCTTACTCCCTTTCCTTTACTTTCTAACCTTGCATCCACCTTTCCTCTCATTTTTCTCTTTTTTGGTTGTTTTTTCAAACCTTAAAATCCCCTTTTTCTTATCCTCTTCCTCCTCCCCGGAAAAAACCCATTGTTCATCAAAGATGGCTTCTTGTTCCTCTTCTTCTTTGTCCCAGTCATTCTGCTGCGTAGTCAACTTTTCATAAGTACATAACGCCATTTCTAAAAATTGAAATAAAGTTCCCAAAATATCTTTTCCATCTTGTTCTTCCTTTTTATTTTATTTTTTAAACAAATTTTATTAATTTTACAAACACAATACACAAGACATAAACTAAAACATCTTTTCTGAAGGCTGCCTGATTCCGGGTTAAAACTCTTCACACAGACACAAATTCAAACATCATATTCATTTTATATATCCTTCCATATCTTGTTATTTTTTTTTTTTATAAACCAATTTTATTAATTTTACAAAAACAGTGCACAAACAATCAAAGCATAACAGCTTATAACCATTTTCAATAACATTCTTTGTCTGTTCTATTTCCAACCATCCATTCATCTTTTTTCTTTTACTATACTTCTCCTATACACTATTTGGAGTGACGCCTTTACCCTAACTTAAAAGTACTTCATATAACACTTAATTTATCTTGGGATTCTGTTTAATAAATTCTAAATTTACACAATAAATTTTATACTCTAAATACACATATAAAAACACAATCTTATATACCTTCCAGAATCCCCCTTTTATCCTTAATTAGATTCACCCATTGTCTCTAAATAAGCGTTTTTTCTTTAGATCTTGCTTCCCACCATTGAGGCTTCTCCTCCCCCCCTTTCTCTCTTGCTTATTCTTCTCCTTGCCCTTTTTACCCCTTTGTCTCTCCTCTTCCCTTTTCTTACTCCCTTTCCTTTGCTTTCTAACCTTGCATCCACCTTTCCTCTCATTTTTCTTTTTTTGGGTTGTTTTTTCAAACCTTAAAATCCCCTTTTTCTTATCCTCTTTCTCCTCCTCCCCTGAAAAAACCCATTGTTCATCAAAGATGGCTTCTTGTTCCTCTTCTCCTTTGTCCCAGTCATTCTGCTGTGTAATCAACTTTTCATAAATACATAACGCCATTTCTAAAAATTGAAATAAAGTGCCCAAAGTATCTTTTCCATCTTGTTCTTCCTTTTTATATTTTTGATATTCAATCTTTAGTTCATCCACAAGCGATGCCATCCTGAAAAGAAAAACTTTTCCCAAAACAACCACCCAAGTATTTTTAGTCAAAAGTAATTCAAAAAGAAAGTTCCAAAACTTAATACTTTTCTTCCTTCTTCTCTTTCTCTTTCTGGGGTTACTGTTTAATCAAAGAGGTCCAATTACCATATTTCTTTTTTTAGTATTCTTGGCAATCTCCTCCTTTTTCCACTTCTGCTCCAATATTTTTCCGCTCCCTTCCCACTTGCAACATCAATTTTTAAATGATCAGAAATCCATACCTCTAATAAAGGTTTTCCAATTTCTTAAATTTTTAAGTCCAATGTCCAAGCAACTTTCAGAATATTTCACCTTCAGTGCCCAAACAAATTTCAAATCTTCTTCTGCTTTTTTCATGGGGTGGGAGAGTGAAGAAAAAAAAAAGTTCCCTTTAACAGCTTCTCCGCCGCTTTCGATCTTCTTAGGGATGCAATGTATCCTCCAGCAATTCAGACAGCTCAGTTCCAGCGAATTTAAAGGATGTTGATTGACCCGGCTCAGCCAGCACTTTCACTTTTCTAGCTTCCTCCAGCACGATCTTACCCGGTTGCAGACTTCTTCGTGGCGGCCATTGCTGACCACCGCTCCACCGCCTTGGGAAAAAGGGGTTTTTCAGGATGAGGAGGGGGTCTGCAACACCCCCAACCCCCTGTCCAGCTCCCCTCTCTCTTCGGCTGTCCCTACAGGGCAGCCATATCCCCCTGACCCATTTGGATCGGGGGTACCTCGGCGGCTAGCACAGCAGGAATCGCGAGCGGTTGCGAATTCCTGCTGCCCCGAAGCCACGCAAAAACCGGAAAAAACCTTCCTTTTTATATTTTTGATATTCAATCTTTAGTTCATCCACAAGCGATGCCATCCTGAAAAGAGAAACTTTCCCCAAAACAACCAACCAAGTATTTTTAATCAAAAGTAATTCAAAAAGAAAGTTCCAAAAGTTAATACTTTTCTTCTTTCTTCTATTTCTCTTTCTGGGGTTACTGTTTAATCAAAGAGGTCCAATTACCATATATCTTTCTTTGAGATTCTAGGCAATCTCCTCCTTTTTCCACTTCTGCTCCAATTTTTTTCCTCTCCCTTCCCACTTGCAACATCAATTTTTAAATGATCAGAAATCCATACCTCTAATAAGGGTTTTCCAATTTCTTAAATTTTTAAGTCCAATGTCCAAGAACTCTTTTGTCCCTTAACTTCAACTTTCAGAATAGTTCACCTTCAGTGCCCAAACAAATTTCAAATCTTCATCTGCTGTTTCCATGGGGTGGGAGAATGAAGAAAAAAAAGTTCCCTTTAACAGCTTCTCCGCCGCTTTCGATCTTCTTAGGGATACAATGTATCCTCCAGCAATTCAGACAGCTCAGTTCCAGCGAATTTAAAAGATGTTGATTGGGCTCAGCCAGCACTTTCACTTTTCTTGCTTTCTCCAGCACAATCTTACCCGGTTGCAGGCTTCTTCGTGGCGGCCATTGCTGACCACCGCTCCACCACCTTGGGAAAAAGGGGTTTTTCCGGACGAGGAGGGGGTCTGCGACAGCCCCAACCCCCTGTCCGGCTCCCCTCTCTCTTCGGCTGTCCCTACAGGGCAGCCATATCCCCCTTACCCATTTGGATCGGGGGTACCTCGGCGGCAAGTGCAGTAGGAATCACGAACGGTCGCGAATTCCTGCTGCCACCAAAGCCACGCGGAACCGGAAACCCGCCAAACATCTGAATTTTGATCACATCATTATGGGGATGCTGCAAAGGTTGTAACTATGAAACAAAGTTATAAGTTGCTTTTTTCAGTGCTGTTGTAACTTTGAATGGTCACTAAATGAACTATGATATGTCGAGGACTACCTGTACTAAGCCATAAATTAATTATATTCTGGGTTAGCATGTTGTGTGATTTAGAAAACTTTCACCCATTTCACAATTGTTTCCTCATTTGTGGATATAATCCAGAATTGTTATTTTTATATGATCTGATTTCTCAGACTGGCCTAACCTTGTATTCATTAGCCAACACTACAGGGGCTGTATTATTCTTTATTTTAAAACTATTATTTCTCCAAGTTGTCCAAAACATGATGTATGATTTTTTTATATAAATAGATAAAATAGTTGTTTAAGCAAAGTTCCAATCAGTTATAAGGTGTGGCTACTCTTTAAAAGATAGAACTGATAACTAAGATCTCAATCATTGTGTAAAAAGCAGACTATTTAAAAGAACACTCACAATTTATGGAGTCTGATCTCCACTGATCTATCATTTCATCATCCAAGTCTAACATTTCTGGACTTTGTCTTATAAAGTTGAATAAAATATTGGCTTCTGCTGTATCTTGAAAAAATATTTTTTTCAATACAATATTAATACAAGTAAATAAGTGCAATGCCATAACATATCATGAGGATTTTAGATGAATTTTATAAATGGGGTTATACTGACAATTGGGGAACAGAGACATTATAACCTCGAATTTATAAATGGCCATATAAAGAAAAAATAAGAGTGATTGTCTTACATTGTTAATTAATAAATATAAAAAATAATACAAATTTACATATATACATAAGCTTTAATCATTTTTGATATTGTTGTTCCTTTTTTTCAACCAGTGGTAAAACTTCTCCCAGATTTTATAATAATCAGATTTGGTTTTATTTTTTAATTCTTGAGTTAATTTATACATATTGGCGCACATCCAAATTTTTCTAATTATTTCCATCTCATCTGGCATTTTGTTATTTTTCCAGTTTTGGTATAAGCTAATATTTGCAGCTGTGGTGAAATCAATTATTAAGTATACTACATCTTTACTATATTTCCCCACATTAATTCGCAATAGAAAAATCTGGATCTGAATTCTATTTTAATTTTACACATATTCATTGTTGTTTTTAAATGTCTTTTCTTTTTTGTATGTTTCATAAAAATTATTTTAAAAAAGAAAAGAAAAAATAAGACTGAGCAGGGAATCTCTATTAAATTTGTTTTCTTTTTAAAAAAGTTGGAGGTCAAATCCTTGTATAGTATATGCATAGCTACAATTGTTTATGATATATTATTTATACTTATAGAAAGTTGTATTTCAGATCCAAATCACTGACTTTAAATTCCCAACATTCTGATCATTAAAATGACTAGAACAAGGCATTTATGATACTTTAAACAGAACTTAAGAATAATTACTTACCAGGATTAATTGTAATGATGGTCTTTGAGATTACAGTTGCAATCATACAGTTTCTAAATTTGTCAAAATTTATTCTTATATCAGATGCAAATATTACTGAGAAAAGAAAATATAATGTGTTTTGTTATCCCAAGCAAATTTTAGATACTTTAACAAAATCTGGTAATGTTTGCGAAAAATGAAAAAAACGATACCTGTTTCTTTGGGTACCCAGCTCTGTGCAAACTGGATAGATTCATTGTCCCAGCTGGGGAAAACAATAGCATTAGGTTAATATAAATAAATGCTTATTTATTTAAAATGTTTATGATTGTATATTATTAGAGAAGTATTCAAATATTAAAAGGATATACATACTATAAATAAAACTAGTAAATAAAAAAGCAAATACTTGATCCGATATTTCTCCGTTACCTCATTTCCTAAAAATTGCACAATCAGGAACTATCCTATTAAATGAATTCCAGAGCAAATAGAAAGAGCCTTTCTTTTATCTTCCCATATTCATCTGGTATGGGAAGATGCCCTTATTACTCAGTAGGTAGAGAAGATTTCATATGGGAAGACACAGCCAGACAGGTTAGATTTAAGAGGTTCAAAATATTACAGCTGTACAGCACTTTGGATATGCTTTTAAAAAGCTGCTTCTGAACATATGGAAGACATGAATATAGAACATATCTGGATCTGTTGAAAACAGTCATAGGCAGGTGATACCTTCATGCCTCCATATGCTCTGAAGCCCCTTTTGGGAATTGAATCTAAAGTTCTCCACATTCCTCAAACAACCCAGGAAGCATAAGGCTAGTGAACTATCAGCTAAATATATTTGAAGACTGAAGTAATTGGTCATACTAACAGAATAGAAGGCACATGTTCTTTGTCTCTCCAGGCTGCATCTTTAGCTTACATTTTCCTAAAATGTTAATCTCAATTATCTTGTTGTAAGCCCTGGTAGATAGAACAAAGTAGGTAATCAACTTTATTAATTAAGGGGCGTGCATAAGCACACCAACATGCCTACCGTCCCAGTCCTATTGTTTCTTTTCTTTCTTATTCGTATCCATTTCATGTATTCATAACCATGTTTATACTTATACCTGTTATTTAATAATTGCTTGACAAAATAAAATAAATAAAAATAAACTCTGCAGGAGAAATAGGAGTAGGGCTGGAAGGGAACTTGGGGGTCTATTTGTTCAACCCTCTGTGCAAGGCAGGAATCCTTATTCCATCCTGGACAAATGGTTATCCAGTCCGCTCTTAAAAAATCTCTAGCAATGGAGCACCCACAACTCCAGGAGTCAAGCTGTTCCACTGACTAATTGCAGGCTAGAGGTATTTTTATTGAGATGGCCTATAACAGAATCTTGCAAGTCTGTGCTGTGTCTCCCCCACCTCTTCTTATTCTCCAATGAATCAGGAAAGGATCTATCTGAGCCACTTCCAAATGTTATCTCTTTTCTCAGGACTACAGCCCTCTTTGTCTTGCCAACATTTCTTGCATATTTCCATCTCGGGAAGTTTCCTTACTTATATGCAAACAGTAGAATTAAAACCCTTTTTTTTTTTTCAAATTTAAAAGCCTACAGATGCAGCAAACCTTTCTCTTTAGAGAGTTCTGGATGCAGAACTTTTCCTGATGCATTAACACAAATGAAAGGTGCTTCTATATTCAACGCTCTAAGAATCTTATGCCTTAATGAATCCTCTATTTCACAAAGGTCAAACAATTAGCAGGCTTGGTTAGTGATTATTGTATGCATTGATACTCACTGTGGCTTCGTAGTTTTGTCCAAAGTTGCTTTTTCAAGAGGCAACTGGACTTTGTTTTTCTTTTGAAGACATTTCACTTCTCATCCAAGGAGCTTCTTCAGCTCTGACAGGATAGTGGGGAAGCTGAAGAAGCTTCTTGGATGAGAAGCCAAACATCTTCAAAAAGAAAAACAAGAAAGTCCAGTTGCCTCCTTGAAAAAGCACCTTTGGGACAACCATGACCTGGATGACTGAGAATCTCTACAGACTTCATAGTTTTGTATTCATTCATATATAGCTGAGTTATGGCTTCAACCAGTGCTTACCATATCATTGCAAAGGAAGACTCACTATCATCGTACAGCCTTACTTCACACCTGTGGCCTTTACGCCTGTCTGAAGTAGCAAAATGTTTTGGTTCACCAACCTTTGTAAAGGAAAAAGAATAAAAATAAAACCTGATCTTGATCATAATATTCCATCTATATCTGTTTTGTTAAATAGAAAATGTTCTCATATTCATGTTACCACTATTCAAAAGTAAACCCATTTCAGCAGGAATGAAGCTATAACAGCACTGGATGTAATTAGTGTGTGGGTGGATAAATGTAGAGTTTATTCTATTCAGAAAGTCACAATTTTCTGAGAACAACTTATCAAATTGTGAAATATTATCAAATTGTGGAATATTGCTATAGGAAATGAAGTGTTCTTGTTTCACTTTGTCGCTTATAAAACAATAAGAATTCCTATAGAATTTGTTAATAATTCTTATTACTAAATAGTAATTCTTATTACTAAAAAGTATTAATGGTTAACTCGCTGGTTTGATACTATCATAGATGAACATGATAGAAGCTGTGTTTGACAGGTAGCATGGAGAGCACTTGCCTATAATGTTCTGTCCTTCATTAACATACTCGAGATCCCCGCGCTTTGATTGGCCAAAGCGCGGGGCTCTCCGATTGGTCAGGCGAGCCGCGCCGATTGGCTCGCTAAGAATCTCCTGCGATTGGTCCGTCCAGACCGCGGGAGATTCAAAGCGGTGCCATTGGTCGCGGCCGCCGCGGCGAAAGGAATAAAAGCCGCGGGCTTTTTTCCTTTCGCCAGTTCGGTTCCAGCAGATCAATAAAGAGCTTTGCACTAAGTCACCGACTCCTGGCCTCATTTCGCGGACACAACACTGGCGACGACGGTGGGATCCAGACCCTGAACCGAACCACGTGTCCGACGGAAGCCAGACGAAGCACCGAGATGGCGAAAATCGCACCGCCCGCCCCCTTCAACCCCGCCACCGAGGACTGGGAATCGTTCTCCGACCGATTCCGCATGTACCTCGAGTGCACCGGCATGAAGGACGCCTCGGGCCCACTGAAACGCGCCGTCTTCCTCACCCACTGCGGGACCGAACCCAGAGAAAAATAAACCAGCAGTACTCACCGGAACACAGCCATCGCGACCCCTCGCCAGGAAGGAACAGCCAAGCCAGCTCGACCGACCCGGAAAGACCGAGCGGGAGCGGCGAAACCCGCAGCTCAACCAACCCGGAAGGCCCAGGAGGGAGCTACGGAGAAGAAACCGGCCCGATTGACCAGCCGGTTCCCACGACAGCAGCAGGAGCAAAAGAGATCCCGACCGAACCGGCCGGGATCCAGCCAACAACTGAGTTGCGCAGGTCAAGTAGGACCAGACGGAGCCCCGCCTACCTACGTGACTACGCAACGTAAGGACTGAACCAAGAGGGGAGGGGTGTTCTGTCCTTCATTAACATACTCGAGATCCCCGCGCTTTGATTGGCCAAAGCGAGGGGCTCTCCGATTGGTCAGGCGAGCCGCGCCGATTGGCTCGCTAAGAATCTCCCGTGATTGGTCCGTCCAGACCGCGGGAGATTCAAAGCGGTGCCATTGGTCGCGGCTGCCGCGGCGAAAGGAATAAAAGCCGCGGGCTTTTTTCCTTTCGCCAGTTCGGTTCCAGCAGATCAATAAAGAGCTTTGCACTAAGTCACCGACTCCTGGCCTCATTTCGCGGACACAACATATAAAATCACCAAGACATGATTGCATGGTTAAAACTACAGTACTACTTTAAATGGTTAGCAACCAATTAAAGCTTTGAAAGGAAAGAACTGCTTATTTTAAGTAAAACAAGATTTTCTCACATACTTAATGCCCCACCTACTCTCGTTGTCTCTCTCTTTCAATAGGCACACATATATAAGGATTCTTTACTTTTTTTCCATCCACCAAAGTCCAGCTGAAGGAAAGTTTAAACTCAGTAAATGAAGACAGGAATAGTTTAAAATTTCTCATACCATTTCTCCCCCCTATCTCTAATGTTAGCATTTAATAGGAGCTTATGTATTTTTCAATATAGTTTGTGCAGAAGAGTTTACATGGATTATGTAGGAAAGGATGGATAAAGGTACAAGGGTGAGATGCAACTTAATTTGAATACTGTATTTGGCATTAATACTTAACCTCATGATTACTAATTAACCTATGCAGAAATTTTAAATAACCTTTCGTACCTTACTGAGGCTGCATCTTAAATCCATGATGATTTTATAGAATATTGTTAATAAAATATTTGATTGATGTTATTCATTAACCTTTCTTAGTGCTAAATCAAGCGAAGGGACTGCTGAGCAACACATTAAGTTCTCCTCCCAGTTCTTCTATGGCCCAGTAAATTCTTATCTACCTGTATATAGAAATCCATTACATTTTCAGGCTACAATGTGAGCTCTCTTTGATTGATACAGTTGGCATGACTTACTGATTTAATAGCAGCAAGGACATTAATTATTTTTCCATCCAGGCTTTGTCCATTGGCCACAATATCCCCCAATGAGTAAAAATCTTGAGGGTTCTTTACAGGTAGATGTAACAGAGACAGTAGTCTGGTGTCTGCTTCATAGATTCTGACCACAGAGTGATTCTCACTGAGCAATAGTTTGTAACTGCTGACAAGTGGGCACATAACATTGTACAACTTTTAAATACATATATACTCTACTAGTTGCATCAAACTTTATGAGTGGCAGATTAAACCATTGCAAATAGCAATTGTCAATTACGTTTCTGACATCTAAATTGATTTTGACTTATTTAAAACTAAAAAAAAAGTTTACTGGAAGCAGATTGTCCTTTGTACCATAGTTAAGCTTTGTAACAATGTAAGCCTATCATATATGAGGAACAAAAATCTCATCAGAATTTTTACAGCCCATATCTGTTATGAATGCATGAGGATCTTTTAGAAGTACAGTTATCCATTGTAGTTACCAAGTGATGATTCATTAGGCTGCAGTTCTGTACCCTGGATGGAAACCCAATGTTTTACTGTAGTGACCATGGCCACGGAGTACCAAAACTTAAATCACAACATTTCTCAAAGCCTTTCTGGACTCCCTGTGATCACTTGTGCTCCCACCCACCCGGGTTCAAAGACCACAGGTTGAGAACCATATTCAGCTTCCTGAATTGCCTACCAGGCCATTGACTGTGAAGAAGGTAACATCAGCTGCTGATTATCTTGGAACAAAGCAAAACAAAACAAAATAAAACAATGCTTCCAATCCTATTGTAGATGTAGATGATAATTAGGATATTTTTTAACATTTGTTAACTTCAAGGTAATTCACTGAAGTACTGCATAAATGTCACATAAACTCACAACAAGTAAAGGACATAGAACAAAGAATAACAATTTAAAGGTACTTTGGAGGTCTTTTAGTCCAATCCCCTTGCTCAAGTAGGAGACCCTACATCATTTTGGACAAATGATTGTCATGGCCTATCCTATCTCATCTTGAAAATTTCTAGTGATGGAGCACCCAGAACTTATGAAGGCAAGCCATTCCACTGATTAATTGTTCTCACTGTCAGAAAATTTCTCCTTAATTCTAGGTTGGATATCTCTTTAATGATCTTCCACCTATTATTCCATGTCCTGCCCTCAAGTGCTTTGGAGAATAGGTTGACCTCATTCTGCTTTGGCTATATTTTATGTCTATTTTCTGAATATGGAAAATAAAATTACACTATACTATTTTTGGATAGGGATAAAAGATGAATATATTCAAGATGCGCTATTCAAGATTTTGTCTTATGTGTGGCAAGTTTTACTCACAGTGCTTTGGAGAAAAAATACTGCTACATTTTATTACCACAATACAGAAAAAAATCTCTGCACATTGATTTGAATGTTAATTACATTTCTCCAATAAACCAGAAGCCAAAATAATTACACTGTACATTGTGCCTGTTCTGATATGTACAATGTTCATGTAGAATATTTTCCTTAGCTTGTATACAGGTAGTTCTCGGGTTTTGACCACAATTGAGCAAAATTTATGTTGCTAAGTAAAACATTTGTTAAGTTTGACCCACTTTATGACTTCTCTTGCCACAATTGTTAAGTAAAGCACTGCATTTGTGAAGTTAATCATCTGGTGGTTAAGCAAACCTGGCTTCCCCATTGGCTTTGCTTGCCAGAAAGCTGCAAAAGGGGATCCCATGACACCAGGAGACTGCAACTGTCAAAAGTATGAGTCAGTTGCCAATCCTCTGAACTTTGAGCATGTGACCATGGGGATGCTGCAATGGCCATAAGTGTGAAAAATGGTCATGTCACTTTTTCCAGTGCAGTTGTAACTTTGAACGGTCACTAAATGAACTGTTGCAAGTGGAGGGCTACCTGTATAATTGTGCAGTAATAATCACCTGCATCTTCTGATAACAGGAATCTAACTTTTCCAACCATATTAATTCTATTTTTTAATTTACCTTGTTGTAGTAGGGTTGAACTTTTCCTCTTTTTCTACCTCTTTTGTCTGTACTAGAGGATTTTCAATTATGACTGTGATTTAAAAAATTCAAATAACAGTTTACAAGTGGACCAATATACCTACAAACCAGTCCTAACCATTTGCCCTATAAGTAGAATCTACAGAGTGAGTGATTTGAATTATATCCTACTTTTCAGTCAGAAAAATGGTTAGTAAAAGAAAATAAAAGAAGCAGGCTGTGTGCACCACATCATAACATCTGGCACACGTATCTCCTGCCTGCAACACTGCAGCTCCTTAAATCAAGCATATCTTTTCTCAGGATTATACTACATCCTGTATGCAGAAGGCAGCTGTCCTGTCCTGGAAAGATGCTGCACCTTTAATGATATACAGATACATGCTATGTTTGTGCTGCATAGTATCTTTTTACCTTGGAATACAAAATAATGTAGAAAGTGAAAAGCAGCATGATTGAAGTATAGGCTTTTTAACTGCACATGCTTTTTAGAAATACTTTAAAATTTAGAAGATTTAGTTTACCAATTTCTGTCCAATAGTAACTTTGCACAGATTATACCAATTAAATCAGGAATGGGTAAACTGTACCTTTTATCTACCAATTAAATCAAGAATGGGTAAACTGTACCTTTTATCTACTTTTAACTCAATATGGAACCCCTTCAATATGGGGCAACCCTGTTCATGCTTTCCTTAGGCTCATATCAGCTATCAACAGTATTGAAAAATTAGGATAAGTATAAGGACAACCATATTAATAGAGTTCACTGAAGATGTGACATCTCTGGCTGATCTTTGAACAACTAAAATGATTCAGGTTAGAGTAAGAATTTTGAATTTCCCCTTGTAGTGATTCCAATACAAATAAAATTTGGTAAGGAGAGAGATCTTATCTTTGAACAATCCCATCCTCAAAATATCTGCCGACATGAGAAAATGGCATTTTTTTTTTTCTGAATTAAGTTTATCTCTCCTGGTTTAATTGTTCAAATGAAAGAGAGAGAATATCATAAAGATGCTCTGAAACCAGGTTTAATTCCTGGTGACTGCAGGAACCACATCCATGCAGTTTTCTTAGCCACCACAAGGATGTGATTTGCCATTAGTGCTGTTTGTCATTTTCTTAAAAAAATAAAACCACTCTAACCTACAGCCTTGGGGGTTGTTGCGGAATTCAAGTATTAACTAAATCTAGCCTGACTTAGGTTTTTGTGACCAGCTAAGATAAACTAAGTGTGGAATAGCTTTTATTCAACCTTATAGAAAATTAGGCAGAGCTGACAGTGATCTTAATATATGCATGAAATAATTGCCAGAAATAATAAAAAATAATATTAAATTGTATTTCAAATCTCCAGATTCACATAATAAAATTTTATTGAGAAGCACTGGGGATGTTTTAAAGATTCATTTATTATAGTGGAAATAATTAGATGAAAGAAAGGCTGTGCAACATATAATACCATGTATGTATTTTATTCAAAAATAATTCCCATTATGTCAATGGGAATTACTAGACTATTTCCACATTCACCATAGGGGATGACTCCAATTATTTCTAAAGTTGTGAAACATTTTAGAAGAATAAAAACATAGCATAATGATCTAAGAAGGAATGTGAGAAATTATGTTCTAAGTTTATATGTCTTCATGACAGCTTCACTAATCAGAATATGTGAATATGACTTCTTTCAATCAGTCTAACTGAAAAAATTGGTTCCAATTAAAGAGTTCTGTAATTCCTTGAAGTAAAACACACTAAGATCACAGCCACATTATATTGCTTTAAGGAAGAGAAAAACATATTGAAATATGTTCAGAATAAATTCCAGCTTACCACAATCACCAAGTCTAAAACTTTCTGAAAGTGATTTAATATAGTCCTCTCTTCCCCAGGAATTCACATTTATGAACCATGATGGGGAATCGCGAATGGTAAAACAAAAAGTATATCGTTCTGATCCAATATCTGCAGAGAGGGGTATATTTTAAAAAGCCATTTAAAATTTGAATTTGGTGTGAGACACATAATACTGTATATAGATGATATTTTGTCTGCTATTACAAAACTTAAACCATGCCATAAATAATGTTTTTGAATCAATTATCAGACTGAATTCTGGGGCCTGACATCTGTACCAGACACTGGTTGCTTGTGTGAACTGTCAGCACTTCAGTTTCAGAAGTCCATTCTATTATATATAAACACATAGTATATCAGAAAGCAGGGAAATTAAGATACAAGCAGCAGGAGCAAAGAAGAGGAAATGCTACACAGTCCCTGTATAACCACAAGGTTATAGGTAGTCCTTGTATAACCACAATTGAGCCCAAAATTTATGTTGCCAAGTGAGAAATTTGTTCAGTGAGTTTTGCTCCATTTTATGACTTGTCTTGCCACACTGGTTAAGTGAATCACTGCAGCTGTTAAATTAGTAACACACACGTTAAGTGAATCTGGTTTTCCTACTGAATTTGCTTGTCAGAAGGTTGCAAAAGGGAATCATATGACACCGGGGCACTGCAATTGTCATAAATGTGAGTTAGTCACCAGATGTTTGAATGTAAATCACATGACCATGGGGATGATGCAACAGTCATAAGTGTGAAAAATAGTCATAAGTCACTTTTTTCAGTGTCACTGTAACTTTGAACGGTCACTAAGCGAGCTGTTATAAGTTGATGACTACCTGTACTATAAATGTTGTGGATGAGAAATTACTGGTATATACAATGAAAATATTGCAGAGCAATCTCATTCATACCACCAGAGGTCATTATATTTTTAAAACTTTCTCTGGAACGGGAACAAAAAGTTTAGGAAAAGAAACCAGTCTGAGCTTTAGTATTGAATCTTATATTGAATAAATATTTGGCCTATATTCATTGCTTCAAAAATAGGGAAAGGCCCAATGCTAAGGAACTAAGGAACAGGTAAGTATCCTTAAGAGTACTGAGAGACACATCAACAAAAATGATGGATATAGGGGAAACTTGCTCCCCTTAACTTCTTATCACCAGTTGAATCATAGGGTTGGAAGGGACCTTGGAGATCTTCTAGTCCAACCCCCTGCCCAAGGCAGGAGACATTATTCCATCTCAGACAAATTGTCCAATCTTTTCTTGAGAACTTCCAGCAGTGGAGCACTCACAACTCTGATAAGGCAAGCTGTTCCATTGATTAATTGTTCTCATTATTTCCAGGTTGGATCTCCTTCTGATAGGTTTCTACCCATTGCTTCTTGTTTTATCTTCAAGTGAATAAGATGACCCCTATGTACCAGAAAACAGCTATCATGTCATCCCTAATCCTTCTCTTCATTGGGCTACACATATCTAACTCCTTTCACATTTCAGTTTAGCCTCCAGATCCCTTATCCTCTTTGTTGCTCTTCTCAGCATCCTTTCTAGGACCTCAGCATCTTGTTTTGTATCTTGGTGACCAGAATTGGACACGGTATCCCAAGTGTGGCCTCATTAATTAATATATTATAAGAAGAGCCGTGGTGGCTCAGTGGTTAGAATGCATTACTGCAGGCTACTTCTGCTGATTGCCAGCTGCCAGCAGTTCAATCCTGGCTGGTTTAAGGTTGAGATTCAGCCTTCTGTCCTTCTGAGGTGGATAAAATGAGGAGCCAGATTGTTGGGGGCAATAGGCTCACTCTTTAAACTGCTTAGAGGGAGCTGTAAAGCACTGTGAAGTGGAATATAAGTTAAGTCCTATTGTTATAGAATGGTACTATCCCTTCTTATGATCTTATATAACTTGTGCAAAGTGTACCTGTGAAATAGCTATTGTCATTTCAACATAGTTTGTACAGAAAAGATTGCACCAATTTTTTTTTTTAAATTAGTCAAGACACTGACAGAAAGATAGAACCTGGGAAACTAAGAATAAGATACTTAAAACCCACTTTACTTTTTCTGTCCGGAAAACCTTTGGCATCTGTTTTCCCAATCACCACACCAATTATACTCTGAAAAAAAAAAAGAGATTGCAGAATATATACATCAAATACAGATGTACAGGATGGATTTCTTTTCACAGATTCTCTATATTCCTTCATTAATTAAAAGCATGTTTTAAGTATTTTAACATACTTAACAGAAACATTAATTTGTTAACAGAAGTCATTCTTGCAATATACAAAAATGTGTGCAAAATAATAAGGAATAGTATTATTATGAATAATAAGAAATAGTAATTTAAGGAACCCCTTTTAATGGCAGTGAATGAATAATAGAAATGATGATGGCACTAATTAAGGGGGGAAAACTGTCCAGTTAATAAAGGCTTGTAGTTTTTTGTACATTCCAGGAAGTAATAGTGGGTGGCCCTAATTCTTCATATGTTTAATATAAGTCACATTTTATTTTGCTTCCATGAGCTCTCAAGAATGGATTATTTCAAGGACCAACTTCCTATTATATTCAAGCATGTATAAATCAACCAAAAAAGCCATATCTTTCTAAGTAAAAGCAGCTTCTAAGAGTGCATGTGTGAACAGATGAATATCCAAATTAGAGGAACAACGTTTCTATTTTCATTTATGAATGACATTCTGAGCTCATTATTTAATCAATTTTACTTTGTTGTCCAACTGCAGAAGGATTCATGTAAGTAAATATATGCAGTTGTTACAAGTATGTCATAGAAATAAAAAGTTTCAAATAATTAAACTATCAATAATTTTGTCTTAATTTCTAGCACTGGTAAACACAATTAAAAAGTACCAAAAATAGTTTCTTAAATTTCTGCGATCATTTTAGTCACTAGGTGGGGCAAAGAAACAATTCCTGCATTTATCTGGATGAGTTCATTCAGAATATCTGTGTAATAAAATATAATTTCCTCAAAGTATCCAAAAGTTTGCTTTTTAAAACATATTCTATTAATCTACTTTCAAAATGTTTAGTTTCCTACTCACAGTAATTTAATTAGATGGCAACATATCCTGTGCATAATTCTACTGATAATAAAAGAACTGGTTCCTGGAATCCAAAATGTCATTTAATGCCTTAGGACTTACAACAATATTTACTTCAAAGACTTCTTAAATTTTATCTTTACGAAATTATTTAGTCTCTTTTAACCAAGCAAAACTCCATAATTCAAAATTAAAAGCATGAGATCTATTCCTAAATCTTTTGTATATATCTTTAATTTTGAGTGAATGATTTCCAAATGTGTACAATTGGGATTGTAGCCACACTGTTCAGCTAATCAAGGGGAAAAGAAAAAAACTTGTGTCCATTTGCCAAGCAACTCTTTGTTGTTTTTCTTTTCTGTCTTCAAGTAACATTATTTAGAGTATTGGATACAATATTTGCATAATTTGAAACAGTGACTTAGTGACCCAATTATATATTATTTCTTTGAAGTAATGTTTTACAATATAGTTTTCTGGAGCTAGTTGTTTGCTTTTAAGGAAACACATACATTTACACATACCTATATCTAACTATTTGCTACTAACTTCCTAAAAGATGAACGTCTCAATGCTAATAAAAAAAAATTTTACAGACTGAAAGCAAAATTTGTTTACCAAGTCAAATGACAAAAAATAGGTATTTTTTCTAATACTAAATCTCTTCTCATTGCTGTAAAATAAATAAACTCTTCTGGACAAATATAGCTGACCCATCAGTTAATACTTTGGAAATGTTTCTGTGATTACAATGTGGTAACAACCCAGGTTAGAAATCAGGAAACTATGAATTCTAGTTTCACCTTAGGCATGAAAGTCAGCTAGGTGACTTTGGGCCAGTAACTCTCTCTCAGCCCAACTCACTTCACAGGGTTGTTGTAGTAGGGAAAATATGAAAAGGAGGGAGTATTAGATATGCTCACTACCTTGACATAGGGCACAAAGAAAAACAAAAGGAAGTGATACTAATGTTACAAGAAAGAAACCTAATAAGAGATAATGCAAATACAAAGTGCAAATGCAAAAAGTGTTTCACCATTACAGTATTCTTCTTTATATGAGAGTCCAGAAATTTATTTGGAAAAATTATTATTTATATAAACATAATTTACCAAAGATTACAGAGAATCAGTAATTTTGAATGTACCTGTAAGAATAAGAGAAGTTTGTAAACTTATTAAAAAGACTAAAATCAGAAAGGCACCTGGGCCAGATGGTCTGACAACTTATTAGGTTTTGAGGATTTAATTTTGCAACCTTAACAACAAATAATGGTTGTCTATTTTAGAGAATGGAAAGATTCCTGACACTTGGAAAGAAGCAAATATAGGATTCATACATAAAGAATCCCACGACCTGACTTTAATAAGAAATTATCACCCAGTATCTTTATTGAATCATGACTATAAGTTGTTTATACAATGATTTTGGATGAATGATTGAAAATAATTTTATAGGACTTTATTCATCAAGATCAATGTGAGCTGTAACCTAAAGGAAAATTACAAGACAATATTAGAAATATATTGAATATTGGATGCATTGAATATTTGGATCAACATAATGAAAACCAAATTGCACTGATTTTTTTTAGATTAACTAAGATTTTTGATAATTTGAATTGAATTTTCTTCTTTAGAGTTCAGGAAGGTATGAATGTTGGAGATTTTTTATTAAATACATAAGATTGATTTTCACCTCATAAAAAGCCCAAATAATTGTTAATGGAGAATTAACAAAAAAAAAAACTTCGTGAGATTCAAAAAAGGAGAAGACAAAAATTGCTTGCTGTCTCCATTCTTGTTCACTTTAGTTATTCAGGTAACAGAACAGAGTGATAAGATAAGAGAATAGTGGGAATAAAAATTAACAAAATAAACTTGTAAGGGCATTTGCCAAAGACCTAGCTGTAGCGTTTGGAAGATTTATTAGAGACATTAATGGGAAAATTAAATAGACTTACTAGTAAATTCAGATAGAATTGTTGGAAAAACAATTTTAAGATTGAGAAAAAAGTAAAATATTTTAGCATTATTAAATGGATTTTAAAAAACATTTTATTAGGTTTAGTGCCACACTGAGAATATGGAATAGATATAAGGCTGTACTCAAAAATACATTTCACAGAAGAGAAACAAAAGGCAAAAGAAAATGGTTAATACACCAGAATCATTGTATAAAATTAAGTCAAGATAGCAATTAATGGCAGGATATAGTTGTCAATGGTTTTTCCATTTACAGTTATTAGAAAGATTTAAAATGGATTAAAAGACATGGTACAAAGCAAAGTAAGACATAATTTGAAATGCAATTGAATGCTGATTAGGAACATGTGATTACTAAAATATATGAACTTTTATTGAAATTTAAAATGGAACAACAGGTTAAAATGTATGACAAAATGTGCTAAGAATTTTGCTTATAATATACAGATGGCTCAATAGGAAAATATGTGGTCAATGGAGTTGAAATTTATATTTTGATCTTAAAGATAATTTTTATGAAATGATGTATTGTTGGTATATGATACCAGAGAAATCTAGAATGTACTTCAAATGTGAAGCTGGTGGATGCAATTAGAAAACAGTCATGGAAAATTATCTCATTCTATGATTATTACAGCAAGACTCATATGCATACATATGGAAAGTTTTGACATTACCCAGTATGGAGGGTTGGTGAAACTGACAAAACTTGCTGAGGTGGCTAAACTGACTGATTTGAGAAAAGTCATAACTGACATTCTGTGGTTTTTTCCCCAAACCCCAAAAACTTTAACCTTAGACTGTCTACTATTGACCTCACCCTTTTCCTAAGAGGTCTGTAGGGGCCGTGCCTACCAACGTGCCTACTGTCCCTGTCCTATTGTTTCTTATTTTTCTTATATGTATCCATTTCATGTATCCATAACTATGTTTATACTTATATCTGTTATCTTATAATTGCTTGACAAAATAAATAAAATAAAATAAAATAAAAAACATTCACTGTCTAAAATGGCATAGAATTTTTTCTGATGTTTTGAAAACTCAGGCACAAGCAGGCTATCACGTTTAACCATTTTATAATTTATTTCAAATATGTACTAATTTCATTTTTATTAACCAAGGATGCGGGTCAAACATGGAAAGCAAACCCAGCCATACTTCCATAAAACTGCATAATTTAACTTAGTCCAATCATCCTAGTTGATTGTAATATCCATTCTCTTTCGCCAGAAATATCAGTTTTCAGTTTCAGTACGAGACACAGGAATATTTTGTGTCTAATAATTCTGCCAATGCTATGAGCACATGAAGATAAACCAATTACATATTGTTATAACAGAATGAACTTATATACAGTTTCATCGGCGAACAAAATATTGTTTTGGTACTTAGACCTACGGGATGAGCAAGGCTCGGATGCAGATCTGAAATAGTTACGATATTTTGTGATGAAATGGAATATGCCATTCTTTTTACCTGAAATTAGAGAAAGGTAAGTCAGAATGTCCTTTTAAAAACAGATTCATTTATTTATATTATTTAATGTATTAAAATATTCCTAAAACTTTTGTTTTTAGGAACAACGCTGGACATATTAAGATTAGATATATGGAACTACTGCATGGGCTGAGGAAGAAAATACAATTCGGGCTTCTAATAAAAGGATTTATAGTTGTATATTTCATGAATTGTTTTAATGTGACTTAGTTCATTTTGAGTTAGCACATTTGCATGATTTGTACATGATGTATGGCTTTGCATATTAATTGAAGCAAACTTTTACATGGCTCAAACAAGACTTATAGGACATATAAGTGAATCAATTCTGTCCCACAAATCATAGTTTACCTATCACACACATACCAAGTTCAGACAACACATTGTGCCAAGGGCTTAGTACAATTGTTGCTGTTAAAAAATAGAAAAGTGTGTGGTATACATTTTAAATATATATTTTTAAATGCAGTTATGCTATACTTTTGTGCTTTGAAGGAGAAATCTCTTGGAGATTGAGGTAAATCCCTCACGAGAACAAAACCCTTTGAATTATATTGATTTTAATTTTTAATTTTTTATTGCCATGCTTGATAGTTTTAATTCTTGTACTGTTCTCTTTTGGCTTGGCATAAACAAGATACAAATGGTGCACCAATGGTTGGAAAGTTGGTTCTTATTGCGGTTGGTTAGTTTTTAAATTCTTTCTATTTGTAGGCAACTATTGAAAATTGATCCGTATAGAAAAAAAGCAGCATAAGAAAGAGGCATCCTTGTCATGCAAAATGGTGGGGCTTTATGAGGAAGCTCTTTTCTATAGAGTTCTCTGTCAATGTATTTTTCAATTTACAATATTTGAGTTATGGTGTAACAGAACTCAAATGTAGTAAATGTAAAATGGCCAGTGTGGCAAGAGTGTGGCGCAGTGCGTATTTTATTTTACTTTAATTTAGCGCACCCCCCCCCGCCCCAAGTGTAAGGACTACAGCACCCACAATCTCCAGCCTGCCTCGCCAAAGACAGCGGGGAATTTGAGGAATTGTCTCTCCATTGCATTTGGCTGACAATAAAGTAGGAAAGGAGGCCACAAGCCACCATTGGCCTGAGGTGTTCTTGAAAACCATTATCGCTTGTGGCGAGGTACCGCCATTTCCCGCTCACAAAACATGGACGTATTTGTCCAATTTCCAGAGTTACAAAAAGAAAAAGGCTCGGTCTCTTATTTATGTTTGCAGCTTTTCCAACAATGAGAAATATGGGGTTTGAATAACGTGCGTAAAGAAAACATTGTATTTTTTAAACAGTTCCTTTAAAAAAAAAGAAGCCAAGGCACACGCGAACCAATAAACCGCCTCAGAGCGCCAACTCTCCTCATCGCAATTGGCGGAGGGCGGGAAAAAAAAAAAAGCAAAAGCAGCTCTTCGTGCGCACGTGCGCCAATCCGAAACGCTAGATTGGCACCGCGCAGGCGCGCTTTCTCTTTTCTCCCCGCGACTCCCGAAGGGGCCCGCGGGCAGTTGCGGCGCCCCCTACCGGACGCGATTTTAAAGAATGGCTGAGCCTTTGCGGGAAATACGATTCGCCATCCTTGCTGGCTCTCGAGAAATTCGAGTTTAGAACTTTTGTGGAAGGAAGTTCGGTGGGTTCGCACAGCGTGCCAAACCCTAAACCTGGGACAACCAGAAACAACGATTGTGCCCCCCTAAGAATACAAGAGCAACCCTGTGCGGGTTGCAAAAATTTGGATGGCAAACAGTGGTGATCATGAACGTTGAGAACAAGCGTACTGTGGCTTGGACAGGGCAGGTACCTTGGAGGTCTTCTAGTCCAGTCCCCTTCTCAAGCAGGAGAACCTATACCATTTCAAACAAGTAGCTGTCCAGTCTCTTCTTAAAACCTCCAGTGATGGAGCCCCCACAACTTTTGAAGGCAAAGCTGTTCCACTGGTTGATTGTCCTCACTGTCAAGAAGTTTCTCCTTAATTCCAGATTGCTTCTCTCTTTGATTAGTTTCCATCCCTTGTTTCTTGTCCTGCCTTCAAGGGTTTTGGAAAATAGGTTGACCTGCTTTTCTTTGAGGCAGCCCCTCAAATGCTATCCTGTTATTCTTTTCTTTAGACTAGCCAAACCCAAATCCTGCAGCCGCAGCCGTTCTTCATATGGTTTAGTCTCCAGGCCTTTGATCCTCTTAGTTGCTCTTCTCTGAACTTTTTCCAAAGTCTCATCATCTGAGTTGATCTCTTTTTAATGCTAATCACTCTAGATGAGTTCAAGTCGCCAGGGCCAGATGGATGCACTCCAGAGTTCTGAAGAAGCTGGCAGAGGTGATCTTGAAAAACCACTTGAACAGATAGTTCAGAATTGCTGGAGCATGGGGTAGGATTGCCAGAGGACTGGAAAAAAGCTGATGTGGTTCCAATCTACACAAAGGGAGTAAAATGTGGATCCAAGAAACTACTGACCAATCAGCCTGAAATCAATACCTGGGGAGATCCTGGAAAAGATAACCAAGCAGTGCAACGGGAGCATCTGGAGACAAATAAGACAATTACTAGAAGCCAACCTGGGTTTGGCAAAAACATATCAAGCCAGACAAACCTTAATGCCTTCTTTGAAAAAGTGACTAAATTAGTGCATAAGAGAAATGCTGTGGATACCCAAATCCCCAACCAGAACCTAGCAGAATACCCAAATCCTGCAACCAGTATCCAAGCTTTTCAGTCTGTCCACAAACATTGCGACTAAGATGAGGTAACATAGTTTTTCCTCCATGTTTTGGCTGCTTTTTAGTGGCTGGGTTTTTCCACTCAGTGTAGTGTTTCTCAACCTTGGCCACTTTAAGATGGGTAGACTTCAACTCACAGCATGCCCCAGCCTGCTTTGGAAGGAAGCAATGACAAACCACATCTGGAAAAAAAAACCTTGCCAAGAAAACTGCAGGAATTTGTCCAGGTGGTCTCCAAAAATTACAAAGAAGGAAATGAAGTGTTTTATAAGTATTGTTAATTACATTGAAAAAAGTGGCCTAAAATGAATGCTTGTTTTACTGCCTTAGTTAGATTAGAATAGGGGGAGTTAGAACAATTAATAAGTGGAATGCAAGTTGTCTCCAGAAGTTGTAGGTGCTCCAACACTGGAGGATTTTAAGAAGAAATTGGACTACCATTGGTCTGAAATAGGGTTTTCTACCTGAGCTAGAAGACCTCCAAGGTCCCTGCCAACTCTGTTATTCTGTTATCCAGCTGCATCGTGCATCAAGTCTAATGTTTTCATATAGTTTATTGAAAAGTAGCAAGAGGTGCTTGTTGTTGGGACTCCTTAAACTTTGCCCAATTTCAGATCAAGTTGAAGACAACCTTATAAATGGTTCAGTGTAATCTTAGCAAACATGAAGCAAACACAAGCCAAAGATCAGGAGCAACAATCAAGAAATAAAGACTATTTGTGCATTAAATGGATTATTTTTCATTGCTATGTGAGGAGTCATTCTCTGAGCGTTATTTTAAGTTCCACTGTGTTCAATGGCTATTACCCCTTAGTAAATCTGTTGTAGGACATTTAATGACAGGTGTGTTGGAGAATGCTGAGAGCCAGGTTCAAATTGCTTAGCAAAGTTATTGATGTGAGGGCAAATGACTCTTCTGAAACCTCTAAGAAAGTTGCAAAAAATTTTATCAATAGCTACAATTGTTACAGGGTTTCTGATTCCTTCTTTCCTATTGCTAACTGTTAACTGTTTTAGAGTTTTCTCATGTTTTTTATTCTTTTTTTAATTTATTATATTGCTAGTCTTTTTCTTGTGTATGGTCTGGGACTGAGAAAATAAACTGATTTGAATGTAGTTTCACAATTTTTTATTGACTTCTACTTAAACACAGTGGAATAATGAGATTTTGAAAACAGCATACTTTTTAGATAAAGAAGCACTCGAAGACTAAAGCATTGTTTTATAATACTATTTTAAGACAACATGTACTCTGGGCAAAAAAATCTATTGAATAATTAAACACTTTTCTTGACAATAAAATAAAGTTCTGTATAAAAAGAAAACCTAAGTGCTTGGCTGAGAAACTACCAAGAAATCACAGAACTGGAAGTTAACAGAGTAAGTCTTGTAGTCCAATCTCTGTTTCAAGCAGGAGATGCTGTACCATTTCAGATAAATGGATATCCAATCTCTTCTTAAAAACTTCCAATGTTCACAACTTCTGGGGGCAATTGTTCTGTCAAGAAATTCCTCCTTACTTCCAGATTGGATCTTTTCTTGATTAGCTTCCATCCATTGTTTCTTGTCTGGCCTTCTGGTGCTTTGGAGAATAGCTTGACTCCCTCTTCTTTGGGGCAGCCCCTCAGATATTGGAAGACTGCTATCATGTCACCCATAGTCCTTCGTTTCATTAAACTAAACATATCCAATTCCAGCAACCAATCTTTATATGTTACACTAGGTTACACAGGTTAGAAAAAAAAACATGTAATGAAAATAACAGCATGATTTAAAAAAGTCTCCAGGAATTATAGTACATATCATCATCATCATCATCTCCATCTCCCCTCATTACAAGCATATACTCCAACTGTAACCCTTCCTCATAAAAGGGTTCCTCAACCTCTGATCATTTTAGGTGGCTATACATTTAGATGCCTAATTAGTGCACTGGCCTAGAAGTTCAGCTCTCACCTCACAATCAGGAGGCTGTGAGTTTGATCCTAGGTAAAGGCAGATATTTCTCTCTCTGGGCACAATGAGAATATATCTGCTGGGGAAAAAAACCCTCCACATTGGTGACAGGAAGGGCATCTGGCCAGTAAACACTCAGCTCCATTCAGTTGCCCAGATTCCACCCCTCAAGAGAGTATGGGGTCATAAAAAGGAGATTATGATGATGATACATGTAGATACCTAAAATCTCTTCTGAAATGCAATGACCAAAAACTGCATACAGTGATCAAATGCAAACAGAATTGTTAAGTTAACATTGTTCCTTCAAGTTTGTATACAAGGATGTCAGAAGCTTTGTATTCTGAGTCGACGCAGGAGGAAAAAGGAAGGAAGAACACAACAGCCCCAAACTGTGCAATGTGGAAACATTTAGTGTTTCATTGGGGAGGAAAAAAACTCCTATGTCTTGCTTTACTCTGAATATCTGTTTTCCCCCATCCGTAGCAGAGCTACATAAGCCCATTTACTTCTAGAGTTGTCTTCCAACCAGATAGCAAAAACAGACTGGAAGATGATGCTATCTGGCCTTGGAAATCTCTTCCAATTACTGCAAATTTTCATCTTTTGTCGGAAGAGTCCACACAAGGGAGACTCAAGTTTCCTGTATTTGTTTTCAACTCGCCAGCCTCTATTCAGGAGAAAAGAAAAGGCACAGATCAAATTACTGACATATGTCATTCTTCCGGATGTGCTTTTATATTTTTTTTTGTCTTCTGTCTATTACTTAGTTTCGGCTGCACATAGTGTATAGTTTCCATGGGTTTTGTTTTTTTCCTGACACCAATATGGATTGAATTATCATGAAAAAGCTTATTCAGAAAAGAGGAGGCAGACGTAAAAAGAAAGGATGAATCATGTGGTTGTCTGATTAACGTCTTTCTTTCCATTTGGGGAAAAAAAATCAAGCAAAGATTTGTACTACACATCTAGTACAGAAATGGGTGTTTCCTATATCAGGTTTTGGAGTGCTTTTGCCAGGGCCATACCCTCAAATCAGGCAGTGATCAGAATCAAGGAGGGATGAATCATTATTGCCCAAATTCATTTATTCCTCTGATTTAAATTCCATCTTCCGAAGGGGGTGGAAAAGGGTGGATTGAAGATGGCTTCATGAAAATTGCAGCCAACGACTACAGTGGAATGAAGAACCAGCAAGTAGATCAGGAAAGGAAAAGATCTTGAGATCATTTACTCCAGATAGTTGTTCCTTGTGAAGAGATTATAGATTATTTATAGAGTAATAGAATTGGACAGGATCTTGTAAGCAATCTAATCCAACCCCCTGCCCAAGCAGGAGACCTTATTGCAAGGCACAATCTCTGGAGGGTTTTGTGTTCTGGAAAATAGAAAAGATATGGGGAAAAGTGTGGGAGGAGAAGCAGTAAGAAACAGGTGCATGAAATAAAGAAATACAGAAATAGTAAAATGTTGAAAAGAAATTGTTTTTTCAGAGATGATGGTTGATGAATTAAAAAGGGGATTCTGCAGGGTGACAAGGGGTAATAAGAATATTTCTGCAATTAAAAATATTTAGAAAATAGGGTAATACAGATACTGATAACTCTTAATCAAGGGGGAAAAATATGCTGCGGAATCCAAATGAAAAGATGTAATGATTATTATTGTAACTTCTTAAAAATAATGGTTTATTGGGAATCAAGATGAGGGAATAAAGGTGTATTTTAATCATTGAGGTGTCACACTCAAAACAGTAAAAGGGGGGAAACCTATACTTTTTTTTTTTTAGTGTTAAAATTTGTATTAATCTAGAATTTATAAAAAGAATGTGTAATGGAAAGGGAATATGACAGACTAAAGAACCAACTAAATTAATAAGTTAATATAGACTATTAAAAACAAGGAGAGACATTGGTAACTACTACTACTACTACTACTTATTATTATTATTATTATTATTATTATTATTATTATTATTAGGCAAACACATATTGTTTATCTTTATTTTTAAAATAAATATTAAAGGATTATATTTGAAATAATTGAAATGAAACAAAAAGATGTTTCACTTGAGATTCATGAAAGAGGCTAGAATTAATGTGTTTGTTTCTCTCCTTACTGAAAATTTGGAATGGAAAAGGTAATAATAGAATTAAGTATGCATATATGAATAATGTATAATTGCTGTCATATTTGTATGTAAAGGTGATGACCCAGAAATACGTTGTCCACTAAAAAGAGATTTTTTGTTTTTAATGTGAAAAACTGAATAAAATTTGTTTAAAAAAAAGGATGAAGGAAAAGAAGGAAGGGCTGATATGCTGAGAGTGCAATTGTTTTATACCCTGTGTTGGGATTTGAATTTGAGCTTGTGTTCTGATTGGTTGTCAGACTCCCATGGGGCCACGCAGGGGCAACTCTGTAGGCTGTCCTGAGTCCCAGGCTTGGTTGAGCCTTTGCTGGATGATGATGTAATGAAAGGGCTTTGGGCAATTCCTATAACTTTACCTGGTGATCTTTGTTATGTAAAATAGGCTGGCCTAGGTCAGAGTAATGGCCCATTAGCAAAGCTAATGGGGGGGTGCGGCTGAGTTTCTGCCTCGGAAGTGAGTTTCTGCTTCTGAGTTTCTACTTCTCTTTTTAGGGGAAATATTCTGCCTTTTTAATATTTCCTAGGATTATTTCATTTCTCTAGCAGAGGGGTGGGTGATCACTTCCTGCAGTTCCACAGCATGCAGGGAAAAATGGCATTTCCCCTCTGATCATGACACAGCTCTGTTGCTTCTGGAATTGTGAATTTATTTGTAAAGATACTCATTGTGCTCCAGAAATTTGAGAACAGGGATGGCCAATACATTTGTGCTTGGACTGCTTTGTGTTATGAGTCTTTCGGCATGCCTTTTATTTTCCTGCTGCTCCATCTGGCAGGCCTTTCCATCAATTTCTATGTTGTTACAGTGTTAAAAGTTTCATTTTAGTTTTTTTCCCCTCTTTCCTATAGATTTCCTGCCCTCCCAATTCCCTTTCGAGCAGGGGGGGAAAAAATTCAATACAGTGGAAAAGAAGACTAGCCATATCATTGCATTTGACAGGCAGTGGCATTTCAAGCTGGGAAACTTTCTGTGATTGAAAAGGCCCTTCATTTCCTGGCTCCTTTTCAGAGGGCTGAGGGTGGGGTGGGATGGGTAATAGTCAGCCCAGAGGCTTTGATCAGGGGACCGTTTGGGGGGCACGGGGCTGGGATGGACGGGGAAGAGAAGACACCATTTCAACCTGCTTTAAATGAAGAATTTAATCATTGGCAGCAAACCATCCGTCCCGGCTGTCAGACCAAGCAAAGGGAGCCACACCATTTCCTGAGCTATTTTCAGTGCACAAAGAGTCACTGGTGGGAAATTTCTTTTCTTGGATGGATTTCTTTCAGATTTCTATCTGTCTTCCAGTTATAAAAAGAAAGCAAAACAGAGGAAGGAGAAAAGTTTGGGATTAAGGGAATGCTTTAATATGAAAAAAAAAAAAAAAGCTCTTCAGCGGGTTTTAAAGGAAGGTAGCTTGTTCCTGCCACCTGGAAGCACACAGCCTGCACCATTTTTGCTTTCATTAATAATACTTTTGGACTGTCTGAAAATCGACCTTGGGAAAATTACTGGAAGTTTGCAAATGATGCAGCTAAAGAAATGCATTGCAGCAGGGAAAAAAGTGAACTACTTAATTCATTCTTTACACAAAAGAAAAAAAAACCCAACAAAAGTCCAACCTATCAAAAGCAGTACTATAAAACACAGATGAGGGATACAAATCAAAACAAGCAAGAAAACGATAACATGCCATCTTTCTGCTCTAGACAAGTTCAAAGAGATTGGGCTGCCATTTGTCAGCAATGGTATAGGGCCTCCTGCTTGGGCAGGGGGTTGGACTAGATGACCGACAGGGTCCCTTCCAATTCTGTTAATCTGAAATCACCTGGACCTGATGGATGACATTCCAGAGTTCTGAAAGAGTTGGCAGACATGATCTTGGAAGAACTGAACTAGAATAGAATAGAATAGAATAGAATAGAATAGAATAGAATGGAATGGAATGGAATGGAATGGAATGGAATGGAATGGAATAGAATAGAATAGAATAGAATAGAATATTGGAATGAAGAATGGAATGGAAGAAAGAAGAGAAGAATATTGTAATGAAGAGTAGAATAGAATGGAATGGAATATTTGAATGAACAATGGAGTGGAATGGAATGGAATAGAATAGAATATTGGAATAAAGAATAGAAAATAATGGAATATAATAGAATACAACAGAATAGAATATTGGAATGAAGAAGGGAAGGGAAGGGAATAGAATATGGGATAGGATAGGATAGGATAGGATAGGATAGGACAGGAAAGGATAGAATAGAGTAGAATAAGTAATGTAGAATAAAGTAGAATAGGAATAGGAATAGAATAGAAATGAAATAGCATAGCATAGGAATAGAATAGAGTAGGAATAGAATAGAATAGGGAATAGAATAGGGAATAGAATAGAATAGAATAGAATAGAATAGAATAGAATAGAATAGAATAGAATAGAATAGAAGCGACCTTGAAGGTTTCTAAGTGTGAAAAACAGTCATAAGTCATTTTTTTCCAGTGCTGTAGTAACTTTGAATGGTCGCTAAACCAACTGGTGTAGGTCAAGGACTACCTGTATTATATAACAGTGATTCTGTAATCCCTGTGATATCTATTTCTTAACCTGCCCTGCCCTGCCCTGCCCTGCCCTGAAGGGCTGGTGGTTTGGCTGTTGAGTTAGAGCCAAGCCAAACCTCAGCCTTGCTTGGCACGAATGGAAAGAACAGAACAAGGGTAACCCATGCAGCTTCTGTCCAAGCCCCAAAACAACCACTTTGCCAGGGGCAATTAGATGTGGCTTTGATCCCAAATGCTATGTTGGAATGACTGGACTGTGTAGTTAATCCGGATTTATGTTCCTTTACAGTTAAGGACTGATTGCTGCATGAGACTTTGCAGGGCAAGAAACCTCTGTTTAAACAGGTTCCCCTGTAACTTTTTTGCATCAAGCTCTTCGTGCTACTTACGGCATTTGGTTACAGATCTATCTGACTGATGCACAATATACTTTTCTTTCTGTCTTCATAAATCTCTCAGGTAGAGGAAATAAACGATGCATCAATCCAGGAGCTTCACTCATATCTTGTAAAGGATTTGCTCTCAAAGGTGCCCTGGGGAAAATGGATTCCATAGCCCTAACTGATTTCATGCGAAAGGTGAAGGTTCACCTGGGGAAAGAGTAAGTAACATGCCTTACCTGGCTTGTCCCAGTGTTTTTACCCACAAGTGTATTTGTCAAAACAAAATTTGAAAACAAACTCCTGCATTGCTGCAGGCAATAGAGCAAATAAATTTCAGTTGACGCTGTATCAAACAAAAACAAAAAATCCTGCATTTTTTAAAATCAGGGATTATTCATTTTGTGCAAAGGAAATTGGCTTTAAAATCGCTTTAAGATTGTAAAGAGAAGGTGGATTAATTTCTCATGGCTGGCATGTGCTTTTAGTGACGAGATAGGCCAGAGATTCAGGGATATATTTTCAGATTCCATTCCTGTCATTTCCAACAAGGAGGTATTACCTTTATTGTCAAAGTACAACATCTGTACAATGAGATTGGCTCAGCCTCCCCCCAACACAACTCACAGTGAGGACAGAAGTCCCTAACCCAGTCCCAATCTTATTACACTATGTGACACAATGCGCCAGCCCCACAAGTCTATCATACTATGTTGACATTTCTGTTCAGGAGTCTGACAGCTGGCTCTGCTTCTCTATCTCCCACCCGATGGCAGGAGAGTGAAGAAGTGCTGACCAGGGTGTGAGTCGTCCCTGAGAATGTTCCTCACTCTTCTAAGGCAGCAAGCCCTAGCGAGGCCATCTAGTGGTATCAGGGAACAGCCTATGATGTGCTCACCACTCTCTGTAATGTCTTTCTGTTCACGGCTGTCAAGCAAGCATACCACACCGTCATGCAATATGTGAGGACACTTTCTATTGTGGACTGGTAAAAAGAGGTCATCAGTCGTTGTTCCACCTTATTCTTTTGCAAGACCCTAAGGAAATAGAGTCTCTGTTAGGCCTTTCTGGTCACCTAGGCCAGAAACATTCTTGGGAAAAAAAATAGGAGAAAAATTCTCAAGCATCCCCACCATTAGGTGTTGTAGAAAAACCACTCATTTTACAGCATAGGAAAACCGAAAGCTTTTATGGTAGATTTTGACACATCATTGAAAACTTGGAGAGTTTACATATGAGTATGTATAGGTAGATTAGAGATGGACAGTGGTTTGTTGGCTGAAGATCTCACTGAACATTTTTTAGGAGAGTGAATGAAAGTAAACTTTCCTAAAACAAGGCTGTCCTGCTTCTACTGTATATGCCAGTGAAATATTTCTATTTTATTCCTGATATGTGGCCAATTTTGTTTGCAAATGTTAGAGTAATACCATTGCCCTCTTATATAATTTTGGTTGGTTGTTATTGCAATAGCACTTAGACTTATATATTGCTTCACAGTGCTTTAGAGCCCTCTCTAAGCGGTTTACAGAGTCACCCTCTTGCCCCCAACAATCTGGGTCCTCATTTTACCCACCTCAGAAGGAGGGAAGGCTGAGTCAACCTTGAGCCTGGTGAGATTTGAATTGCCAAATTGTTGGCAGCCGACAGTCAGCAAAAGTAGCCCTGCAGTGCTGCATTCTAACTACTGCACCACCAAGGCTCATAGAGCCTTGACTTACAACCTTAAAAAGTAATTCAAGAACAAAAGTAAATCCAATTTTATTTTCTTGTCTCCTTAGTTTAATTCTGAAAGTTCAAACTGTCCAGTCTGGTTTTAAAGAGAATTTTCTGTTCTTTACTCCATAATTAATGGCTTCCTCTGTCTATTTTTGCCGGAAACTGCTTTCCTCGCCACTTTCTTCCAGGGGGGGGTATCAACCCACCAGCCTTTAGTTCTGTCTTTCTCTTTTCCCTGTTCTTTTCAGGTGGCTCCGTTTTTAGCATTTAATTTTTTTTTTAAATTCTCACCTAATTTGGCCACACTTTCTTTTTTCTTCTTTCCACCAGAGACTGCCCCAGCCTTGTAGCGGTTCGTGATGACCGCTTTCCTTTCAAGTGGGCTAGAGAGGCTATCTCTGGATCTACCAGGGATAGTGCAGTATCCCTGGGATCAGCACAGTGTCCTCTCCTTGATCATCTTCCCTCTGAGATGATTTAGGTCCGATAAACCACCAGTTGTCAGGATTTCAATGTCCTCCCTAGGAGGCCATAGGGATTCCGCCATATCGCCACAACGTCAGCTCTGCCTGCCCAGTCCTCTCGCTTATGACTGTCACAGCATCCCTAGGGTCACATGATTAAAAATTTGGGCACTTGGCAATTGGCATGTATTTATGATGGTTGTGGCATACCATCATATGACTACCATCTGTGACATTTCCAACTGGAAATGGGTTGGTTAATGTCTCATCTTCACATAGAAAGCAGACTCACACCCACACAGAAGATGAGACATGACCACAGACCAGAAGCCACACTGCAGCTGCATCACTACCCACTTCAAACCCCTCTGAGCCATACATGAAGCGAACTGACCCCCACCATGAAGATGCAGCACGACCACGAACTCGAAGCCAAACAGCAAGATCACAGCTCACCAGCTCAAACCCTCCAGCAACTAAGACTAACCTGAGCACAATCAAGCCCCCACCTGAACAGAACATGCCTCCAGCCAATCAGAACACAGCCAACCCACCAACCAATCAGAACACAGCCAAACCCCCAACCAATGGGAACACCCCCCCACCCAATCAGAACACAGCCAAGCCCCCACCCAATCAAGTCACACCCCCACTAGCAGTTAAAAGGAAGAAGCAGCTGCAAGCTCACATCACTCTGAGAATCACACACACACACACACACACACACACATATATACATATACACATACACGTATATATATTTGTTTTCTTAATGTTTATGTGTGTGTGTGTGTGTGGTATTTAGCTTTGTTCGGGTATTTTCCCACATCATTATAGTTGTGCTTTTAAAGTTGTAGCAACATTTTGGCAGAATCTCATCTGCCATCATCAGGCTTCTGTATTGTGTTCGTCTGTGAGTCAGGCTTTCACAGCCATTCCTGTTTTAAATTTGGGGCTAGCCTACTGCTGTGCCAGAATGGTTTTTTTTTTTTCGTCCTGATTGGTTGGGAGTCTTGGTCTGTGTTTATTTGTCTTGGAGTTTGCTGTATTCTGCTTGATTGGTATTTCTCATATCTTCTGTCTGTTTTGTAGCTTTTTTGTCTTGATTGGCTGGCAACATTGTGTTTCCTGTATTAGAGGCTTTTAGTGCAGCTTGGCTCTGAGTAAATGGACAGAAAAATAGCAGCCATCCTAAGAAACCCCAAAGATAAAATTGACCTGGAAAACCAAGGCATATATGAAGTCCCCTACGCATCATGCCCTGCTACATACATTGGACAGACCAAGAGAAGAATAAGTACCTGCCTGGATGAACACAAAAATGCAGTAAAAAATCTGGAACACACTTCCTCACTAGTCCAACACATGAAAGCCACAGGTCATAGCATTGATTTCAATGGCACCAAAACCCTAGCCACTATAGAAAACCCCAGCTACAGAATTATCAGAGAAGCCATAGAGATTGAAAAAAGACCTGAAAGCATGAATAGAATAGATGACTCCACTAAACTGTCAATTATCTGGAAGCCTGCACTCTCAAACAAAAAAATCTCCACACCACAAGCCAAGCAAACACCTGGGCACAACAGATCCCCCTGATACCTCCAGCTCAAACACACCCCAACCAGGCACCCAGATGAAACCTAGCTTCCTAATAAATGATAGCCGTCCGTTTACTCGGAGCCAAGCTGCACTAAATACAGGAAACACAATGTTGCCAGCCAATCAAGACAAAAAAAGCTACAAAACAGACAGAAGATATTAGAAACACCAATCAAGCAGAACACAGCAAACTCCAAGACTGATAAACACAGACCAAGACTCCCAACCAATCAGGATGAGGAAAAAACCATTCTGGCACAGCAGTAGGCTAGCCCCAAATTTAAAACTGAAACAACTGTAAAAGTCTGACACACAGACGAACACAATACAGAAGCCTGATGATGGCAGATGAGATTCTGCCAAAACGTTGCTACAACAACTTTAAAAGCACAACTACAATGACGTGGGAAAATACCCGAACAAAACTGAATACCATACATGTAAGTACCTGCGAAAACTTAAGAAAACAAACATATATATATACATACATACATACATACAAACATATATATATACATACATACATACACACACACATATATATATTCATTTTAGGAAGATGAAAAGCCTTTGTTTGGCAAGCAGCAGTGGAAAGGGTTCTGTGCATTCCTCTCCCCCTCTCTTGCATGTGTCATTGCCATATGTAAAATTTGCTGGGAAATCAAAAAAATAAAAGATCAGAGAGAGCTCCCTTGCTTTTTTGCTGGGCAAGAATAGTGCAGGAGGGAGAGATTCAAAGGCCCCTTTGCAGAGAAAGCAGATGTCTCAGTGAGGTATCAGGGAATCCAGAATGGAAGAGAAGACAAAAAGCAGGGAAACAAACACGTATGTATTTTTTTTTTCAAAAAAGGATTCAGAAAAAAAGTAAGCAGGCTTATTTCCCCTCTCTCCCTCCTAAATAAATGTAACCATCCCTTCCCAAAGAAGCAACACATTTTGAGGAAAGCTTAGCAAGCAAATTATGATGGCAAGGTTTTGAATTTGCCTCTTCAAAGCCGAGGGGAGGGGAGGGGAGAGGAGAGGAAAGGAAAGGAGAAGAGAAGAGAAGAGAGGAGAGAAGAGGAGAGAAGAGGAGAAGAGGAGAGGAGAAGAGAAGAGAGAAGAGAGGAGAGAAGAAGAGAGGAGAGAAGAAGAGAAGAGAGGAGAAGAGAAGAGAAGAGAGGAGAGAAGAAGAGAGGAGAGAAGAAGAGAAGAGAGGAGAAGAGAAGAGAGGAGAGGAGAGGAGAGGAGAAGAGAGAAGAGAGAAGGAGAGGAGAAGAGAAGAGAAGAGAGAATAAGAGAAGAGAAGAGAGGAGAGGAGAAGAGAGAAGGAGAGGAGAGGAGAAGAAAGAAGAGGAGAAGAGGAGAGGAGAGGAGAAGAGAAGAGAGAAGAAGAGAGGAGAGAAGAAGAGAAGAGAAGAGAGAAGAGAAGAGAAGAGAAGAGAAGAGAAGAGAAGAGAAGAGAAGAGAAGAGAAGAGAAAAGAAAAGAAAAAATGATTTATAATGCTGTTCTCACTTATGACTGTTGCAGCATCCCCCATGGTAGGTGATAAAAATGTGGATGCTTGGCAACTTTGCAACTGACAACATGTGTACAACAGTGTTCCAGGGGGTCATGTGATCCCCTTTTGCAACCTTCTGACAAGCAAAGTCAATGAGGAAGCCAGATTCACTTAACAACCAGGTTACTAACAATGCGGTGATTCACTTAACTCAGAGGTGGTATTCAGCAGGTTCTGACCAGTTCTGGAGAACCAGTAGCGGAAATTTTGAGTAGTTCGGAGAACCGGCCAATCCCACCTCTGACTGGAGTTTTTACAGTGTCCTTCCCCTGCCCACCAAGCCATGCCCACAGAACCGGTAGTAAAAATATTTGAATCCCATCACTGACTTAACTGTTTCAAAAGAGGTCGCAAAATGGGGCAAAACTCACTTCACAACCATCTGTCTTCCCAACAGAAATTTTGGGCTCAGTTGTGTTTGTAAGCTATCTGTATTTGATTACTGCTTTAAAACCAGATATGTAGCTGTTACAATGACATTTTTTTAAAAAAATTATTTTTATAACAACAAAAAACAAACATATAAAACCTTTCTGTTCCACAGTGTGTCAGTTGGGTACATATTTCTTCATACATAAAATAAAGTTATCATACATATTTAACTTGTATCTTTTATAATCATTCTAATCAGTATTTTATATCTCAAATATCACTTATTCTATTATCCTTAGCTTTATAATTATTGACTTTCAATAATATAGTTCAAATTAATTTTCTTACTCTAACTCATCCATTTATCAATAACAATATATTATCCTATACTTATATAATTCAATTCTTTACTCTTCTATCCAGTCATTCATAAAATAAATTTCAAATTTTATAATAGTCTTTTTCTTCTTGTTCTCTAATCGCCATTGTCAATCTACTCATTTCTGCACATTCCAGTATTTTCTTAATTATCTCCTCCTCTGTTGGAATTTTTTCATTTCTCCAATTTTGTGCAAATACAATCTTAGCTGCTGTTACTATATTGATAATCAAATACATTAACTCTTTGTTATAACCCTCAGGCAAAATTCCCAATAAAAATGTCTCTGGTTTTAAGTCTATAGGTTGTTTTATCATCTTCTCCAGCCACATGTGTATTCTAGTCTAATACTTTTTAGCCTCTGCGCCATGTCCATCACATGTGATAGTATGATCCTGGTACCTTCTGACATTTCCAGCACTTCACTGACTTGTCTTTAAACATCTTAGCAATTCTCCTTGGGGATAGATGCCACCTGCAAAACATCTCATACATATTCTCTTTATAGGCTGTTGACATAGTTAATGTATAATTTCTAGACCATAATATCTGCCATTTATCTAGATCTATTCCATATCCAAAATTTTTCCCCAGGCAATCATTGTTTCTTTTACTTGTTCATCCTCTAATTTCACTTCAATAAATAACCATATAGTTTTTTAATCAATTTTCTTTGGTGCCTGTTAGGATTTTATCTAATTCAGTCAATTCCTTATAAAACCCAGCCATCTTAATGTCTTTTTCATACCTTGTCTGTATTTGCAAATATGAATACCAATTTGTATTTATCCCTTGTAAGTCTAATTCTTGCTTTGTTTTGAGTTCATCCTTTTCATTTAAAATTTCTTCATATCTAATTATATGTTCCTTTTTAAATAGCTGTGGATATGTAAAAACTTCTAATGTTGATAACCAGACTGGTATTTTCAGATAATGATAGTCTCTTATTTTTTCCCATACTGTTAATAAAGCATCTTTATATAATGTCTCCTAAAATATCCATGTGCCTTACTTTCTTTATACCATAAGAATGCATGCCAACCCAATTGTAAATCATGCCCTTCTAATGTTAATAATCTGGCATTTTTCAATACAATCCATTCCTTCATCCACATCAATGTTGTTGCCTGATAATCTAATTCCCAATTGGGTAATTCAAAAACCTCTCTCAACCTTGCATCCTGTAATAATTTTATCTTAATTCTTGCCTTTTCCCCCTGTCAAATAAATTTCATCATCATTTTATTTTAGTTTTCAAAATATTTTTTTTCAGTCTTATTGGAATCGTTTGAAATAAGTACAATATTTTTGGCAGTATGTTCATTTTAATTGTCGCTATTCTGCCTATTAGAGATAGTTGTAGATTTTTCCACTTTTCTAGATCTATCGCAATCTTTTGTAGTAATCTGTCGTAGTTATTTTCTTTAAGAGTTCCACATCTAGCTGTCATTTGTATCCTTAAATATTTCACTTTTTTTGTAATTTGGATATTTAATTTGTCCATTAATCTTTTCTTTTGTTTTTCTATCATATTTTTCACCAAAGTTTTTGTTTTTTTCTTTGTTTATTTTCAGTCCTGCTACTTCACGAAACTCCTCTATTTTTCTAATCAACTTTGAGCCTGTTTCCAATGGTTCTTCCAATACAAAAATCAAATCATCTGTGAAAGCTTGTAGTTTATACTCTTTGTTTTTTATTTTCATTCCCTTTATTTCTCCATTTTTTCTAATATTTCTATTCGAAACTTCCAATGTCAATACAAATAATAATGGGGATAATGGACTGCCTTGTCTAGTTCCTTTTAGGATGTTGAAGTTTTCTGTCAATTCTCCATTTATCATTACTCTTGATGTTTGCTTATTGTATATCACTTTTAATGCATTTGTATGCCTGTCTCCAAAACTCATCTCCTCCAATTGCATCAACATAAACTGCCAATTCACATTGTCAAACCTGTTATGATAACATTAACATATTACCGGCATACAAGAGAAAATTCAAGAAAACAAATGGAAAAGTACATTTTGAAGTGAGGTCTTTCATTGTACACACATTTCTAGAAACATTTTTTCCCAAATTATTATTGAACATGGGATAGTTTTCTGTGTTTAGAAGCTGGAATATCACTAATTACACTGAGTTTTTCTGCATATATAAGGATGTAAAATATAACAAAAGGGCCCCATAGTTTAATATTTATTTGTTTTTGTTTTGTTTTTTTAAAAAAATATTAAATAAAACATTAAAAACAATGAATATGGTGTAATCGTCCTGACAATCCTGTTTGATGTATCTAATAATACACGTGATCACAGCAGCAAAATTAGCTTATGCTCAAATGTGGAAAGATAAAGAAATTCCTGATGAAAGCGAAGTAATTAAAAAGATAGGGATATGTGCTGAAATGGGTAAATTAACTTTGGAAGTAAAAAAATAAGGATGAGACTGAATATTACAAAGTATGGGATAAATTTTTATCGAAGGTGGGGGGAAAGGAAGGAGTCAGAATTTTTTTAAAAAATAGGTTATTAGGATAATAGATTAGAAATAGGGGAAAAAAGCTGTACAAATGTATATGATATATAAATACGTTATACATATGTTATGTACGAAGATATGTATGATGAACAGGAACATTTATTTGTTAAATGTGTCCCAGTGTGGTCTAGGCTGAAATATGTTCATGCAGTTACAAGCGCTTAAAGGTACACACTGTATTGTCTTTTGCTATCTTTAAAACTACCACAGAACGAATGAACCAAGGAGGCTTATTTTTCCTGCCTGCTGCCCTTTGAATGCGCCAGCCCATCAATATTTGATTAGCGGTGCTTAGAATGGCCATTGATTTCTACCTTCTCCCTTGTTTGACATGCCTAAGTCAGATTCACATTAGGTGGTAGGCTTTCATGCCAGATGTCACCCCCGTCAATGTCAGGCAAAAGGCCAGGGGGAGAAGCGGAAAGGAGAGAAACAAAATTGAAGCACAGATCAGTAAATCAGATCATTGATTTTTTTAAAAAAGTCCTGCTGCTTTTGTACCTTTTTTACATTCACTCACATCCAATTAAACATAACACACAGCAGAGGTGGTATTCAGCTGGTTCTGACTGGTTCTGGAGAACCGATAGCAGAAATTTTTAGTTCAGAGAACTAGCAAATGCCACCTCTGACTGGTTCCGCCCTGTGAAGTTTGGAGCATGGGCGAGAAAGAATGGAGACGAGCCTCTGGAATGGTGAACTTCAACTCTTTATTTACATGGTGACAGCTCAAACTCAATGGCAGTTATAGCCCTCCTTATATAGGCAACCCAATAACTATTTAACCAATAACAATCCAGGAGCGCTAGCTCCCTTAACCAATATGAACGCTCCATTAATGGCCAATCAGATCCCCCGGAACGGGCCAATCCAATCCTGCCATTAACAGCCAATCAGAAGTGCAGGGCCAGAACCCTGCACTTGACTCCAAGCTCAAGATAACTTTATTAAACCTTATGCATTCACAACACGCCCCATCTAGTCTCCGCCTCCCATTGAGTCCCAGCTGATTGGCTGGGTCTCCTTTGGTTGCCCTGCACAGGAGAACGGAGCTGGAAAGCAGGTTAGTGGGCTGGGGAGGGAATGGAAATGTTGCAATATCTTTCTCCTGCCCTGCCCACCAAACCATGCCACGCCCATCAAACCACTCCACGCCCAGCAAGCCACTCCCACAGAACCATTAGTAAAAAAAATTGAATACCTCCACTGACATACAGAACCTGTGACTGATGCAGAAGGCTGGTTAACACTTAGATGGTCGGAGGAACAAAAAAGGTCTTGCAGCTTTCAGAATAAATGTTTTCTTGTAGTTTTATCTCACTGGTATTGTATACATACCTAGAATGCACAGAGCAATGCTACACCTCCTTGCTGCTTTCAGATACCAGTGCATCCTCATTCATGAGTTCCTTTGCGCCCACAAGAGATCTAAGTCCATCCCACCATGAATTCCTTATCTACCGCTAAATTGCTTCGGCTGTTAGTAGTTCTGATTCTTGTAGAGAGCTTAATTTATTTATTTATTGAATTTATATTGCTGCCTATTCACCCACGGTGACTCAAGGCAGCTTACAGAATATAAAACCTCATTTTAAACAATAAAACTAACAAAAAGAAATTAATATAATATAAACACCCCCCCCACACACACACACCCCTGCCCCAGTGACAGCACCTCACACCAGCCATTTCATGGGCTCCATCCCGCTCTGGGTTCCCCAGGCCTGCTGGCAAAACCAGGTCTTCAGCGCGTTCCAGAAGAGTGGGGGCCATTCTAATCTCTGGCGGGATGATGTTCCAGAGAGAGGGAGCCACCATGGAGAAGACCTTCTTCTTGGTCCCACCAGTTGCTTCTCCCTCTGGGATGGGACCCGCAACATTCCCTGCCTCCTTGCTCTGATGGGTTGGGTAGATGTGACCGTCAAGAGACAGTTCCCTCAGATAAGCTTGCAATAATGCCAGGATCTCCTGATTTTCCTGGTGCTTGAGTGCAGGATTTTAAATATCGAGTAATGCAGGCCAGAGAAGGGTAACATTGGAGAAAATAGGAGATAGAGGCTTCGACCTCAATGGTAATTTTACATCGGATTCCTTGGACAAGGTTATCCAACATCCGATTGATTCTCCCTTCTAACGTTGTATCTTTCTGGTGCTGAATTTTTTGCTTCCCATTTCAAAGAAGAACATTTCAGATAGCCAACTAGAATATAGATTTGATGTCGTGAAGGTTCAGGCATGCTTGCCTCCTTTCAAACTATAAAGATGTACATATGGAACAAATGGCACATGTGTGTGAGAGAGAGGGAGGGAGAACTTACGATGAAAAAAAGAAAGAAAGAGAGAGAGAGAGAAAGAAAGAAAGAAAGAAAGAAAGAAAGAAAGAAAGAAAGAAAGAAAGAAAGAAAGAAAGAAAGAAAGAAAGAAAGAAAGAAAGAAAGATCCTTGTGGAAAAAGCATCGTTCTTAAACCATTCCAGAATAGGTCAATGACATTAACCAGCTGGAGAGGGACCAAGGCTTGTAATTAAAAGCTGATTCTTCTATAGGTCTTCTGCCATCTCACTCCAATTATGCTTCGTTTCTTCCCAGCCTTTTAACCAGAGCACTAGCTGCAAATTTCCTCCATTTCATTCTTTTTCTTTCCTGCATGAATCCCCAATCTGGTGAGAGACAGGAATAAACTGAAGACTATCTGTACTACTTTTTGGTGGTCTTTATATTTGTGATTTTCTCCACTTCTTTCTCTTCTATTTGGCTGTCCTCAGGTATTGCGATGTCCACCATCCAGACTTTTATCATGAGGAAAATCGATCTGGTTTCTAGGAATCGAAAATCATTTGATGGCACAGTCAAGAGGATAGCATGATGCAAGTAAATATATCTTTCCTAATGAACAGGTGAATTTTTCTATTTTTAAAAAGGTGGACTCACATTTTTAACAAAATAGGAGAAGTTTTTTTGGATATGAAAGAACCACTGATGCCATTCAATGGTCATAAACTTTCCATTCCTGCAGGCATGGGCTCCATCTGAAGCCCCCAAAAAGGCACTGTTCATACAAGAAACCAAAGAAAACAGCTAGATAATTATTTCTTTTTGCATGTATTTTAAGTTAACCCTAGATTTACAGAATCTTTTGCAGCTAAGTTTCAGAGAGGGTTTTTAAGGATCACATAGCATTTTGATGTGGCCAACCTAGAGAGATCATCCAATACTTCTCAACCCTGGCCAAAAAAACAACAACAACAACAATCCCCCTCCCCTTTATAAATAATCAAGATATTGGTGTCTCAGAATTACACCTCTTACTCAGGTATCAATTTTCAGGCAACAAAGGCATCAATTCCACATGCTTCTTTCTGTATTCTTTTTTGAACTTAAGCTCACAACATTGATACAGCTTTTACTTGCAAAACAGGTATAATTTTAGCAACTGCGGAGTGAAGGAAAAAACAATCTTACCATATCAATAACTATATTTTCCCTGTCTCTCATTTGTAGCATTTATGGGAGAATGACTATTTGTATCATGCATCCCTACAGGTGAAACTTGAAAAATTAGAATATTTTGCAAAAGTTCATTTATTTCAATAATGCAACTTAAAAGGTAAAACTAATATATGAGATAGACTCATTACATGCAAAGCGAGATAGTTCAAGCGAGATAGTTGTCATAATTGTGATGATGATGGCTTACAGCTCATGAAAACCCCAAATCCACAATCTCAGAAAATTAGAATATTACATGCAATCAACAAAACAAGCATTGTACATAGAACAATATACAGTATTTCTTTAGCCCAGGTAAGATGCTTGCTTGTTGTTTGTTGTTTAGGAGCAGCTTGACAAGAGGAATACAACATTTGAAGCCCATGTCCAGGATCCGTCTGTGTGTGGTGGCTCTTGATGCACTGACTGCAGCCTCTGTCCACTCCTTGTGAAAGTCCCCAACACTTTTGAATGGCCTTTTCCTGACAATCCTCTTCAGGCTGCGGTCATCTCTGCTGCTTGTGCACCTTTTTCTTCCACACTTTTCCCTTCCACGTAACTTTCTATTAATGTGCTTTGATACAGCACTTTGGGAACATCCAACTTCTTTTGCAATTATCTTTTGAGGCTTTCCCTCCTTATGGAGGGTGTCAAGGATGGTTTTCTGCACAACTGTCAGGTCAGCAGTCTTTCCCATGATTGTGATTCCTACTGAACCAGACTGAGAGACCATTTAAAGCTTCAGGAACCCTTTGCAGGTGTTATGGCTTAATTAGCTGATTAGAGTGGGACACTTTGAGCCTAGAATATTGAACCTTTTCACAATATTCTAATTTTCTGAGATTGTGGATTTGGGGTTTTCATGAGCTGTGCAAGCCATAATCATCTCAGTTATGACAAATCACGGCTTGAACTATCTTGCTTTGCATGTAATGAGTCTATCTCATATATTAGTTTCACCTTTTAAGTTGCATTACTGAAATAAATGAACTTTTGCACGATATTCTAATTTTTCGAGTTTCATCTGTATATAAAACAATGCAATGGAAACTACATGTAAATTTTGGATGTGGTTGCTTGCCCTAGAACTTTGCCACAGAGCTGGACTTGCTTTCGAATCTCACTCTTGTTCAAGAAGGAGCTCTGAAGTTAAGGGAATAACCAGCTCTACAGAACAGATGGGAGGCAATTAGCTAAGGTTGTTAATGAAGCATTAGCAGGTCGCCTTTAACAGTAATTAGCTGTAAATTTTTCTTTCTGCAATAGGAGCAAGAATAAATGCTCGATTGATCAGGTAAGCATAAAATTAAAATATTCAGGAAAACATCCCTACAGGGAAAAAGAAAAAGAAATGGAGCCAGAGAGAAGAGGTTAAACCAGTTCAAAACAGACTGATTGATTTTATAGGATAAAGCCCAGGATTTTTGAAGGGAGGGGTTTTGCTGTAAGAAAACTTTCATGCTGGTTAGGAAATTTTTTAACTGAAATTCAGCTAAATGGCAGATCTGCCATTAAATCTGTTGTGTCCGCGAAATGATGCCAGGAGTCGGTGACTTCAATGCAAGCTCTTTTATTGAAAGTTGGAACCGAACTGGCGTAAAGGAAAAAGCCCGCGGCTTTTATTCCTTTAGCCGCGGTGGCCGCAGCCAATGGCACCGCTTTGAATCTCCCGCGATCCAAATGGACCAATCGCGGGAGATTCTCAGCGAGCCAATCGGCGCAGCTCGCCTGACCAATCGGAGAGCCCCGCGCTTTGGCCAATCAAAGCGCGGGGATCTCAAGAATGCTAATTAAGGACAGAACAAAATCAATTTGTTTTGCTTTGAGGGCAGCCTTGAAGAAGAATGACAGGAACCAGAGGTGCCATCCAGAGACAACAGTTGAATGATCCAAACACAGAAGCCTGGAAATGGAATGCAAAAGCCCACCAGAGGCACCCAAAGGTGGAACTGTTACCAAAACACCGAATTTGAACCTTTATTGAACACCACCAAGATGATCGGGGGGGGGGGAGCTGGGAGAAAGGAAAAATTATCGGAATTACCCAGGAAATCCTCAGATCCGGCTTCGCTACATTTCAGTAAAAGTATACCTTTCACGACAAATGGAGTTGAGGGTCTTTCTTTCCTGAAGGTCCAAGCTGAGACAGGCCTTAAAGCTGGGATATTTGTGAAACCCTGCCCTAGATACTTGTGATGGTTGATAGGCCATCAAGTTCATATTCAGAAGAAAAGATTATTGCCATGGCATTTGCTCTCTGTGCCGATAATTTCTCACCTTGCATTACCAATCACTTCCAAACTCTTGATTTCTCATCAAGGAAATGGGTGGTAAAATCTCACTGATTTTTAGCCCCTTGTGGCTTGGGTTGGTGTTGGAGAGAACACACATTTGAGCCAGGCATTCCATCCATCCTTAGCCAGTGTTACATTCCATTGCTAAGGCCACTGTTCCCTCTATTCCTTATCATTGCACTCTCCTGATTCCCCTCCCCCCCCCATGGAAACAGATGGCTATGTTGAAAAAAAAAAAGCACCTAGATCCTTGGTTGCATCAACAGAACAATAAAATCAAGATCATGTGAGGTATTAGTACCACTTTATAAAAACTTAGTAAGACCCACATCTGGAATACCGCATCCAGTTTTGGTCACAAATATAATAAAAGATGTTGAGACTCTGGAAAGAGTGCAGAGAAGAGCAACTAAGTTGAGACCACATGAAGAATAGTTGCAGGAATTGGGTATGTCTAGTTTAATGAAAAGAAGGACTAGGGGGGACATGAATAGAATAGAATAGAATTCTTTTTTATTGGCCAAGTGTGGTTGGACACACAAGGAATTTGTCTTGGTGCAAATGCTCTCAATGCACATAAAAGAAAAGATACATTAGTCAAGAGTCAAGAATCATCACGTATATCACTTAATGATAGTTATAGGGTACGATAAGAATAGAATAGAATAGAATAGAATAGAATAGAATAGAATTCTTTTTTATTGGCCAAGTGTGGTTGGACACACAAGGAATTTGTCTTGGTGCAAATGCTCTCAATGCACATAAAAGAAAAGATACATGAGTCAAGAGTCAAGAATCATCACGTATATCACTTAATGATAGTTATAGGGTACGATAAGAATAGAATAGAATAGAATAGAATAGAATAGAATAGAATAGAATAGAATAGAATAGAATAGAATAGAATAGAATTCTTTTTTATTGGCCAAGTGTGGTTGGACACACAAGGAATTTGTCTTGGTGCAAATGCTCTCAATGCACATAAAAGAAAAGATACATGAGTCAAGAGTCAAGAATCATCACGTATATCACTTAATGATAGTTATAGGGTACGATAAGAATAGAATAGAATAGAATAGAATAGAATAGAATAGAATAGAATAGAATAGAATAGAATAGAATAGAATAGAATAGAATTCTTTTTTATTGGCCAAGTGTGGTTGGACACACAAGGAATTTGTCTTGGTGCAAATGCTCTCAATGCACATAAAAGAAAAGATACATGAGTCAAGAGTCAAGAATCATCACGTATATCACTTAATGATAGTTATAGGGTACGATAAGAATAGAATAGAATAGAATAGAATAGAATAGAATAGAATAGAATAGAATAGAATAGAATAGAATAGAATAGAATTCTTTTTTATTGGCCAAGTGTGGTTGGACACACAAGGAATTTGTCTTGGTGCAAATGCTCTCAGTGTCCATAAAAGAAAAGATACATTCATCAAGAGTCAATGATAGCAGCCTTCCAGTATTTGAGGACCTGCCCCAAAGAAGAGGGAGTCAAGCTATTCTCCAAAGCACCAGAAGGCAAGACAAGAAACAAGGGACAGCAACTTATCAAGGAGAGAAGCAACCTAGAACCAAGGAGAAATTTCCTAAACTGAGAATGATTCACCGGTGGAGTGACTTGCCTCCAGAAATCATGGGCGTTCCATCACTGGAGGTTTTTAAGGAGAGGCTGGGAAATTGCCCCCATTTTATGACCTTTCTTGCCGCAGCTGTTAACTGAATCATTGCAGTTGATAAGTGAGTAACCCAGTTGTTAAGTGAATCCGGCTTCCCTGTTGATGTTGCTTGTCAGAAGGGGTTCACATGACTTTGGGTCATAAATATGAATTGGTTGCCAAGCTTCTGAATCTTGGTCACATGATCATGGGAAGCAGTAGCTGGATTCAAAAATTTTTACTACCAGTTCTGTGGGAGTGGCTTGATGGGCGTGGTAGGGGAAGGTTACTGCAAAATCCCCCTTCCCTTCCCAACCCACTAACCTGCTTTCCAGCTCCATTCTCCTGTGCAGGGCAACCAAAGGAGACACAGCCAATCAGCTGGGACTCAGGAGGTGGAGAATAGGTGGGGGCAGGCCCAGTAAGAGGTGGTATTTCCCAGTTCTTCGAACAACTCAAAATTTCCACTACCGGTTCTCCAGAACTGTTCAGAACCGGCTGAAGACCACCTCTGCATGGAGAGGCTGCAAAAGCCATAACTGTGAAACACGGTCATAAGGCACCCCTTTTTTCAGTGCCATTCTGAATGGCCACCAAATGAACTGTTGTAAGTCAAGGACTATCTGTAGAAGATGAGATTCAATGGAAGTTCCAGCCTGAATTAAAGAGCTTTCCCCAAAACCAAGGCGATACCTTTATTCCGCGAAGGGAATGATAGGGAATCACAATTAAGGAATCTCGTAATGGATTTAATGGTGCATCTGAAGGAGGCAACTAGGTTTTCTTTTCCAGCTTAGTACTTTTCCTTCTACATTCGTTTAAGATGGTACCATATGATAATGGTTAAGTGGAGTAACTTCACATATTTCAATTTGACAAGGTTGGGAAAGAATTTGCAGACATGTGGCTATCATTACCTTGTTTCCCTCAAGGCATGGGCATTTGTTATTCCATTTTCTTTTGGGGGGGCGGGCAATATGGCACGAGTTTATTCTGTGTCAGAGGATTACACATCAATTCAAACCAGCAGACCTACGGTTGAATTGGATAGGGTTTTTTATTTTAAAAAAGCTCTTTCTCCTGTCTCAAAACCTGATTTGAATTCTTCAAATGTAAGAGTGGAGGAAGACCTAGTTCCAAAAAATGACCCCTTTTTTTTCCTTTTCTATCTCTAAGAAAATACAGGTGAAACTCGAAAAATTAGAATATCATGCAAAAGTTCGTTTATTTCAGTAATGCAACTTAAAAGGTGAAACTAATATATGAGATAGACTCATTACATGCAAAGCAAGATAGTTCAAGCCATGATTTGTCATAATTGTGATGATAATGGCTTACAGCTCATGAAAACCCCAAATCCACAATCTCAGAAAATTAGAATATTACATGAAATCAATAAAACAAGGATTGTACATAGAACAATATCGGACCTCTGAAAAGTATAAGCATGCATATCTACTCAGTACTTGGTTTGGGCCCCTTTTGTAGCAATTACTGCCTCAATGTGGCGTGGCATGGAAGCTATCAGCCTGTGGCACTGCTGAGGTGTTACGGAAGACCAGGATGCTTCAATAGCAGCCTTCAGCTTTTCTGCATTGTTTGGTCTCATGTCTCTCATCTTTCTCTTGGCAATGCCCCATAGATTCTCTATGGGGTTCAGGTCAGGCAAGTTTGCTGGCCAATCAAGCACAATAATCCCACGGTCATTGAACCAGGTTTTGGTGCTTCTGGCAGTGTGGGCAGGTGCCAAGTCCAGCTGGAAAATGAAGTCAGCATCTCCATAAACCTCATCTGTGGAAGAAAGCATGAAGTGCTCCAAAATCTCCTGGTAGATGGCTGCATTGACCCTGGACTTAATGAAGCACAGTGGACCAACACCAGCAGATGACATGGCTTCCCAAATCTGTTTCCACATAGACTGTGGAAACTTCACACTGGACTTCAAGCATCTTGCAGTGTGTGCCTCTCCATTCTTCCTCCAGACTCTGGGTCCTTGGTTTCCAAATGAGATGCAAAAGTTGCTCTCATCAGAAAAGAGGACTTTGGACCACTGAGCAACAGACCAGTTCTGCTTTTCTTTAGCCCAGGTAAGATGCTTCTGATGTTGTTTGTTGTTCAGGAGCAGCTTGACAAGAGGAATACGACATTTGAAGCCCATGTCCAGGATCCATCTGTGTGTGGTGGCTCTTGATGCACTGACTGCAGCCTCTGTCCACTCCTTGTGAAAGTCCCCAACACTTTTGAATGGCCTTTTCCTGACAATCCTCTCCAGGCTGTGGTCATCCCTGCTACTTGTGCACCTTTTTCTTCCACACTTTTCCCTTCCACATAACTTTCTATCAATGTGCTTTGATACAGCACTTTGGGAACATCCAACTTCTTTTGCAATTACCTTTTGAGGCTTTCCCTCCTTATGGAGGGTGTCAATGATGGTTTTCTGCACAACTGTCAGGTCAGCAGTCTTTCCCATGATTGTGATTCCTACTGAACCAGACTGAGAGACCATTTAAAGCTTCAGGAACCCTTTGCAGGTGTTACGGCTTAATTAGCTGATTAGAGTGGGACACTTTGAGCCTAGAATATTGAACCTTTTCACAATATTCTAATTTTCTGAGATTATGGATTTGGGGTTTTCATGAGCTGCAAGCAATAATCATCTCAATTATGACAAATCACGGCTTGAACTATCTTGCTTTGCATGTAATGAGTCCATCTCATATATTAGTTTCACCTTTTAAGTTGCGTTACTGAAATAAATGATCTTTTGCACGATATTCTAATTTTTCGAGTTTCATCTGTATAAATTTCTTTGTGCTATTAGCCTTAGTAAGGCCGTACTTGGAATACTGCATCCAGTTTGGGTCACCCCAATATAAAAAAGATGTTGAGATTCTAGAAAGAGTGCATAGAAGATCAACAAAAATGATTAGGGGACTAATCCTAATCATAGGAAGAACGTATGAAGAACGGTTGTAGGAATTGGGTATGTCTAGTCTAGTAAAAAGAAGGACTAGGGGAGACATGATGGCACCATTTCAATATTTGAGGGGATGCCACAAAGAAGAGGGAGTCAACCTATTTTTGAAAGCACCAGAAGGCAAGGCAAGAAACAATGGATGGAAACTAATCAAGGAGAGAAAGAACCTAGAAATAAGGAGAAATTCCCTGACAGTTAGAACAATTAATCAGTGGAACAACTTGCCTCCAGAAATTGTGAATGCTCCAACACTGCAAGTTTTTAAAAAGGTGATGGATAACAATTTGTCTGAAGTGGTGTAGGGTTTCCTACCTAGGCAGGGGGTTGGACTAGAAGACCTCCAAAGTCCCTTCCAACTCTGTTATTCTATTCTATTCTATTCTATTCTATTCTATTCTATTCTGTTCTGTTCTGTTCTGTTCTGTTCTGTTCTGTTCTGTTCTGTTCTGTTCTGTTCTATTCTTCATTCTAATATTCTATTCTATTCTATTCTATTCCTAACAGTGAGAACAATAAATCAGTGGAATAGCTTCCGTTCAGAAGTTGTGGGTGCTCCATCAGTGGAGGTTTTTAAGAGGCTGGACAGGCACTTGTCTGGAATGGTATAAGATCTCCTGCTTGAGAAGCGAGCTGGACTAGAAGACCTCCAGGGTCCCTTCCATCTCTGTTATTCTTCAAGACCAGCTCTTCATTTTGGAATGTTGGGTGGCCCGTCGATCAAACAAAATAAAATCTTTTCACTTCTTACTTAATGGCTTGGGGGTTGCAGTGAATTTACTCAGGGAATCCATCTCCCTTCAGAGAGGCCAAACATTCTTATCAGTGAAGCCAACTCTCTCCCAGGCAAGTTAATCTCAGCTGACAGCCAATCCTGCCCCCTGTCCAAATGCTTGACAGGGTCACATGACAAGAAAGCCAGGGAGATGGAATCGGAGGCGGATGAGTGACAAGGTCACATGATCACTCGCTGACCCTTCCAGGAAAGGGTGGCTGTAACTGACACTCCAGTTCCTCGATGTTGAAATGATGAGAATCCCAGCAGAAAACTCCAGGAGCATCGGGGAGAGAGGACAGCGATGTTGGCATGGATGCTAATGAATTCCTGCCGCATTGTGTATTTCTTGACCAACTTATTCCCTTTCAAAGGGAGATGTAGAAAGCAATGGCCAAAGGTTTCCTCCTGATTTTCCACAAATCTGATGGAAAGTTGGCTTTTTCTGGCCTCCATAACATGACTTACTCCTGAAAGCTCCCAGCGGTACCCAAAATTTTTATTTGAATGCTGAAGTTTTTGCTCTGGAAGAACAGTTGCAGGAATACTATAGCTAGTATTTGAGGGGCTGAAACAAAGAAGAGGGGTCCATCTATTTTCCACAGCACCAGAAGGCAAGACAAGAAACAATAGATCAGCGGTGGGATTCAAAAGATTTTACTACCGGTTCCATGGGCATGGCTTGGTGGGTGTGGCAGGGGAAAGTTACTGCAAAATCTCCTTCCCTTCCTTCCCCAACCCACTAGCCTGCTTTCCAGCTCCGTTCTCCTGGGCAGGGCAACCAAAGGAGACCCAGCCCATCAGCTGGACCTCAATGGGAGGCGGAGAAGAGATGGGGTTGACAGGGCCAGTCAGAGGTGGGATTGGCCGGTTCTCCGAACGACTCCAAATTTCCACTACCGGTTCTCCAGAACTGGTCAGAACCTGCGAAATCCCACTTCTGAGTTGGATGGAAACTCATCAAGGAGAGGAGCAACTCGGAATTAAGGAGAAAATTTTTCACAGTGAGAATTAACCATGGCATAGCTGGCCTTCAGAAATCATTGGTACCTCATTACTGGAGGTTTTAGAACTGATTGGATAGCTCCCTGTCTGAAATAGTGTTGGGTCTCCTGCTTGATCAGGGGGTTGGACTAGATGATCTCCAAGGTCCCTTCCGGCTCTATTCTGTTGGATTGATTTGCGCTGATCGGCCTGCCTTCTCTTCTTTCTCCCCTCTCCTTTGCCTACAAAGGGCTGTTTTTAATTGTCTCCCTCGAATGAAGTAGTAGACGCTTCACCTGGTCCACCCCACAAGTGGCGGCCATTCAATGCCATGAATGCAAATCCTTGACCCCTGGAGCTGCAGGGCAGCAATTAGTTTAAACGGTGTGTGTGTGTGTGTGTGTGTGTGTGTTCACGTAGTACTTCAAAAGTCTTAATCTGGGCGGTCAGTTTGCCTCCCTCTCCCTTTCCCCTCCTGCCCTTCCCAACCTCTGCTTGGACCACAGGATGCCCTCAATGAGGCCGGCCTGCCACGGCTCCCTTCCAGATCTTTGGGGGTGATGTCAGAAGCTCTGAAAGCCCCTCTCCATCTGGCATTGTGCGGCTTCGGAGATTCAAGCCTGCTTTTGTCAAAGCTGGGGGTGGGGGAGATGGAGAAGGCGGGACCCCTGTTTTCATAAGAGGGCAACAGACACCAGCTTTCCATGGGGCTTCTTTGCATCTCAATGGCCCTCAGCTCCTCAGTGCAGGCATTCAGATGACAAACAAGGATTGCTATCACAGGCTTTCAGGCATCTTGAAAGAATAATGTGGAGAATAATTTGGTCGAATGTCAGGCTGGAAACAAAACCTAAACAAGACGGGGACAGTCTATCATGGGAGGCTGCCAGGAAAAGCCACAATGGAGGCTCCCCGCTCCCCAAGACCTCTGATACCCGAGCCCCCCTGGGTGGGGTGGGGGTGGGGGCGATCTAGGATGTCACTTCCATTGGCACAATGGCATCTCTCTCTCTCTGTATGTGAAAGAGAGAGGGAGAGCAGGAGTTACAAGGATCAGGTTGATTCACCGGTTGAAAGAGATGCTTGGGTTGCAATTTGGTTTCCCAGCACAGAATAGAATGAATGGAGCTGGAAGGGACCTTGGAGGTCTTCTAGACCAGCCCGCTGCTCAAGCAGAAGAACCTATACCATTTCAGACAAGTGGCTCTCCAGTTTCTTCTTAAAAACCTCCAGTGATGGGGCATCCACAATTTCTGAAGGCAAAGCTGTTCCACTGGTTGATTGTCCTCCCTGTGAGAAAGTTTCTCGTTAATTCCAGATTGCTTCTCTGTTTGATTAGTTTCCATCCATTATTTCTTGTCCTGCCCTTCTGGTGCTTTGGAGAATAATTTGATCCCCTCTTCCTTGTGGCAGCCCCTCAAATATGCTGTCAGCCCTAATTCTCCTTTTCTTTAGACTGCCAAACCCAAAACCTGCAGCCGTTCTTCATATGGTTTAGTCTCCAGGCCATTGAATATCTTAGTTGCTCTTCTCTGAACTTGGAAACAAAGCCTCAACATCTTTTTTTGTAATGTGGTGACCAAAACTGGATGCAGTATTCCAGGAGTGGCCTTACTAGGGCTTTATAAAGCAGTACTAATACATCACATGATCTTGATTCTATGACTCTGTTTATACAACCCAGGATTGTATTCGCTTGTTTGGCTGCCCTACACTCCAGTTTAAGATATGGGTGTAAAAGTAAGCTTCATATGGTGAGGTCAGTGGTGTGTTTCAAATATTTTTGCCACTGGTTTGGTGGGCGTGGCTTGGTCGGTGTGCTTTGCGCGTGCATGCGTACCAAATGCACACCTGCAATTCTGCCCTCTCCCTGATGATTGTAGAGTGTCTTAGAGAACTGGTTCCATCTCTGCTGCTCATCAGTGCTACCGGTTCAGTAGAACTGGGCTGAACTGGTAGAATGCCACTACTACGTGAGGTCCATGATCAGTGGAAGTACTGGTCGTCATCGACTTACAACAATTCATTGAGTGACCATTCAAAGTTACAGTAGCATTGAAAAAAAATGACTTATGATCATTTTTCACCCTTACTGACCCTTGTAGTATCCCCATGGTGATGTGATCAAAATTCAGACACTCAACACCGGGCTCATATTTATGATAGTCACAATGTCACATGATCTCCTTTTGTGATCTTCATATAACCAAAGTCAATGCGGAAGCCCGATGAATTTAACGACCATCATGCTAACTTAACCACTGCAGGGATTCATTGAACAAACAACTAAGGCACGAAGGGTTGTAAAATGGGATAAAATTCACTGAACCAATGTTTCACTCAGCAACACACATTTTGAGCTCAGTTGTGGTCATATGTCGAGGAGTACCTGCATACTATAGCCCTTCCTTTTGCCAGGAGCTGGAAAAATACGTCTTGTGCTGCTTGGCTTGAAATTCAAAGACAATGCTTTTTGTGGGTGTGTGAAAGCGATTGTGTCTGCCACACTGGAGAGACCGCAAACAGGTTTTAGTATCACACATCTGTTTGCTTCATGTCCATCAGCCAACAGATTAACAAGCCCTCTTAAAAGAGCACATGGACGTGTTCATCCATTGTGGCACATTTTAAGATCTCCAAATCATCACTTGTACAAAAATTGCAGCCCATGAAGATGTGAAGAAAGCAAAATCTGATAAATTTCACTCCACCTTTTTTCTATTTCTTTTTAATCTGCTCATCTTCCTCTTATCAGCGTGTATAAAAGGGAGCATTGCTATTGTTTTTGCTTTGCAAATCCTGGTGGCACACCCCTGTAGAAGTATGAACAAGAAAAACTAGTCAAAAACATTTGGAGAGTGGAACAGAGGCACTTCTGTTATTTTCCTTTTTTTAAATTAGCTATGGCCAAGGGTTCCTACAGCAGGGGTCCCCAAACTTGGCAACTTTAAGACTTGTGGACTTCAACTCCCAGAATTCTCCCAGTCCACAAGTCTTAAAGTTGCCAAGTTTGGAGACCTCTGTCCTACAGGAACCCTTGTTGAAGTTCTACCCAATCTTTGGCTCAGCCTTTACCAGAATGAACCCGCCCAAAATAACAATGGAATCTTAGCCTCTTCTCAAAAACGTTTGTCACATTGGCTGCTGCCTATTGAGTCAGATGGATGCATTAATGCTTGGTGCTTTGTTTGTGCCCAATGGTCACACACTATGGGTGAGAAAACCTGGATGGTCCCATGCAGAAATGGCACATCTTGCAAGTAATTTATGTTGACTGCAAGATCATGCAACATCGAAGTAAGGAACATCCAAATGGCATGTAAAGGTGAAGGTAAAGGTTCCACTTGCACATACATGCTAGTCGTTTCTGGCTCATCTCCATTACAAAGCCGAAGGGCCAGCCGAAGACGTCTCTGTGGTCATGTGGCCAGCATGACTGAACACCAAAGGCGCATGGAACGCTGTTCCCTTCCCAGCAAAGTGGTCCCTATTTTCTACTTGCTTTTGAACTGCTGGTTTGGCAGAAGCTGGGACAAGGAATGGGAGCTCACTCTGTGATGCAGCACTAGGGATTTGAACTGCCGAACTGCCGGCCTTTCTGATCGACAAGCTCAGCGTCTTAGCCACTGAGCCACCGCATCCCTCTAAGTGACATGGAGAAGGCAGTTTTATGCATTTTCAGATCACATGTGTTCTAAGAAGAAATGAAAACTCAGGGCCTGCACAATTATCACATTTTGTATAACTTATACTGGTTCGGTCCACAGGGATGGAAAAGATTTCTTTTGAAAGTCCTCGTTGTGTATCTCAAAGGTGCTTTTTCAAAAGACTGTTTCTTCCTCGAGGAAAAAGAAGAGAACATTTTAGTGTCTGTGGAGATTCTCAGACATCCAGTTGTCTCAAAAGTACAGTCTAATTGCCTTCTGAAAAAGCACTTTGGAGACAACAAAATGTTTTGTTTCCATGTAAGAAACTTCGTTAGTTGTGACCAAGTTCCTTGGAAGAGAAACAAAATGTTTTGTTCTACTTTCTTAAAAAAAAAAAAAGTCCAGTTGGTTAACCATCTTTGGAACAGCTGTGACCTGGAGAACTGAGAATCTCCACAGACCTGTAATGTATCTTCCCATAAATCTCAGGGGGTGGGAAATGATCCCTTGATTTTCAAGTAGCATGCAAGTAACAGTTGTACATTTAAGCACATCTTCTTGGGTCACAATGGCTTGAAAGTTGAATTTTAAATTTTAAAAAAGCGGACATTCTCAGGAGCTGAATGTGCCGATGAAACGCTGTACCACAGGCTGTGCTTTTTCTGTACAAAATATGCTCTCGGTTTTCCTTCGACCATGTTAGCCATACAGCAATGATTAATGATTAGACATTGGGAAAGTGGAAGTATTTTATTCGATCAGGAGTCTTCAATGTGCAGATTGTGAACAGGTAGTTGTGCTTCCTCACACTGTACACAAACATGTGCTGGGTATGCAATGTGTGTCGTGCAATTGAAATGTTGTGCATTAACACAGTGGTCTTGGTTCTTGATCAACCAGAGCATTTTGGGACACACCAAGAAGGTCTCATTAAATGGTTAGCACAACGACAGCTTTCCCAAAATGCATGTAGACTTCAAGAGCATTGACTCAATTCAATAAATTCTACGTTCTCCATACCTTATCACCACCCATCATTCATGCTGGTTATTTGATTTGGACTGAAACCGTAACCTGGCTTCTTTACATCATCCACATGAAATACAGCTAGTCCTCGACTTACGACAGTTCACTTAGTGACTGTTTAAAGTTATGACGGTATTGAAAAAGTGACTTTTGACTGTTTTTCACCTTTACGACTGTTGCGGCATCCCCGTGGTCACCTGATCAAAATTGAGATGCTGACTCACATTTATGACAGTTGCAGTGTCCTGGGATCACCTGATCCCCTTCTGCGACCTTCTGGCAAGCAAAGTCAATGGGAAAGCCAGATTCATTTAACAACCGTGTTACTCATTTAAGAACATGCAGGGGTTCACTTAACAACTGTGGCAAGAAAGGCCGCAAAATGTGGCAAATTCATTTAAATGTCTCACTTAGCAACATAAGTTTTGGGCTCAATCAGTGGTGAGCTGCTACCGGTTTGCAACGGTTCGAGCGAACTGGTACGAACGATGAGCAGTTGGCCCCGCCCACCCTCCCTTGGGCTTTTCTGTCTTATAATTCCTTCTTTTGCAGCTCAGCTAATTCGCATGGCAAAGTGGATTATCGCACCTCAGCTGTTCTCCTTACCAGGAAGGCTAGAAGGTGAGCGGGAGAGGTTCAAATGGCGGTTTATCGAATGCTGCATGCGCTCACGAAGCGCATGTTCACAGAACCAGTTGTTAAACCGATTGCAAGCCCACCAGTGGGCTCAATTATGGTTGTAAGTCGAGGACTACCTGTACAATCAATCCCATATGCAAGAGCAAAACTGACTGGATGACACCGAGGACATTTCTGACCCAGGCAAACCCACTGTCATGGCTCCAACAAATCTACCCCCATTCAAATCCTAAGTTTCTAGCTGTATCTCTCAGAGTAAAAAATAATTGATTCATTAGGAATGGCCATGTTGGCGTTAACTGGGTGCAGCCAACACTAAAATACATCGTTCATTTCCCCCTAGACTCTGGTTTTTCCCCTACCCCCTGGAGGTATGTTCTCCAATGGGACACATCCATAGCCAAGAGTCATCAATCATGCTCTCCAGTAATATTCTTGCACGTGGACAGTTCTGGGCTGCCAAGGCGATTATCTGCGGCATGTAAGGAATGCACTGCTTTCCCCCACTCCCTTTCTGCTGGCAACTAAAAAAGACCAAAAGAGTACTTTTTTAGTTGACACCCTCTTTGACTTATTTTCTCTCACCCAACACGAATTCAGAAATCTTATCCATTTTGGCCAGATTTATTTAGCAGGGATATTTCAACCGATCTATGTTTCCCATTCTTCGCTCTCGTTTTGCGGATGTCAGCCAGGTGAGGCTTAAAGTCTTTCTCTCCACTACACCATAAGCATAACAATTCTCTCTTATTGGAAGGAAATTATATAAATTAGTAAGGGTCAGACTCAGAAAATGTTCCTCGGATGTTGCATTTCAGATGCCACCTTTGCCCAGCAGGCTTTTGGGATAAGTTATGTACTTCACGGGAGCTTAGAGAAGGCGTTCTGTTTGCTCCCACGGCATTCCCTCTTGCCTCCTTGGTTCCAGGAGATCTCTCAATCCCACCCAAAATCCTGCCCTGTCATTTGATAGAACTTCAAGTTGAAGGGCCTGTAAAATTCCTGCAGGCGTTGGACAATCTGCAGGTCAATTTTGGGGTGTGGCCGTCCTTTGGACTTCCCCAAACACCGGGGCCTGCTGCTCCCTTCCGGTTTCTTCAAGCAAGGGAAACCCTTGGTTTCATTGAAGTAGAAGTGCTTGTCCGTCACCACGCGTTTGAGGCCCAGGAAGTCCTGAACGCGGCCCATTTCCCCAGCTGGGTCGCTCACCAACCTCTCTCCACTGACAAAGAGAAATTTGGAGAGAGGGAAGTAACGCAACCAGTGGTCCAGATGTTTCACGTAAAGACCAATCCTCACCGCGCTCCAGGTGATATCAATAAGACCCATGCTCAGGTTCTTGAAGGCCAGGTTTTGGAAGCTGGGGATGGTGGGATTCTTGGAAAGGGTCTGAGTGTAGTCCGAAATGGCCCTGGTCACGGGGTTGCGAACCACCACGATCAACTTGATGTCTCTGGACATATTGTAAATGCGCTGAGGGGCTTCCTTGGTCACAAAATAACTTGGTGTTTTTTCCATGGTGATTTGTCCCTCCAGGGTCCTTGGCATCAGGTTTCTGTAGGGATGAAAACCAGACAGTTTCCTTCAAATAAACATGTTCCATTGGTTTATCGTGTTTCAGAACATGATAACTGCAGGAGCATTGAATTTTATAGGAAAACTAAATGCACCTTTGGAACTGGGAGCTCCTAATAAATCCTTCCCATTTAATCAAGGTTTTTAAGGCGAACTTTCTTTCTTTCTTTCTTTCTTTCTTTCTTTCTTTCTTTCTTTCTTTCTTTCTTTCTTTCTTTCTTTCTTTCTTCCTTCCTTCCTTCCTTCCTTCCTTCCTTCCTTCCTTCCTTCCTTCCTTCCTTCCTTCCTTTCTTTCTTTCTTTCTTTCTTTCTTTCTTTCTTTCTTTCTTTCTTTCTTTCATAAACATTTTTGAATACAGCATTTTGTCTAAGTATACTGTTTACAAGAAAGAAAAATACTATAAAATATATTTTCCCATTTACTAATAATAGTACTAATCAGAGGTGGTATTCAGCCAGTTCTGACAGGTTCTGGAGAACCGGTAATGGAAATTTTGAGAAATTTTTCGGAGAACTGGCCAATCCCACCTCTGACTGGCTCCACCAACCCCATCTCTTCTCTGCCTCCCATTGAGTCCCCGCTGATCGGCTGAGTCTCCTTTGGTTGCCCTGCACAGGAGAACGGAGCTGGAAAGCAGGTTAGTGGGCTGGGGATGGAAGGAGGATTTTGCAGTATCCTTCCCTTGCCACGCCCACCAAGCCTCTCCGCGCCTACCAAGCCACACCCACAGAACCATTAGTCAAAATTTTTGAATCCCACCACTGCTGAGTATACGGTTTACAAGAAACAAAAACCATTGCTAATGCTATAAAATATATTTTCCCATTTACTAATAATAGTACTAATGATACAATAACACATAGAGTCATTTTTTCTTTATGTTTAACTCATTCATATTTTGAGTGCTTATAGCGATTATAGTTATACACCACCTCTGTTTTTAAATAAAAGCATTCATCATTTTTCTTCCTCTAACTTCTACCCCTTGCCTCTAACCACTATTCCATATCAAGTAGTATTGTTCCAGTTGTAGTTTTCTTAAAAGAATTTGGAATTTTAAACTTTTCATTTATTTTCATTTTGAGAAATCTCATCAAAGCCTTGTTTAAATGATGCTAATTGATACTACCTAGGCAGGGTCCCTCCCATTCTAACTTGCCATCAGAATGGTACCATCTCTGATGGGATAGACAATTTACTTAATTTTGACCAAAATATGCATTTAGTGAAAGCTTTAAAAATAACAACAACTGGAAATACAACCAACTTTAATAATTGCTGCTAGTTTGATTTTATTGTCTGTTTTTCTAAGGACATAAAACAATGGTGCAAAAAAAAACAACCCCTAACTAATTTATCGTTAAGGTTTATTATGGCCAAATACTGGATATGGATATCCATCTTTATTGGGATCAATGTTATTTTAAAATGTAGAAAGAGGATGTAGAAATGTATTTAAATATGTAGAAGCAGAAAATTTATCCCAGCAGCAAAGAGCCTTGAAGAATCTTTTAACTAAACATAGCTTTATTAACATTTGCTTTGTATTTTAAATACTTCAGCCAAGTAATTATTAAAAGATTTCTTCCTTTAAAAGTATCTGTACTTTTCTGTACTAAGAGTGATATGATAGCAGTCGTCCGATATCTCAGGGGCTGCCACAAAGAAGAGAGGGCCAACGTATTTTCCAAAGCACCTGAAGCAGAACAAGAAGCAATGGATGGAAATTAATCTTAGAAGATTAAAAAGCTCATGATATATTTAATCTTTTTCCTATATTTCCCTTTCATTATTCCCAACAAGAACAATTCTGGTTTAAACTCTCGGTTGCTCCTCTTCTTGATTACTTTCCATCCGTTGTTTTTTGCCTTGCCTTATTCAATTCAAGATAGTGGTCTTCAACTGAATAATTGAATTGAATTCAATATTATTCAATTATTATTCAATTGAATAATTCTTCTTCTTTACAATTATTCAACTGAGTTCAATTATCCAAGTCAAGGCAGTGTCCAGCTTCTACTGCAACCGTATCCCACAGAAGGAACTAAATGCCACAAACAAGCAAATGACTTCACAACACATCAGCCAGCAGTTGTTGCAGCAGAACAGTTGCTCAGAAAGGCAGAAATAACAAGCAGAGCAGGCAGCTCATTTTCTGGTATGACTAAATTCAGAATTATTTTGAATGGATATTTTTTAAGCTGCATCCCCTTCAGCTAATATCTGTTGATGATCCCATTCTCCATACATGCTTAGATTATTGGGAAAAAAAATAGGTTTCACTTTTGTCTCTCCCTTCTTCCCATCATGCTGTGCCCACAGGGTTCACATGTCAAACATTTGTGCACATATTTTCATTGGTCACAGGGCATTTCCAAGTGGGCAAGACAGCTGTGAACCCTTTCAGCAAGTTTTTATGGACAAATACAGTTCTCTTTCTCTCTCTCTCTCCCTCCTCCCTCTCCTTCCCTCCCTTTCTCTTTCTCTCTCTGTGCCTCCCTCTCTTTCTCCCTCCCTCCCTTACCTTTCGTTTCCCTCTCCCTCTTCCCTCCCTCCCTCCCTTTCTCTCTCCATCCTGCTCTCCCTCCCTTTCTCCCTTTCTCTCCCTCCTTCTCTCTCTCTTTCCCTCCCTCTTTCCCTCTCTCTCTCTTTCTTTCTCTCTCTTTCTCTTTCCCTCTCCCTATCTCCCTCCCTTTCTCTCTCTCCCCCTCCCTCTCCCTCCTCCCTCTCCCTATCTCCCTCCCTTTCTCCTTTTCTCTCCCTCCTTCTCTTTCTCTTTCCCTCTCTCTTTCCCTCTCTTTCTTTCTCTCTCTTTCTCTTTCCCTCTCCCTATCTCCCTCCCTTTCTCTCTCTCCCCCTCCCTCTCCCTCCTCCCTCTCCCTATCTCCCTCCCTTTCTCCCTTTCTCTCCCTCCTTCTCTTTCTCTTTCCCTCTCTCTTTCCCTCTCTCTCTTTCTCTCTCTTTCTCTTTCCCTCTCCCTATCTCCCTCCCTTTCTCTCCCCCCTCCCTCTCCCTATCTCCCTCCCTTTCTCCTTTTCTCTCCCTCCTTCTCTCTCTCTTTCCCTCTCTCTCTGTATGCATCTGCATGTTTTATAAAAAAGATATTGCAAGTAGTTTTGTGCCAATTAGCCTAATGGAAATTAGAGGTCAGAAATTAGGATGACTTTATGGAGTTAGATAAGACAAGCTTTATATGCACTTGAAATATGGAAGAAAAATCCTCTTGGTTTTAAAGAGGTTAGCCCTCCTCTTGCATCTTTCTTTTAAAAAAGATCTAAATTGCTTCATGCTCATTCTCAATCCACATTCCTCCCCCCAACAGGGATTAAAAAAAAACAAAAACACATCAAAGATAAAATTAAAAGCAGAGCTGTTTTTCAACTTGCCTCTTATGCTGTAGTCCTGTAGTAACTTTTTAAAAGGATTTATAAAATCTTTTTTTTTTTCTTCCTAAAGCAATGTTCTCTTTCCTGGTTTTTGAAAGGACATTTTCCAGAATTCCCAGAAAACATTCTTATAACTGTTTATATTTACACTTTTAATGACATCTTTTAACTGCATCCCTACTTTAAAGAGAGGTTTAGGACAGAAGTCTAGAGAGGGGAGGGAACAAGGACAAAAGAAAATGAGGCAGAGATCAGGGCTGCAGAAACTCTGCCATAAATAACCTTTTTGACATTTGCATTTATAATGCAAATTTATAATGCAAATGTGATTAAAGCTTCGCCTCCTTTTAAATACAGGTAGACCTCAACTTACAACAGTTCATTTAGTAACTGAGAAAAGTTACAACTGAGAAAAGTGACTTATGACTATTTTCCTTACTTACAACCCTTGCAGCATCCCCGTGAAGATGTGAACAAAATTCAGATTCATATTTATGACCGTTGCTATGTCCCAAGGTCATGTGGTCACTTTTTGTTCTGGTAACCACTTGCTCTTTCTCTTTCTCCCTAAATGTTTTGATTCAAACCCTTTTCCAATAAAACAAACACAAACCCGGTCAAAAGGCTGCTGCAAACTAATTAACTTTGATAAGTACAAGCTTCGCCAAAACTGTGCGAGACTGCCAAGAATAACAGATAAGAAATATTTCACAACACCAGAGTCTTCAAATACCAACTTAAGATACTGTAATGTCCACAAGGCTGAGTTTCAAAACGTCTTTGCTTCCTGCAAAGAACGTCCAATTCACAGCTGACTTTTATCTTCTTGAAGGAGGGGCCGTTACCATGCAGCCTTACTCCTGAGTCACCCATGCTGCTGCAGCTGCTCTTTCCTGTGAGCAATCCTGCATGCACACACACTTGTCACAGTCTCCTCGGGAACCTCCTCCTCACTGCTGCCAGCCCCCACAATCTCTGAAGGCAGCAGTCCACTCCTTAATGGTCCTGGCCCATCATCTGAGCCCTCGCTCTCCTCAGCCGTCTACACCTGCTGCTGGCTAACCACAACACTTAAAGCCAGGGGAAAAAGATCAGACATGGAATTCTCCTCTCTGTCTATGGAGATTCTCAACAGGAGTGGGCTGCTGGGGGCTCACAGGGGTTTGGGAGAGCCCCTCACTAAGATTCTCTGCAGCTTGGAGAACCCGCAAATCCCACTCCTGGCTGGCCCCACCCCTCCCAGAAGTCCTCATCTGGCCTGTTTTGGATGCAGGTAAATGCAGGATGTGCACGGAGGCTCGGGGAGGGTGAATAATGGGCCTCCCGGAAGTTTGGGAAGGCTTTAAATGGGCCTGTTTCCTGCTTCCAGAAAGCCCCCAGAGCCTGGGAAGGCTATTTTCGTCCTTCCAGAGGCTCGAGGAAAGCCTTCGGAGTCTGGGGAGGGCAAAAATGCCCCACCCCCATTGTGGATGCAGGAGGCCAATTAGGCCATGCCCATCATGGCCACACCCACCCAGCAACTGGGCAGAGAATCCCTGGTTAAAATTTTTTGAAATTTTTGGTTTCAAAACCTTTTTGATCGCTAAAATTTTTGAAAAAGAAAATGCAGAGAAGAGCAACCAAGATGACAGCAGTCGCCAAGAGCACTTAGACTTATATACCGCTTCACAGTGCTTTTAAACAACCCTCTGATCAGTTTACAGAATCAGCCCCACAACCATCTGGGTCCTCATTTGACCCACCTCAGAAGGAGGGAAGGCTGAGTCAACCTTGAGCCTGGTGAGAATCCAACGGCCGAACTGCCGGCAGGTGGCAATAAGCAGAAGTAGCCTGCAGTACTGCATTCTAACCGTTTCACCACAATGACACATCCACTCAGTCAAATGGTCCACCTAGCCACACCCACAGAATCAGTTGTTAAACAATTTGAATCCCATCCCTGGGCTAAACCGTATGACGAACCATTGCAAGAACAAGGTATGCTAGCAGTTTCCCTGTACTTGAGGGGCTACTACAAACAAGAGAGGGTCAACCCTTTATCCTAAAGGCAGAACAAGAAACAGTGGGTGGTGTGCTGTCCAGCCAGTGTATGGGAATTGGATAGGTAGGTAGCAATTGTGAGCTGTCCCCTTAAGGGAATGCATCATGGTAAATGTAGTTAAGGCTTCCAGGGAAATGTAGTCCATGTCACGTGACCACATCTGTAATCCTAACTGGTCATTAAATTGACCCTTGATGGGTTGGGGCAGTTTTTCTCACTCTTGGCTGAACTCATGGACTCGTGGTAACTATCCTACTTCTATCGTAATAAGACAGGAGAAAAAAGATAGGAGATAAACCATCTTTTTACCTACAAGACAGATATGCAAAGGATTGGTCATGAAAGAAGAACTTCATCACAAATGTGAGTTATGAGGATACCTGATGAACCAATAAAAGTATTTTGTTGTGGAAGTTTTGTGGAGCTTATCTGTCTGCCTCTGTACAGGATACAGAACCGGTGGAAACTAATCAAAGAGAGAAGCAACCTAGAAAAAAATTCCGGAATGTGAGAGCAATTCATCGGTGGAACAGTTGGCCTTCAGAAATTGTGGAAGCCTCACCACTGGAGGTTTTCAAAAATAGATTGAAGAAGCATTTGACTGGGATGGCTCAGGGCTCCTACTAAAGTTTTAACATGGACACCATGAAAATAACAATACCCTGACTGTCTTTTCATCCCATTCATTTCTTCCCAGGACTCTTTCTTTTGCCGCCTTCAATTTTCCATGATACCTGAGAATGGTTGCTGAACTCTCTGAGCCGTAGCTTTCCACAGTCTTTGGGAAAGCGAAGGGGGTACCTGCGGCTTTGTTTTGTTTTGTTTTGCAGGCTTGCTTTCCTTTCCCTCCACATATTAGCCACCCAGTGAGCATCTGTTGGAATTGAATCAGCCAACAATCAACGGATCAATGAACATCCCAAGCTAGACACAGCAGGCAAAAAAAAAAAAAAAAGTGTCAGTATCGAAGAGAGAGATGGCTGGATGAGCCACAGTCAGTCGTCACGGGTAAAAGATTCGGCAGCTGAAAGCACAAAGAATTAGACTGCCAAAAATGAGAAATAACCTTTTTTTCCCCTAGCGTACAAAACAACGGCCTCTGGTTTGCAGAGCCAGATTTGAATTAATTGTGATGGAACTGTTGTCTTAGGTTCTTCGGCACCATCTCATGGATTAATGCGATGAATATTTTTAAATATTGCAAGCCTGGTTAAATGAACCTGAGGTCAATAAACAACAGAGTTAATTAATTAACCAAATGAAAGGAAACAAAGGAAGGAGTGACAGAAACACCTCTGGGAATGTTTCCTGTGATGTCAAGGGCCTCTTTGAAAAAAGAACTCTACTCACACCTCTGAGGGAAATGGTGGTCCCCTAAATACTTCAGATTAAAGTTCACTCTTATAAGTAGTACTCAAATTACAATCGTTCATTTAGTGACCATTTGAAGTTACAATAGCACTGAAACAAGTGATCTAGTACCATTTTTCACACTTATGACCATTGCAGCATCCCCAGGATTGGTCAGATGATCAAAATCCAGATCCTTGGCTACTGGTTCATATTGCAGTGTCCAGGGCTCATGCGATAGAATAAAATAGAATAAAATTCTTTATTGGCCAAGTGTGATTGGACACACAAGGAATTTGTCTTGGTGCAAATGCTCTCAGTGTGTCAGGATTCCAGCAATCCCTCTAATTAAATCATGATTCTCGAGCCAAACTTCAAAAAACTTCAAAGGATTTATTAGAGGTGGCATACTGGCACTGCCCTGTATGAAGCCAACTCTGGCATACATCATTTACAGTCCCCTGTGACCCTGTTCCCCCCTCCCTCCTGGGTATCTCATCAACCAGATTCTCCAACTGAGCACATTCAGGGCTGGGTGTCATTCACGGTCTCCAATTAAATATATTTGCAGGCAAAAGCTCTGGTATTTTAAAGATAAGAGTTGGAATGTACTTTTGCTTTCAAACTGTTCTTCCAGATTTCCTTCTCTCCCCCCTCCCTTTTTTAATGGCAACTACTAAAACAGGCATAGGAATGTTTTATGAGTTAACACAGTGTACGTAAAAGATACCTTCATCAAAAGATACCTTCATCAAAAGTCCAGAATCATAAGGTACAACACTTAATAATATAATAGGGTACAATAGAATAGAATAGAAGGAGATAGGAATAGAATTTAAATAGAATGGGATGGAACGGGATAGAGAATAGAGTAGAGTTAGAGTAGAGTAGAGTAGAATAGTGTAGAATAGAATAGAATAGAATAGAATAGAATAGAATAGAATAGAATAGAATAGAATAGAATAGAATAGAATAGAATAGAATTCTTTATTGGCCCAGTGGACACACAAGGAATTTGTCTTGGTGCAAATGCTCTCAGTGTCCATAAAAGAAAAGATGCATTCGTCAAGAGTCAAGAATCATCAGGTACAACACTTAATGATAGTCATAGGATACAATCAGCAATCAAATCCCCTTTTGCGGCCTTCATATAACCCAAGTCAATGGGGAAGCCAGATTCAGCTTAACGTCCATGTTACTAACTGAGCGACTGCAACGATTCGCTTAACCACTGTGGCAAGGAAGGTCCTAAAATGGAACAACACTCACTTAACAGCCATCTTGCTTACCAACAGAAATTTTAGATTTGTATTTGCTCAGAATTGGAAAAGCGAACAAATTCTGGTAGAGGGAAAGGTGATTGAGAAAATATTAGAATGTTCAGGGATGAATAGATTAACATTGGCAATTAAAGAAAAAGAAGAAACTGAATATTATATGGCGTGGGATTCATTCTATCAATGGTTGAAAAATAAAACAAGTTAAAATTGAATAGATGAATGTATAGACACATTGAGATTGTGCTGTGGTTTGTCGGCAGCAGGTGTGGATGGCTGAGGTCTCGGAAAGCGAGGACTCAGATGAGGGCCTGCGTGTGATGCAGGGTTGGGGCCTGGACGATCAGGGAGTGGAGTGCTGCCTTCGGAGATTGTGGAGGCTGGCAGCAGTGATGAAGAGGCCCCCAAGGAGCTGGGCCCAGTGCATGTGCGCACTGGGCTGCTCTAAGGAAAGAGCAGCTGCAGCAGCATGGGTGACTCAGGAGTAAGGCTGCAAGATAATGGCCCCTCCCTTAAGAGATAAAAGCCAGCCGAGAAACTGGAGTTCTTTGCAGGAAGCAAAGAAGTTTTTGCACTCAAGCCTTGTGGACATTCGGAGTATCCTGATTGGTGTTTGGAGACTCTTTGTGTTTGAACTATTTCTTGGCAACTTTATGCAGCCTTGCACCACCTTAGAAAGGCACATTCTTATCAGGGACAATTAGTTTGAAACAGCTTTTTAACTGGGAAGGAACAGAATTCATAAAGAATCATTAAATCATTAAAAAGGTTTTGCTGTTACCTCTGTTTCGTGTTTGTTTCCTTGGAACAACAGATTGTCACGAAGATAAAATATGTAAGCGACAATGGCTTATAAAGAAAATGTGATTACTGATATTTTAGCAAGAAAAGTATGTTAATTATAATTGTTAGCACAAGATATATGTACCCAGTCAACACACTGTTTAAATGAAAGATGGATTTGTTGTAAATTTAAAATAAAAACTTAAAAGAAAAGAAGAAAAAAGAAATTTTGGGTTAGTTACCTGTATTAGATTACTGACTTAAAATCAGTTATATTTATTTATATATATATATATATGTAGCTTTATGATGAAATTAACATATTACAGGCGTACTGCTAGAGAATGATCCTAAATTGAGGACTACCATATATTCCCCATGGCATGTTACTAATTTTTACAGAAGGATTTTGTTTTGTTTTAAAAGACCCTTCATCAGGCCTTCTTCCCAGGGTTTCATGTGGCTGGAGCATCTGCATTCATTTCCAATTCCACTTTAGGAAACCACAGGAAGAACCAATTAGCAAGATTTTCAGGGCAGAGTCTACAAATTCTATTCTTCTCTTTTTAAAGGCTTAAAGTTAACTGAGAACGGAGGGTCAGAACAAGCAGCGTATAAAGAGATGGATGAAGACAGACTCACCCATCGTTATTTGGCTGTGTCCACCTGCACTGAATCACTAGAAAAGATAGGTAGAGGTAGTACTCAGCTTAGGACCACAATTGAGCCCAACATTTCTGTTGTTAAGTGAGAACATTGATTTAAGTAAGTTGTGCCTTGCCACATTTGTCAAGTGAATCGTGGGATCTGCCCAGCATCCCCACTGACTTTGCTTATCAGATACAAATTACAGATCAACAGAGTTGGAAGGGAGCTTGTAGGTCATCTAATCCAACCACCCCTCCCAAGTAGGGGACCCTATACCATCTCTGACAAATGGCAATCCAATCCCTTCCTGAAAGCCTCCAGTGATGAAGCTCCCACAATGTCCAAAAGCAACTTCTGTTCCATTGGTTTCTGGTTTTCACTGTCAGAAAGTTTCTCCTTATTTATATATAAAGATGTATTTTTTTTTTAAATTATATCTACAAAATGTTTTTAGGATAGATTTGGGAGGATTACAAGAATTGTTATAAAATAAACTAAGTAAATTATGGTTATCTCGTAAAATATGAATGAATAAAATTATTGTCAAATGATTGATTAATAATAATACTAGGATATTCAATTTTTGATTGAGAATATGAGTTATTATGCAATGTAACTGTAACTGAAGACGACGAAATGGATGCAGAAAAATTGTAAACCAACCAGCACACTGCTTGTATGCTTATGGAAGAAAGTTTGATGTTTTTATGTTTTGTTTGTTGATGTTTGTTTTTAAAAACCAATAAAATTTACACACACACAGAAAAAGAAAGTTTCTCCTTATTTCCAGGTTGAATCTCTCTTTGTTCAGTTTCCATCCATTATTCTTTCTCTGGCCTTAGAAAACAGCTTGACCGCCTCATCCTCTCTGTGGCAGCCCCTCAAATATTGGAAGGCTGCTCTCCTGTCTCCCCTGGTCCTTCTCTTCCCGAGACTAGCCAGGCCCAGTTCCTGCAACTATTCATCGTATGTTTTAAGCTCCCATCCTCCAATCATCCTGGTTGCTCTTCTCTGCACTCTTTCTAAAGTCTCAACATCTTTTTAATAGTGTCACAAAAGGGAATCACATGACCTCCGGGATACTGCGACCGTCATAAATATGAAACCAGTTGCCAAGCATCTGAATTTTGATCACGTGACCACAAGGAGGATACCGTGGTCATAAATGGTGTGAGAAATGGTTATAAGTCACTTTTGCCAGTGCTGTTGTAACTTCAAATGGTCACTAAATGAACTGTTGTAAATCAAGGACTACCTGCATTTGGGCTGTTGTTTTTTTCTGCTTTGAAGGAACAACAGCAAAAATAAAATAAATCCTCAGAAAAACATCTTTTCTGATTATTAAGTGTTGCCTTTTAAAGCTCTTACAGTATAAGATCAATTTCCTGACAGAACAATTGATCAGTGGAACAACATGCCTCCAGAAGTTGTGAATGCTCAAACACTGGAAATTTTTAGGATAAGATTGGATAACCATTTGACTGAAATGATATAAGGTTTCCTGCATAAGCAAGGGGTTGGACTAGAAGACCTCCAAAGTCCCTTCCAACTCTGTTATTCCATTCCATTCCATTCCATTCCATTCCATTCCTAGTCCTAGTCCTAGTCCTAGTCCTAGTCCTAGTCCTAGTCCTAGTTTTACTCTATTCTATTCCTATGCTATGCTATTCTATTCCTATTCCTACTATACTCAACTTACTCTACTCTATTCTAATTCTATCCTGTCCTATCCTATATTCTATTCTCTATACTATTCTATTCCTTAATCTATAATTCTATTCATTCTATTCTATTCTCTATACTATTCTATTCCTTATTCTCTACTCTACTCTATTCTACTCTACTCTACTCTATCAAGAAAACAGAAGCCTCCACCAAAACCCTACAGAAATAAACTTTTGTCTCAGTTTCATGGCCTCAATGACACCCCTCCTTCCATCATTTTCACAGTTTCGTCCCCACAGACAAAAAGGTTCCGTTCTCCATGAAGTCTAGAAGCAGCACATTTTTCAAAGGCAAAACTCAAGATTAATGGGGACAGAACTCTCTTTTTTTGTACCAAAAATGTAAACTAGGCTGGGGGGGGGGGGGGGTCCATTCGAAAGGACGACAGGCAAAGGCCGAGGAGATGTGAACCATTTTACCCCGTTCTTCCCTCCCTCTGGAAAGAGAGAACTTCTCACATCAGCATATCAATTGCAAGATACAAAGGCAGCTGCAGAAACAAGACGCCCTTTGTGGACCCAGGGAAAATCACTTTCTGGAATGGTCTGATGGAGCTAATATGGGCCTTCTCCAGATTGTATTGCATTTGTTTTGTCCTAGGCTTCCCCAAGAAGCACTAAGCAAACTCTGTGTCCCGGCAAAACCTCTTTTATGAAATGAATGTGAATTTATTGCATTCACATTCAGCCAACGGCCTGGCAAAGAGTCTTGCAAAGGTATAATCATTAGCTCAGACCTTATCTATCTTGGAAAGCTGCCCAGGAAATATTTACACACTCAGTGCTGACAGGGAAGGTTTGGGTTACACTTCACGAGGCTGGAACAAACAAACAAACAAACGAATGAATGAATTGTTTCCTGCAAAAGCCTCCTCCCCTTTTGCTCCTCTTTTAATCCTTTTTTAAAAATATATTTTTATTGTTTCCATTATTACAACATAAAACATCATAGTTTCAACAGTATATTTTGACATCTGTACAGGTTTTTATCTTAACACAGTGTATTTACATTTATCTGATATTCATGACTTTTTCTATAATTATTATTCTTACATTCTTATATATTTTACATATTTACATTTTACTTTCTTAAGGCTTCTTACAGTTAGATTTCTTGTCTTATTTCTTGTTTCTGCTTGCTACCCAATCATACCATTTATTCAAAATTAAAAAATATTCAAAGTCTTCTCTTTCTTTCAGTTTCAATGTTAACATATTCATTTCAGTTCTTCTTTTAATTCTTATGGGAGGGGCCATTCATTGCCCACCTGTGGCCTTACTCCCACGTTGTCCCTGAGTTCTTAATTGTTCTTTCCTTTTGGCAGCTCTGGGCATGTGCAGGCTGGGAACTGGTTCCAGAAGCTCCCCCCACCTCACTGCTGTCTGACTCCGAAGGCAACTGATGACTGCCAGCCTGCCCTGGTCCCATCTCTGCCTCTGATGCAGAGCCCTCGACCGAGCCTCCAAGACTGGCCCAAGTACCTCCAACCAGCAGGCCACAACAACGTTGCCCAGAATGGTGGAGCTGTCCCTTAGCAGCTGGAGAAAGACTGCTGATGTCCACCTTCCTGAGAGGATGGTGGTCCTTGGCTTACAACAGTTTGCTTAGTGACCATTCAAACTTACAACGGCACTGAAAATCATGACTGGGCTGTTTTTTTCCCTACCGTTATGACGGTTGCAGCAGCATCCTGTTCATGTGTTCCAAATTTGGACGCTTGGCAACTGGTTCATACTTATGACCGTTGATGTGTCCCAACAAGGTCACATGATCCACTTTTGCGACCTTCTAACAAGCAAAGTCAATGTGGAAGCTGGGATTCACTTAACAACCAGGTTACTAATTTATCAACGGCCGTGATTCATTTAACAACGGTGGCAAGAGAGATCGTAAAATGAGGCAAAATTCACTTAACAGCTGTCACACTTAGAAGAACGGCTGCAGGATTTGGGTTTGGTCGGTTGAAAGAAAAGAAGAATTAGCGGTGACAAGATAGCAGTATGTCATGCCCTTGTTAGAGTCAGACTCTGAGGGAGAGGAGGAACAGCCGACAGGGAGTGGAAGTGTGGCTCAGGAGGTTGTGGAGGAGGCTGGGGAGGGGCAGAGGCTGGCTGGGCAGTCAGAGGAAGAACCAGGCCCTTCCCCTCTTCATCCTAGGACACGCAGGGAGGAATGGAGAAGGAAACAACTTGGCTTACGAGAGAGGAAGCGGCTATGATCCCCCTCATTGGTTGCAGCTGGGGAGAATAGTATATAAGAGAGATGGTTAAAACATAGTGTTGCCAGAAGCAAAGATTGTTTTATTTTGATCTGACGTTATCTTGGTTGGTGTCCTTCCAACAGACTGTGCCTTGTTATCTCTGTGAAGTTGGTAATTACTTATCCTGGTCCATTGTGGAAATTCCTTCATTGTAGTTTGTTTTAGTTTTTTATTTCACCTCTATGTGCTCATTAAATTTGGACTGTATTGCTTTCTTCTGAAGACTACTTTTGAATACGTTTTATCTCCAACTGAGAATTATTGAACAGTGGGGCCAAGTTGGAGGCATTAAAGGACATTTATTTACGTTTTGGATTTTGTTACATTTGTGTTACGCTTCGGGTCATCACAGTATTGCAGTATTTGAGGGGCTGCCACAAAGAAGAGGGGGTCAATCTATTCTCCAAAGCCCCAGAGGGAAGGACAAGAAGCCATAGATGGAAACTAATCAAAGAGAGAAGCAACTTGGAATTAAGGAGAAACTTCCCAAAACTGAGGACAACTAATCAGTGGAACAGAAGTTGCCTCCAGAATCACGGGCGCTCCATCACTGGAGGTTTTTAAGAAGAGACTAGACAGTCACCTGAAATAATATAGGTTCTCCTGCTTGAGTAGGGGGCTGGACTAGAAGACCTCCAAAGTCCCTTCCAGCTCATTCATTCTATTCAATGAATGGCAATTAGTAATAAAAAAGGAGAATTCTTTGATATTCTAGGAATATCCTAGAACGCTGGGTCTACAAGGACGCTGTTTTATGGTGTATTAATGGTGCACAATCCCCAGTCCAAGAAGGCGTAATCCATCCTCACCAATAGGAAACCCATTCTCCCTCTTAATTGCTTCCTTTCTCTCCCACCCACCAGCCCTGGGAGCTCCCAGTGTTTTCCTTGAGCCTTTTCAGAAAAGCAGCACCCCCCCCCCCCCCGAGGAAAGGCCCATAGGCCAGCCGATGAATCCCTGAAACATTCTTCCGAGGCCCCCATTTTGCAAATGAGGCCAGAAGGTTTCCAGGTCAGTTCAGCCCACCAGCTAATTGGCTTGAAGAGGCTGAACCCAGACGGTGTTAATGGAGACCCAAATGAGGTGATGATAACCCCTCCCCTCTTTGGCAGGAAAGCTGCCCTTTTTCCTGCCTTGAGAAGGTCCACATTTTGAGATCTCCCCTCCCTTCTGCCAATCCGGTAATCTGCCTTCAATCCCTAATTAGACTTTGATACAAGGAAGGACCCACCGTTCTTTTCCTTCCTGCATGTGAAAAAAAAACAAAACACCACAACAATAACAGGCTAAACAATCTTCTTTTGGGAACAGACTGAGGCTGTTTTGGAAGGCAGAGACAAAGCCAGCATTCCAAGAGGCTAGCAGAGCCAAAGGCTAGTTGGCACCCAGTGAATTCATTGGGGCCAGATTTCATACAAGGTCCAGCAAAAAAAAAAAAAAATAGTCCATTTGGGAGTGACCAGAGGGTGAGTAATGGGAGCAGTCAATCAATCCAGAATAGAGCTGGAAGGGACCTTGGAGGTCTGTTAGTCCAACCCCCTGCTCAATCAGGAAACTTTCTACCATTTCAGATAGCTGGCTGTCCAGTCACTTCTTAAAAATGCCCAGTGATGAAGTGCCCACAATTTCTGAAGGCAAGCTATTCCACTGGTTAATTGTTCTCACTGTTAGGACATTATTTCCAGGCTGCTTCTCTCCTTGATTAGTTTCCATCCATTGGTTCTTGTCCTGCCTTCAGGTGCTTTGGGAAATAGGATGTCCCCCTCTTCTCTGTGTAGCCCCCCAAATATTGGAGCATTGCTATTCCAATATAGGTTAGAACCTATACCGGGGCCGATCCTACACTTTTCTCTTCTTTGCTACCCGTTCAGTTGAATTGGGCCAAACCGGTAGCATTTCACCACTGCTTTGAACACGCTGTCAGGATTCCAGCAATCACCCTAATTAAATCATGATTCTTGAGCCAAACTTCAAAAAACTTCAAAGGATTCATTAGAGACGACATACTGGCACTGCCCTGTAGGAAGCCAACTCTGGCCTATGTCATTTACAGTCCCCTGTGACCCTGTTCCCCCCGTCCCTCCCCCCTGGGTGTCTCATAAACCAGATTCTCCAATTGAGCACATTCAGGGCTGGGTGTCATTCACGGTCTCCAATTAAATATATTCAGGTGCAAAAGCTCTGGTAGTTTAGTTACAATCTTTTAAAGATAAGAGTTGGAATGTACTTTCGCTTCCCCCCCTTTTTTATGGCAACTACTAAAACAGGCGTAGGAATATTTTATGAATTGACACTCATTAAATGAACTTTTATAGGTTAAGCATTACGTGAAGTTATAAACTTTCTTATCCTCATTTAACACGAAAAATAGATCGTATAAATAAATGTGGGGCATCTCTTCTGCAAACAGGCCAAGCAGTCACGTTGAACTGCCAACTGTTCTGATCAACAAGCTCAGCGCCTTAGCTACTGAGCCACCGCATCCCTTGACTGGCCATACAGGTGCTCACATCTGTCAAAATCCTTCTGTACCTAAGTTCAAAGTGAAATCTAAATAGACTACTTCTCTAAGGACCATTCTTTTTCAACTTCTTTTCTCTCTCGGTTGCAATGATAACATAGTAAAATCTAAGGAGTAAATAAGTAAAGTGGATTGCTGTCAGCCTTGGAAGCCATATCTTACTTAGAAGCTTCAAAGCTGCCACATTTTAGTGCCTTGGAATTTGGGAGAGGGGATTTCATAGAGAGAACAAAGATTGAACTCAACAACATTCTCCTCAAAAGTCAAGGACAAGTGACTCTGCACCTAGGGAGGAGTGCCTGGAGGAATGTCTCCAGTTGGAGCAATGGTTGATTGGACCCTTTGATGGACTGGTGGGTGCAAGGGACGAGCTTTTGATTTTTCAATTGGGAAGGGAAAACCCAGGACTCTCCAATATGACTCCTTCAATAAATTCTTACTTGAATGAACTTTGCTTATGAGTGCTGAATGAAATGGGGTGTTTCATTGGAACGCTGAGCATTGGTTTACTGAAAAACCACTTGTGTGTCTGGGTGTGTCTGGTCTAGCAAAGAGAAGGACTGGGGGTGACATGATAGCAGTCTTCCAATATTTGGGAGGCTTCCACAGAGAAGAAAGGGTCAACTTATTCTTCAAAGCATCTGGGGGCAAGACAAGTAATAAGTAGAAGCTTGTTAAAGAGAGACCTAACTTAGAAGGACAAGGAACTTTCCTGACAGTGAGAACAATTAATCCATGGAATAGCTTTGTTTCCAGAAGTTGTGGATGCTCTATCATGGAAGGTTTTTAAGAAGAGCCATTCGTCTGAAATAATATATGGTCTCCTGCTAGGGTAAGAGGTTGGACTAGAAGACCTCCAAGATCCCTTTCAAGTCTGTTATTCTGTATTTTGTTTTGCAAGTCCTCGGTGCGGATGAATTGTAGCCTGATATTCTTTCTCATGTCTAAATCCACCTTGGTCTTAAAAATCTAGCATTTTCCTACTTCTGATCTGAATCGCCTTTAGCTGTGTTTGTGTTAAAGGGAATTTTCTCAGTTTTTCTGATGCGGTCAAACAATATACTGGTATAGGGTTTTTGTGTGTGTGTGTGCACCAACTCTGCAAGGGAGAAAGATACCAAGAATATCTCTGGCATCAAGTAGAGAAACTGGTTTTAAACACAGGCCTTCAGTTCTCCTGTTACTTGGAACTGAGAGATAAAATTAAGTCAGTAGACAAAAGGAAACCTCGCTAATCAGCCATGATATGTACATGAGTCAAATCAAGAGGTTTTGTGATCTCAGTTTCATCTTGTTGTCAATCAAGACCAATGGTCTAAAAAAAGTGGTTCGAATGAACAATGATTTGTCACAATGTACAGAGAAGTCACAACTTGTTTGGGTTGGTATGTATGCAACTGTTAAGGAATAATTCCTGAATTCTGGGAAAACCACATAAATCTTGAATTTCAACTGAAAGCTTTGAAATTCCCCAGTATTTTTGTATTGAGCTGAGACTTTTCGGTCAATGCACTGGTTTCCTTTTAATCTCCAAGCCCTGGAGATGGTGACAAGCAAGCACTGAGCGACACTGAGTGAGATTCATGGAGGTTTTCTTTTTTGACCCTCAAAATAATGCTTGATTCTATGGGAAGAATCTGTCCTGGTAGATAGATGTACATGTTAGCAACCAATCCACGGGTATAGGACTGTCTGAGGATGTGTTTGTGGGTGTTGCAGCATCATCAAGATTGTGGTTTTGAAGCCTGGAAGGAGCCACCATCTCAGTGTTCCTGACCTCCTATCACCACGACAAACCTGGTAGGTGCCATTGAGTTGCTTTGATTTTGCCATCTCAAACTTGCCTCTAGCAATATAGAATAGAGTATAAAAGAGTTGGAAAAGACCTTGGAGGTCTTCTAGTCCAGCCTCCTGCTCAGGCAGGAAACCCTATACCATTTCAGACAAATGGTTATCCAATCTCTTAAAAACTTCCAGTGATGGAGCACCTACAACTTCTGAAGGCAAAGCTGTTCCACTGGTTAATTCTAACTGTCGGAAAATTTCCACATTGCTTCTCTCCTTGATTAGTTTCCAAGCATTGCTTCTCGTCCTGCCTCCTGATGCTTTGGAGAATAGCTTGACCTTCTCATCTTTGTAAGAGCCCCTCAAATATTGGAACAATGCTATTATGTCCGTGCAGTCCTTCTTTTCATTAAACTAGACATACCCAATTCCTGTAACCAATTTTTGTACATTTTAGCCTCCAGCCCCCTAATCATTTTTGTTGCTCTTTTCTGCACTCTTTCCAGAGTCTCAACATTTGTTTTAAAAAATTGTGGTGACCAGAACTGGATACAGCATTCCAAGTGTGATCTTTGTAAAATGGTACTAAAATTTTACATAATCTGGATTCTATCCCTCTACTAGATTCTATCCCTCTGATAGATTCTATCCCTTTATTAGATCTTGATTCTATCCCTTTTCCTGAGACCTCTATGATCTCAAGAAGCTATGAAGAGACAGGTTTGGTTAATACTTGGATGAGAGACCAAGTCCCAAAATATATCCCAAGAGATGGCAACAGCAAAGCTCTTCCATATCAATGCCAAGAAACTAGAAGGAATCATCCATATAGCTCAATTCTTAAGATGCAGATCTGAAACTTCAACATGCCCTGCCAAAGCGACCTCTCTCCAATTTTGCTTAAAACTCGGTTTACTTTAAACATCCCACAACGATGGAGCCAAAGCCAGACAGGCTGCTACATACTGTGCCATGGGAGAACGGGATTAAAGCAGTTGACTTAAACTGAAGTGGGAGCAAAATAATAGACATAATTGTATATTTTTTAAAGGGTGAGCAAACGTGAAGGAACTTCTAAAAAGGCTGGAGCAAGTTTGACTACTTTCTATGACTGGAAATCATTAAATGTGTGGAGAGGATACCGAAAGCTTTGGGATGGCCTTTGCATTACTAATCATCCACGTAAGCCAAGAAGCAGAAACTTTTTCCTTGGAGAAGGGAGTCTTGCAAGGAAGGGACTCTGTTCATAACTTCAAATTGACAACATGCTGTTTTGGGGGCAGAAAAGCATGATCAGTTGTAAACAGCATACTTCTTGGTAAGACAGAACAATGTAGGATAGACAGTACTACTGTGTTTCCCCCCAAAGAAGACCCTACCTTATATTTTTTTTTTGGGCCACCAAAAAAGGCACCTGGTCTTATTTTCGGGGGATGTCATCCACTGACTAACCTCACTTGCATGCATCGCCCCCCCCCCAGCCTTCTTTTCACTATCGGAGGCCTTCAGGAATGCCTTCTTTTGTGACTAGTAAGGTGTTCTGACCCAAACCCTTTTCCAACAAAATAAAAATGAACCAAAGGGAATAGAAACCTTTTAATGATTCTTATGAATCCCTGGTTAAAAGGCTGCTGGAAACTAATTAACTTTGATAAGCACAAGCCTCATCAAAACTGTGCGAGGCTGCCAAGAATAACAGATAAGAAATATTTCACAATACCAGAGTCTTCAAATACCAACTTAAGATACTGTAATGTCCACAAGGCTGAGTTTCAAAATGTCTTTGCTTCCTGCAAAGAACATCCAATTCACAGCTGCCTTTTATCTTCTTGAAGGAGGGGCCATTACCTTGCAGCCTTACTCCCGAGTCGCTCGTTCTGCTGCAGCTGCTCTTTCCTGCGAGCAATCCTTCGTGCACTTGGCACAGGCTCCTCGGGAACCTCCTCCTCATTGCTGCCAGCCCCCACAATCTCTGAAGGCAGCAGTCCACTCCCTAATGGTCCTGGCCCCTCATCTGAGTCCTCTCTCTCCTCAGCCGTCCACACCTGCTGCCAGCTAACCACAACACAAGGCTTTCCTGAAGGCCTCTGCAGCCAAGACGAGAGCTCTGGATCGATCCAGAGCTTTGTTATGTGCTACAGAGGCCTTTAGGAAAGCCTTGCCAGCCTTGCTGGCTGCAGAAGAAATGGGCTGGCAAGGCAGGTGTCGGGATGTGCGAGGCCTGGCTAGAACTATCCAAAGGTAAGTAGTAGGGCAGCTCCACCCTTCCACCCCCACCCTAGCTTAATTTTTACTCTGGAGTGGTGGGATCTTAATTAGGGCTTATTTTGAGGGTAGGGCTTCTATTGGGTGCATGTATAAAAATCAATCTAGGACTTACTTTCAGGGTAGGTCATATTTTCAGGGAAACAAAGTATTACCCAATAGATTCACAACTGGCGGATCAACTTCCCTCAACGAGCAATCCTTAATGGGTCTACATCTACAGGGTGGGAAGCATGCAGTAGGATACCTCAAGGTTCTGTCTTAGGCCCAGGACTCTTCAACATCTTCATGAATGATTTTGATGAGGGGATAGAAGAGGAACTCATCAAATTTGCAGACGACAACAAGCTGGGGAGGAGAGTGAACTCTTTGTAAGATGGGCTCACGGTTTAGAAGGATCTTGAGAGACTTGAACACAGGGCCCTATCTAACAAAATGCGAACAGTGGTGAGAAAAATAAGATTAAGCAAGAATAATCAAATTCACAAATAAAGAATAGGTTGGAATAATTGGTGGAAGTTTATCAAAGAAAGATCCAACCTAGAATTGAAAGAAATACCTGACAGTGAAAACAATTAACTTCTGGGTTTCTCTCAGGAGTTGTGGATGCTCCATTACCGGAGACTTTTAAGAAGAGACTGGACAGTCATTTGTCTGGAATGGTCTAGGGCAGGGGTCTCCAACCTTGGCTCCTGGAAGCCTGGCGGACTTCAACTCCCAGAGTTCCACAGCCAGCAAAGCTGGCTGTGGAATTCTGGGAGTTGAAGTCCGCCAGGCTTCCAGGGGCCAAGGTTGGAGACCCCTGGTCTAGGGTCTCCTGCTTGAGCAGCGTGTTGGTCTAGAACCATGTTGGCGAACCTGTGCCACGAGTGCTGGAAGTAGCACGCAGAGCCATTTCCCCCGGCACATGAGAATTCAAGGTTATTCTCTGTGTTGTATTAAGAATTTCCAGTTGCAGATAATTGGTTCTCGTGATTTATGAAGTGTAGAAGTGGGAGGAGAGAAAGGAGGAAAGAAGGTGGATTCTGTGTAATGCATGAAAAAAACCTTCATTTGGGAAATTGCTTTTGACATGCCAGATCTGTTCCCAATAAATCAATTGGAGAGGTAACTTCTCAGAGTGATTGATATCATGGATACTTTCTGGATGCTTGACACCTGGAAGAGCCTCACTGTGCATGCCTGCGTGCGCTGCCACCCAACAGCTCATTGTCGGGTATCTGGCACGCATGCGCAGGGGCCGGAGGGGGGTGCAGGGGGGGCATGCATGCATGCACAAGGATGCACTGCACGTGAAGGGATTGTGCATGCATGTGCAAAGACATGCGGCATGAGAGGGGGGAATTGCACGTGGATGGAATGAGCCTGTTAGCTGACTAAAGATTACGCATTTTAATCATATGGACAGATTTGAAAAAGTTCTACCAGGGTCCTGATTTCCTGGAATTTTAGCATATATCATTATGCATATCTGTGACATATATCCGTGTTGTTCAAACTTGCAAGTTTAAGGTGCATTGACTTCACCCATCTTGAAACTGCCAAGTTTGAGAAAACCCCAACATACAATCCAGACTCAGTTATGCACAAAAAAAGTAACGGATGCAATTTGGGGGCAGGGAGAGAAGACCACCAAACTGTAGCTCTTCAGATGGTGGTGGGGAGGGGAGGGGGGACATCATGTGTTTAGGTGGCTTACCAGGCTCACATTTATGCAATGTAAACAATGGCTAGCTCATAGGAGAAGGGAGTTGCCCTCTGTATAGCGCCCTCTGCTCTGATGGTGTCACCTAGGTGGGTCACGAAATGTCTGCGAGAATACCCCGATCCCTTTTAGCCCGGATGGTGTTACCTAGGTGGATCATGAAATGTCTGTGAAGAAAAAAATACAAGTTCAGATAGCTCCCACAGTTGTTGTTACCTCCTCCTCCTCCTCCTCCTGCTCCTGCCACCTAGCTCAGAAGTGCACCAAGGACCCCACATTATTCCTCCTCCTCCCTTCCTCCTCCTCCTGCTCCCTCCTCCTCCTGCTCCCTTCTTCTTCCTCCTCCTCCTCCTCCTCCTCCTCCTCTTCCCAGACTGATGATGCTCCCTAGTTGGGTGATGAAATATCTGCAAGAAAGCCACCTAGCTCAGAAGTGCACCAAGGACCCCACATTATTCCTCCTCCTCCTCCTCCTCCTCCTCCTCCTCCTCCTCCTCCTCCTCCTCCTCCTCCTCCTCCTCCTCCTCCTCCTCCTCCTCCTCCTCCTCTTCCCAGACTGATGATGCTCCCTAGTTGGGTGATGAAATATCTGCAAGAAAGCCACTTAACTCAGAAGTGCACCAAGGACCCCACATTATTCCTCCTCCTCCTCCTCCTCCTCCTCCTCCTCCTCCTCCTTCTCCTCCTCCTCCTCCTCCTCCTCCTCCTCTTCCCAGACTGATGATACTCCCTAGTTGGATGATGAAATATCTGCAAGAAAGCCACCTAGCTCAGAAGTGCACCAAGGACCCCACATTATTCCTCCTCCTCCCTTCATCCTCCTCCTGCTCCCTTCTTCTTCTTCCTCCTCCTCCTCCTCCTTCCAGACTGATGATGCTCCCTAGTTGGGTGATGAAATATCTGCAAGAAAGCCACCTAACTCAGAAGTGCACCAAGGACCCCACATTATTCCTCCTCCTCCTCCTCCTGCTGCTCCCTTCCTTCTCCTCCTTCTCCTCCTCCTCCTCCTGCTCCTCCTCCTCTCTATAAGCCCCATGCACTCCCTTCTACATTAGTCTAAAGGGTGCCTATTTTATTTCAGAGAGGCAGGGTTTGACCATTGTCTTGCCCTCTTCCAGTCCAGGAAGCTTCTGATGTGACTGCTATGAAAGCCCACCTGGCTTTGCATGCTGCAGAAACCCCCTTCCCCCACCATTCCTCTCTCCCTTCCCGAGACAGCAGGGATCCGGGGCAAGCACCTGCACAAGCTTGTTAGTTGCTTTTTTCCTTTGCCAGGAAAGCAAGCAAGCCGACTGTTGTGAGAACAAGCCTCCCCGGTTTTTAATTGTGTGCAGCAGAGGCTGACCGAGGCGGTAGTAAAGTCTTTGAAAGGGAGAAGTGGACCTTTTATCCCCAGGCTCCCCCCTCAGCTGGCTGGACGCTTCAGCCTCCAGCTGTTCAGAGCTTTGGATGGAATGGACACCGAGCAATCACAGCGTAAAACTAACGTAAGATGCAGGCAGGGCACCTGTCCCTGGTGCCTCCCCTGATTCTGCCTTCTGTTCCCACCCCCAGACCTGTCTGCCATGTATATAATATACATAGAATAACAGAGTTCGAAGGGACCTTGGAGGTCTTCTAGTCCAACCCCCTGCTTGGTCAGGAATCCCTATACAATTTCAGTCGAATGGTTCTCAGATCTCTTCTTGAAAAAAATGATTGCAGGAACTGGGCCTGGCTGGTCTAGTGAAGAGAAGGACCAGGGAAGACAGGAGAGCAGTCTTCCAATAGTTGAGGGGCTGCCACAGAGAGGAGGAAGGGGTCGAGCTATTTTCCAAGGCCAGAAAAGGAATAATGGATGGAAACTGAACAAGGAGAGATTCAACCTGGAAATAAGGAAAACTTTTCTGACCGTGATAATAATCAACCAATGGAACAGAAGTTTGCCTTTGGAAGTTGTGGGAACTTTAACCTTGGAGGCTTTCAAGAAGAGACTGGAAATTGTGTAGGGTCTCCCGCTTGCGTGTGGGGTTGGACCTACAAGCTCCCTTCCAACTCTGTTAATCTGTTAAGAAAGAGCTATCCTGGTCTATAGGACAGAAAACGGATTACCTGCAAGCAAATACCAATCACCAAAGGCTACATATGACAGATTTGCCTGCTGAATTTGGGTGGCTTGATAGGGTGGGCTTGCTTCATGATTTATTTATTTAAATATTCCCTTTTTTTCGTAAAAAAACAGCAGCCAAAACAACCTACAATTACCAGTAGAAATAAGAGTCCCCACCCTCAGGCTGACATGTAAAGATAGTCAGTCCTGGAAGCAAGATAAATGATTAAAAAGGAAATTAAATAAGGCTACCATCTGATATAATCTTCTTACCTAGGGGGGAAACCTCTGGTTTCATTCATTCAGACTCCACCTGGTTTTAAATACTCCTCTGATCTCCCTGATATGCATTCCTAAGGCTTGCAAAATTACTCTTGATACTGGGAGTTATTAAAAAATATAATATATGTGAAAAAGGCACCCCCATGGAAATTTTGGATGTGAAGGTGCTAGGACCACCTTCTTCTCCACTGGGAATTTTTAAAAAAGTGGTTCCCCCACAGCAAAAGTATATTGTGACAATACACAATCTCAAAGCTAATAGCGCATAATCCAATAGAGCCACTTTGGGGAAGCCTGGTTTCATTGATCTTCTTGCATTGCTGCAGTGCATGGTCCCTTCCAGTGGTGGGATTCAAAATATTTTATTACCAGATCTGTGGGTGTGGCTTGGTGGTTGTGGCATGGCTTGGTAGGCGTGGCTTGGTGGGCATGGCAGGGGAAGGATACTGCAAAATCCCATTCCCTCTGCACTCCACTAACCTGCTTTCCAGCTCCGTTCTCCTGTGCAGACAACCAAAGAAGACCCAGCCGATCAGCTGGGACTCAATGTGAGGCAGGGAAGAGATGGGGTTGGCGGGGCCAGTCAGAGGTGGAATTGGCCAGTTCTCCGAACTACTCAAAATTTCCGCAACTGGTTCTCCAGAACTGCTCAGAACCTGCTGAATACCACCTCTGAGCCAAATCCAAATCCTGCAGCTGTTCTTCATATATTTTAGTCTCCAGGCCTTTAATCATCTTAATTGCTCTTCTTTGCACTCCCCCCCCCCAAAAAAAACCTCTCAACATCTTCTTTAACATTGTGGCATCCAAAGTTGGATGCAGTATTCCAAGTGTGGTATTCACGTGTGGACTGTGCTGTGATTTCGTTCCCCTAAAAAAAAAATTATTCTGCGCATCGTCATGAGCCGTTCGAAATCCCTACTTTAAAAAAAGAAAGAAAGAAAGAAAAGAGTGCCAGCTCTTTGAACACACCAGTTTCTCACAAATGGAGCTCCAAGGTGGAAGAGGTTAGAAGCTCAGCCTCTGGAGATTCCAATCTGGAATGAATGACGGAACTGTTGATAGCTTAAGTGTACATTTGCTATATGTGCCATTTAAGCCACTTAGCACTTCTGTTCTCCATTAAACATTCTTTCTCAAAAGACCCCATTTCAGAAAAGAGACCTACCGCTGAAGGGGAGCCTCTAATGGAAGCCAGACCAGAGAAGCTGTGATCTGCCTTTCATCAGCCCCCAAAGGAGGGGAAAAAATATAATCCCCAAATCACCATTGAGGACGGCAGCAGCTTGTAAGAGCCGCGGTGGCGCAGTGGTTAGAGTGCAGTACTGCAGGCTACTTCTGCTGCCTGCCGGCTGCCTGCAATTTGGCAGTTCGAATGTCACCAGGCTCAAGGTTCGGAATCTCACCAGGCTCGGCCTTCCATCCTTCAGAGGTGGGTAAAATGGGGACCCAGATTGTTGGGGAGGCAAGAGGCCGACACTGTAATCTGCCTAGAGAGGGCTGTAAAGGCCTGTAAAGTGGTATATAAGTCTAAGTGCTATTGCCCTCCCTCCCTCCCTTCTTTCCTTCCTCTTAGAATGCAACATTGCAGGCCAACTCTGCTGATTGCCAGCAGTTCAATTCTGACCAGCTCAAGTTGGCTCAGCCTTTCATCCTTCTGAGGTGGGTAAAATGAGGACCCAGATTGTTGGGGGCAAGAGGCTGACTCTATAAATTGCTTAGAGAGGGCTGGAAAGCCCCGTGAAGCTGTATATAAGTCAAAGTGCTATTGCTATTGTAAACGCTGCAAGTAACCCTAACAAAATTGTGGACCTGGAGGCATTTCCATCACAACTGCTTGCAATCACAGGAGATGGAAAAAGCAGATGGTCGAACAAGAACTTATTGCAGTCAAGATACTTCGTTGGTTGTCACGGCGTAGGGGAGAGCTGCTTATCCTTTGCAAGATTTACCACAGTGTGTAAAGTTCTTTTCTATTTAATCACTATTCCTTTCCTTTCCTTTTTTGAAAGAATATCAGAGCTGGAAGGGATTTTGGAGGTCTTCTAGTCGAACCTCCTATACCATTTCAAATGACTGTCCAGCCTGTTCTTAAAAATCTCCCGTGACAGAGCACCCACAAGTTCGGGAGGCAAGTCATTCCAATGGACTAGATGACCTCCAAGATCCCTTCAGGGGCGGGCTTCAAAAATTTTAGGAAGGGGTTCTCTGCCCAGTTGTTGGGTGGGCGTGCCCATGGTGGATGTGGCCTCCTACACCATGGTGGGTGGGGTTTGTGCCCTCCCCGGGCTCTAGAGGTTTTCTCAAGCCTCTGGGAGGACGAAAACAGTCTCCCTGGGCTCCATAGGCTCCGGAGGCTCTCTGGAAGCCAGAAACGGGCCCATTTCCGGCCTTCCCAAACTTCCGGGAGGCCTGTTTTTCACCTTCCCTGAGCCTCCGTGCATGCCCTGCATTTATCTGCACCCAAGATAGGTCCTGTTGGGAGTCCTGGGAAGGGAGGGATGGGGTGGGCAGGGCCAGCCAGGAGTGGGATTTGGGAGTCCTCCGAACTGCACAGAATCTTAGCTTAGGGGCTCTCCTGAACGTCTGCAACCCAACTCTGTTTATCTAAGTACTTGGTCAGGATTCCTGATTTCCTGATGATGGCAGGAGAAGACCGTGGCAGCAACCTTTGATCCCTGCAGGAAGCGATCCTTTGTTGAGCTGCTGTCCCTTGTGAGACGGGATGGCAGTTCAGGTGTTGGACGAGCCGTGGGGAGACCCAGCTCCTAGTCCACGGAATCAGCGGGTCACCTTCACAGACCCACCACCAGCGTGGTGATGGGGGGGAAAAGGCTAGGTCAAGCTTGACTTCCCCTCCCTTGGCGAACACTTCCTCTCTTTCACTCTCAGCCTGTTAAGTGTCAGGAAAATCAGAATACCCAAACAGGTCAAATTTAAAATAAAGATTTATTGCAAGCTTTGTTCAGACCAAAGCTTCCCAAGACCATAATTAAGCACACGCTTAGTTAAAACAAATCTTGTTTTATTTCAATGCTGGTGATTTATGTTCATTCCCAGCTGATAATGAGTCCCAAACAGTCCCTTCGAGATAACACCCGCCTTTCCCTCCTTTGAATTTCTGCCAACAACAAAAGTGCCAAATGAACTATAAAATAAATAACTTTTTTTAAAAGAAGAACCTGAACGACTAACAGTCAATGGGTGGAAGTTAAGAACAGAAATGAATTCAAGGCGGGCTGGACTTAGTTCTCTTGTGGGCACACAGAGATTCATGACTGGTGATATGTTTGACCCCTCCCTCCTTTGGGCTCAACCTGGTCATCTTCTAGTCTACTTCGTAGGGGGATATTATGAACAAAAAACCCTATACAGATAGTCCTTGACTTACAACAGTTCATTTAGTGACTTAGTTCAAAGGTACAATGGCACTGGAAAAAGTGACTTATGACCATCTTTCACACTTATGACCATTGCAGCATCCCCCGTGATTTACATTCGAATGCTTGATAACTAACTTGTAGTTATAACAGTTGCAGTGTCCTGGGGTCATGTGATCCCCTTTGTGACCATCTGACAAGGAAGTTAATGAGGAAACCAGATTCACTTAATGGTGTTACTAATTTAATAACTGCAATGATTCTCTTAACAAATTTATTTAATGAAAAGAAGGACTAGGGTTGGGGTGTCAAATTCATGTTGTGGTTAGCTGGCAGCAGGTGCAGATGGCTGAGGAGAGGGAGGACTCAGATATGGGACCAGGACCATTAGGGAGTGGACTGCTGCCTTCAGAGATTGTGAGGCCTGGCAGCAGCGATGAGGAGGTTCCCAAGGAGCTTGTGCCAAGTGCGCATGCATGCAGGGCTGCTTGAAGCTCAGAGCAGCTGCAGCAGCACAAGCGACTCAGGAGTAAGGCTGCAAGGTAATGGTCCCTCCTTCAAGAAGATAAAAGGCAGCTGTGAATCGGACGTTCTTTGCAGGAAGCAAAGACGTTTTGAAACTCAGCCTCGTGGACATTGCAGTATCTTAGTTGGTATTTGAAGACTCTTGTGTTGTGAAATATTTCTAGGTAACCTTATCTGTTATTCTTGGCAGCCTCACATAGTTTTGGCGAGGCTCATGCTTATCAAAGTTAATTAGTTTGCAGCAGCTTTTTAACCAGGGATTCGTAAGTCTCCTTAAAAGGTTTCTGTTCCCTTTGGTTATTGTTTGTTTTATTGGATAAGAGTTTGGGTCAGAAGAACTCAAGGCCTGGGAGCCGGATCTGGCCCATGGGGTGCTTAGATCTGGTCTGGGGCTGCCCTACAAAAAGTGAAGAACCGGCCCATGGGTGGCCCTCCGAGCTTTGTTTTCACTGGCAGAGGGTTGCAGGAGGTCATCATAGCAGCAAATGGAACTCAGGAGCCCATTTTTGCTGGCAGAGCACTCAGGTCTCCACAGGTGCCCCCATCATGAGCAACGTTAAGCTGGCAATACCCCCTGACCATGCCCCCCTGCCACACACACCCCAAGGTCAAACAGAACCCTGATGCAGCTCTCAATGAAATCGAGTTTGATACCCCTGGACTAGGGGGTGATAGAACAGCAGTATTTCAGTATCTCAGGGGCTGCCACAAAGAAGGGGAGTCAAGCTATTTGTCAGCCTCAAGATACCTTGGGAAGCTTCAAAGTTTTCTGGGGTTTGCAAATTTTTACCGCCAATTCATCCCGTCTTTCGCAAAAATAGCTATGCCCATCACCAACCTCCTAAAAACAAAGGGGGAATTGAAACCAAAGCCCAGTCAACCATTGAATTGGACTATGGAGTGCCAAGCTGCATTTGAAAAACTTAAGAGACTTTTTGCTGCAGAGCCAATACTGAAACACCCTGACATGGACGCCCCTTTCGTGATCCAAGCTGATGCAAGCGATGTAGCAGTGGGGGCGGTCTTACTCCAATTGAACGAGAAGGGAACACTACAACCATGCGCTTACACTTCTCGTAAATTCACTGAGACTGAGAGGAGATGGGCCGTTTGGGAGAAAGAAGCATTTGCAGTCCGTTGGGCTTTATTAGCTTGGAGGCATTTTCTGGAAGGTGCAAAACACCCATTTGAAGTGTGGACTGATCATAAAAACTTAGAAGCTTTAAAGACCCCCCGGAAACTCTCCCCTAAACAAGTTAGGTGGGCTCAGTTCTTCAAGCGATTCAACTTCTCCTTGAAATATATCCCGGGGGGAAAAAATTTTATGGCAGATGCTTTGTCTAGAATGCCTCAATACAACAGTATCCGAAAAGAAGTGATTAGGCCAATCGTATCCACTACACAACTGGCTGCCCCTGTTGTTACCCGTGCACAGAAAAGAAACCAGGAGAGAGATCTACCCACTGATATGATGGAACAGTTTAAGGAGGCTTTGAAGACAGATGAGTGGTTTCTGGCAAATGCAAATAACTGCACCATTCGAGATGGCCTAGCCTGGATGGGGGTGAAATTGTATGTACCACAAAACCTGAGAAGCCATGTATTGCAACAAACCCATGATTCCAAAGTGGCTGGTCATTTTGGTTTTGTGAAGACCTTGCATTTGGTAAAACGACAGTTTTGGTGGCCTTCCTTGAAAAAGGACATTGAGACTTATGTGGCGAGTTGTCCGATTTGCGCCTCAGCAAAAAGACCGCCGGGTAAGCCGCCAGGACTGTTACAGAATGTGGCCAGACCAACTGCCCCTTGGAAGGAAATTTCCATGGATTTTATAGTAGATCTACCTGAAAGCAGTGGACACACGTCATTTGGGTAGTGACTGACTTGTTTTCCAAACAAGCTCATTTCATTCCTTGCTCAAAGATCCCTTCGGCGAAGACCTTAGCCAGACTCTTCATTCTTCACGTTTACCGATTGCATGGTGTACCTGAACGTGTAGTCTCTGATCGAGGAGTCCAATTTACCTCTAATTTCTGGAGGGAATTTCTGAAGTTAATAGGCTCCACCCAAAGCGTAAGCTCCGCCCACCATCCCCAAACTAATGGAGCCTGCGAGAGGACTAACGGAGTACTAGAGCAATACCTCCGATGCTACATAAATTTTCAACAAGACAACTGGGTGGATCTGTTACCTTTTGCGGAAGTGGCGTATAATAACTCTGTTCACAGTAGCACGGGGTTCACTCCTTTCAAAATAGCAACGGGGCAAGATTTTGTACCCATACCTGAACTGCCTGGTGAAAACCCAACTGTCCAGTCATTGAGTGATTGGATATCTCAACTTCAATTTAATTGGCCAATTGTTCGCAAAGCTTTGGATGAGGCGCACCAATTTCATAAGAAATTTGCTGACAAAAAGCGAGCTCCACAGATGTCATATCAAGTGGGCGATAAAGTATTTCTTTCGACCAAATATTTACAAACTACTCAAAAATCAAAGAAATTGGGTCCTAAGTATGTAGGACCTTTCCCCATTGAGAGGATTATAAATCCTGTGACTGTCCAACTGACTTTACCAAAGACTCTTCGTCGTATTCATCCTGTTTTTCATGTTAGTTTGTTAAAACCAGAACGTACCTGTGCCTTGAGACCAATCCAATCTGATCCCCCTGTGCCAATATTGATTGAGGGAGAACAACATTTCGAAATTAAAGAAATTTTGGACTCTAGAAAATGGAGGGGTCGTACCCAATACCTTGTAGCTTGGAAACATTTTCCTCCTTCCCATTCTGAGTGGGTAAATGAAAAGGACCTTAGGGCTCCTGAACTTTTAAAGAAATTTCATGCCAAATATCCTGACAAACCATAGAAATGTACATAAATGTTAACATGTAATTATTTTGTTTTTCTTTCAGGGACTTATGTCCTTCTTCTAGGGGGTCCGAATGTCAGCCTCAAGATACCTTTCCCTTCCTGACTATCTGCTATTATTTCATTATTTCTCTCGGCTGTCATGGCAATGGTGGGAGGGGGGATTTTATGTGGGAAGAGAGCTGGAGGTGTTTGCATTCCTTGCTGGGCTAGCAAGGGGAGGGGGGATTCTTGTCTTTAACTTTCTGTTTCCTGGCTATCTTTTCCTCTTTTGCGCAACTGCGAACTTTTATCAAAATATGTCAAGGTCATTTGACAAGACGTCTCATCACCATCTGAAGATGACCACATGAGCTGTCTCAAAAGTTTTAATTGGAAGAATCATTTGAACTTTGGGGGGTGGGGACAAATCTATTTCTTTGTATATGCATTCTACCCGCCAATTTCTCAGTTTCGGAATTGCTTTGTAGCTACCACTTTATTTCCCAGTAAAAGGATAACTTTGCTCTACCCATGGAGTCTGAGTATTTCTTTCTTGGGATCTAAAAGGAGCGCATCCTGACATAATTCTCCAAAGCACCTGACGGCAGGACAAGAAACAATGGAGGGAAACTAAGCAAAGAGAAAGCAACCTAGAACTAAGGAGGAATTTCCTAACAAGGAGGACAATTAGCCAATGGAACGTGTCTCCAGAAGTTGTGGGTGCTCTAACACTGGAAGTTTTTAAGAAGAGTCTGGACAACTGGGACTTCCGGTTTGAGCTTCTTCGGCGACAGACTGAAACCTTGTCTCTGCGAGGCTTAGATCCGTGCTCGCCGCTGGAGTGCCCCGAGCTGGCCCCTGAAGAGGTGGTGAAGAAGGGGAAGACTGTTTGCAGGGTTGAGGAGACCCGCATTTCTCCTCCCCAGCTGGCCATTACTTCCTTTCCCGAAGGCGGTTGTAGCGGTGGTCAGAAATGGCCACCACAAAGAAGAACTCGACTGGAAAAGAATGTGCAGGAGGAAGATAAGAAGAGAAAGTTTTGGTTGACTGGGTCAAAAGTGACAAATAAGGTACCCTGGAATTGAAACTATTAAAAAAAACAATAACATTGTTCCCTAAGAAGATTTTTAAGCTGCGAAGGAGAGAGCAAAGGGAAAAGATTTGGGGTTTTGTTTTTTTCTCCTTTTCCTATACTGACAGCTAAGAGACTTAAGCAAGAAATTGGAAAAAAATCCACTTTGACATTAATAGGCATTTAATGCTAAAAATAAAAAGTCAAAGGGATAATAAAGATTTCTGGATAATTAAAAGCTTTTGAAAACAGGAAAGGAGAGAAAAAGAATAAAAGGGCAGGAACTGGAAGGGAGGAGACTTCCTGGAATTAAAAAGAACTTACAGCAAAATCTCAACAAGATTTCCAAAAGATACATCTTAACTGAAACATCGCAACAAAATAGTAAAACCCCAGGAAGAGAAAGTGGAAAAAGAGATAAGAAGAAACAGCTTGGGACTATTTGGATTACTTGGTGATCTCTGGATTCTTGGTTATTGTATTTGAATGATTAAAATCAATCGGGTGGTGGTTTAAAACTGTTTAAATGGCTCCACTTTTAGAAGAACTGAAAATAGAACTTAAAAAGTACAAAGAAGATGCACAAGAAGGGAGAGGTTCTTTTGGTTTCGTATTTCAGTTCTTAGAAATGGAGATTTGGAACGATGAGAAACAACAAGAAATGCCTGCAGAACAAGAAGATTGGGAAAAAGAAGAAGCCATCTTTAATGAATCTTAGGCGGGGGGGGAGGAAAGGGGGGGAAGAGAATGGAAAGTTTAAGATTGGGAAAAACAACCCAAAAAAAGAATAGAGTGAAAAATAAGTATAAAATCAGAAAGCAACAGAAGAGGGAAATGCAGAAGAGAGAATTAGAAGTAGAGAGACAAGGGGGTAAAAAGGGGAGGGAGAAGATGAGAGGGAAGAAAGAAAGGAAAAAAGTTATAAAGGACAGAATCAAAATATAAAGAAACAGGGCCTATTTCGAGATAATGGGTGAAAATCTAATGGAAAAAGGGATTCTGCAAAGGTACATAAGATAGTATTGTTGTATTAGAAATAGAAATAATTTCAGAAAATATGAAACACTGAATGATTAAAATGTTTGATAAAATAGCTATCGTAACTCAGTGGAATGCTTGTCAATAAATAAATGTAACAAAATGAATATTTAATGATTTACAAAACATAAGGGAAGAGAAATAAGGGAAAAAATAATTATGGAGATTATATGTGTCTTTAAGGAAGTATGATATTTAATTGAAAAGAAATGTTAAAGATGTTAAGATTTTAATGATTATTAATGATAGAACTGAATTGGAATGGAATGAGGGTTTATAATTACATATATTTATAAACCTTTTTTAAAAAAGAATATAGTGTGTATTATAAGAATGTACCAAGCAGCATTCGATTGGAAGTTATGTATTATGTATTATATTGAAGGTCATAACCTTAAGGTATATACTGAAGTTTAAATAAGAGTTGAATGAATATAATTAAAAGATATAAAGGTGTCATACTCCAATTAATAACTACAGGAGAAAATTTGTTTAATGAGAAAAGATAATATGAACTTGAAGCAGAACAGACAAAAGTATAAACATAATGATTTGAATTGAGATGAGATAAACAAAATAAAATGGAGAAAATTAAAAGAGGGGGAAAACTATATAGAAAACAAAAATGAGCATGAAATTTCTTTCTGAGTTCATACAACATCATAATTATAAACTGAGCAAATCGGCAAGGCTCATGCCATATCTTATTAGAAATTAGCCCAAGATTAACACAACCCAGACTTGTAACTGTTAAATATGAAGTGCAAACCCACCCAATGAATGCTACCAGATGCTTTGTGCTGAAAAGGAAAAAATGCAGATGAGAAAAACCTGATGACCCAAAGACTGGAATGCAGACATTTCCCATGGGTTTCTCCCAGAAATTTTGCTATCAATCTATATTTAGAAAAGATGCAGATTGCATCCACCCACCTTTTAAACTGTATGACCAAAGGCCAACCTTTTAATTTCACATTTTAACCACCGTGTTTTCCTGAAAATGTGACCTACCCCGAAAGTAAGTCCTAGTGTGATTTTTTTACACGTATGCCCAATATAAGCCCTACCCCTAAAATAAGCCCTAATTAAGTTCCCGCCCACTCGAGTGGATGGGTAAAAATTAAGCTAGGGTGGGGATGGGTGGTGGTGGAACTGCCTTACTACTTACCTTTGGACAATTGTAGCCAGGCCTTGCACACCCCGACACCTGCCTTGCTGGCCCATTTCTTCTGCAGCCAGCAAGGCTGGCAAGTCTTTCTTGAAGGCCTCTGGAGCTGAGAACAAAGCTCTGGATTGATCCAGAGCTCTGTTATCAGCTGCAGAGGCCTTCAGGAAAGCCTTGTTGGCCACAGAAGAAGCTCCTGAAAGCCTCTGACAGCGAAAAGCAGGCAGAGGGGGATGATGCTCACAAGTGAGGTTAATTAGTGGATGACATCCCCCCCCCACAAATAAGACCTAGTGCCTTTTTGGGTGGCAAAAAAACTATAAGACAGAGTCTTATTTTTGGGAAAACATGGTATGTTTAAAAAAATTCCTTTTTGTTAATTTATCATTTCTTTCCTCTATATTTTTCCATTTCTCTAATTCTATATTATATCCAAAGTTTTTGGCCCACTGTCTCATTGTTTTTTTGACTTGTTCATCTTCCACTTTCAAATTTAGTAGAAAATTATATAGTTTCTTAGTCAGTTTTTCATTGGAGTTCAACAATACCTGATCGAAAATTGCAATCAGAGAAAATTAATAAAAGTTTTTTTTTAATCCTTTTTGAGCCTCTGGACAGGAACAACCTAGCTATCATAACAAAGACACACACACACACACACATACAATGTTTCTAAATATATTCCTTTCTTTTCTGTTATTTCTTTAAGGATGGCTGGGGAAGGGGAGGACACCTGTCACTTCTCCTCTGCAGGTGTTTCTCTTCCAACTCCTGGGGGATTCATGCAAACAGCATCTATTAGAATGCAGAAGGCATCAAGCTCCCTCCCCGTCCATCCATCCATCCATCACGGGGGAGGGGGGAATGGCTTTGACTGCAGCTGATACACTTGTGGTCCCCAGCAACAACATCTGTTCTCTTTTAGCCACAATGGGGAAATCAAAGCTTTTGTTGGGTCAAAAACTTGTTTAAGGAATTTTAAACAGGGGGCAGATTAGCCAGTACACAGGCCGCAATCCACCTGGGAGGGTTTCTTTAGCTGCCGTTGCTAATTCAAAGCTGGCTTGAGCGGTGATCCTTTGGTGAAAAGGGCAACCCTCTGAACTAGTTCGGCAGCAGCTGATGGAAACCCAGAAAGGAAGCCCAGATTGTGAAGAGGCCTGGAGAGCTGTCATAAAACTGCTGGAGCTGAGAGAACAGCTTGGCATGGGGGTCCGAAGAACTCCAGGTGTTTTTAAAACTGACCTCAGAGAGAGAGAGAGAGAGAGAGAGAGAGAGAGAGAGGGAGGGAGGGAGGGAGGGAGGGAGGGAGACATGTGGGCAGCTCCAATGAAGAGGAGAACTTGAAGGAGGCTGAGACAGTGTGCTGGCAGATTTAACTTTTCTTTCTTTCTTTCTTTCTTTCTTTCTTTCTTTCTTTCTTTCTTTCTTTCTTTCTTTCTTTCTTTTCTTTCTCTCTTTCTCTTTCTCTCTTTTCCTTTCTTTCCTTCGTTCCTTCTTCCTCTTTCCTTCCTTCTTTCAGTTTCCTTCTTTCTTTTTTCTTTTTCTCTTTCTTTCTTTCCTTCTTTCTTTCTCTTTCCTTCTTTCTTTCTCTCTTTCTTTCCTTCCTTCCTTCTTTCTCTTTCTTTCCTTCTCTCTCTCTCTCTCTCTTTCCTTCCTTCCTTCTCTCTTTCTTATTTTCTTTCTTTTCTTTTTTTCCTTCTTTCCTTCTCTCTTTCTCTCTTTTCTCTTTCTCTGTCTCTCTCTCTCTCTCTCTCTACTAAGGCTAAAACATATAAAGAATAGTTGCAGGAATTGGGTTTGTCTCCTTTAGTGAAACATGTAACGTGACACCCCTAGAAATACGACATCCTTCACTTAACCCTCCCAAGGAAAAATTGAAGGCAAATGAGGTCCAGGCTGAAGAAGAACATCGGGGCTTCAAAATCTAAGGGACTGGTTTGGTCAAAACTCAGCAGTACTTTTTGGTGATTAAAATAGGATCGTCAACATAATTGCTAATGTCCGATGACGGATATGGCAAAAAGAAGTTTAGTGAAAAGAAGTAACTAGGGGTGACATGATAGCAGTCTTCCAATATTTGAGGGGCTGCCCCAAAGAAGAGGGAGTCAAGCTATTCTCCAAAGCACCAGAGAGCAAGACAAGAAATAATGGACAGCAACTAATCAAGGAGAGAAGCGACCGAGAAACAAGGATAAATTTTCTGACAGTACCATTAATCAGTAGAACGAGTTGACTCCAGAAGTTGTGGGTTCTCCAACACTGGAAGTTTTTAAGAAAAGATTTGACAATTATTTGTCTGAAATGGCATAAGGCCTCCTGCTTGAGCAGGGGGTTGGACTAGAAGACCTCCAAGGTCCCTTCCAACTGTTTTATTCTGTTATTACTTATGATGTATGCCTTCTCACCTTCAGAATGCCAGCATGTACCTAGTTAGCGGGGTCTTTCCATTGGCAAACTTCCCAGAAATGCTTATCTTGTGATGCTAGTATAAATTTCTCCCCCCAAAATAATAATTAGATCACTCATTCGCTGTTGGTTTTATCTTGATTTCATTGGCTGTTATGACCAGGAGAGAATGGAATAATAACAATTGAGGTTTTAATTTTAACCGATTTCTTTTACTGCCGTGTATTAAAATTCTCAGCCCATCTGGTCATTTCAAGCAATGAAGCTCTTTATATGTGTGTGGCCAGGAGCAACTCTCTCCTTCACCTTATGCTTTGCTAGAAAGCTTGTACTTTCTTACCAACAAATATAAAAACAGCCTTGTTAAATTTATAAAAAGGGTAATTAGGACAATACCAGGAAATTCAGCACTTTACATTATTTCCTACTCTCCAGAGAGAAAATGGGTCATTTTTTTTTTATCTCTTTTGGTGTCCCCCATCCTAAATTTATCAGGAGGAAAATGCTTCCATGTGTTTTGGGGCCTGCTCTGTTTGTAAATCTGGCAGGGGGAAAAAATGCTCTGCGAGTAAATTACAGTCGGTGATTTGAGGGGATGTTTGTGGCTTTGGGCCCTGTTTTGGGTTACTATTGTTGGGATGGGCTCAGTCGAATTGGCCAGGAAAAGCATCTCTCCAGACAGAGCAATGAGCCAAGGGAGAGAGGAATGAAGCTCTACCTCCCACCGGCAAAATGGCAGTAGCCAAAATAATCCAGAATTAGAAGAAACTTCTGAAAAAAATAAAAATAAAAACTACGGTCCCACACACACACATACACACATCATGTTTGAAGTACAGGCATCCATGACGAACCAGCAAAACCTTTGCAAGAAGCATGAAGCAACCACATGCGAAGCCCTCTCTCTGGAAAAATTCACATCATTCTATTTTGTTAATAGAGGAATGAGGAGCCTACTGCCAAAGATCTGCGTTTAAATCAACACCATGAAAATCTGCTTTAAATCAGTTGCTGAAACAAATGAAACATATCAATATTTTTTTTTTTAAATGGAATGCCATGAATAAAAAAAGAATGCTGGGCCATGCAATGTTTTAATACATTTTTTTTTCATCCCTGGGATTACATAATTTGCATCAATCACATGATGGTATGATGTATCTGATATCATTCACCCCGGGAGCATGTCTTTTCTTCCAATAATATTTTGCAATCTGATAGGCTACATTCTGAATTCTGAATTCTTTATTGGCCAAGTGTGATTGGACATACAAGGAATTTGTCTCGGTGAAAATGCTCTCAGTGAACATAAAAGAAAAGATACATTTGCCAGGATTCAAGAATCATAATATACAACACTTAATGATAGTGATAGGGTACAATAAGCCATCAAATCATACTAGGAAGCAGTCAATATAAATCGTAAGGATACAACCGACGTTGCAGTCCTACAGTCACAAGTGGGAGGGGATGGGTGATAAGGAGTGATGAGAAGATTAATAGTAATAATAGTGTAGACTTTGTAATAGTTGGACAGTGTTGAGGGAATTATTTGTTTAGCAGAGTGATGGCGTTTGGGGAAAAAACTGTCCTTGTGTCTAGTTGTTCTGGTATGCAGTGCTCTATAGCTTCGTTTTGAGGGTAGGAATTGAAACAGTTTATGTCCAGGATGTGAGGGGTCTGTAGATATTTTCACAGCCCTCTTTTTGACATTATACAGGTCCTTGATGGAAGGCAGGTTGGTAGTAATTGTTTTTTTCTGCAGTCCTAATTACTCTCTGAAGTCCATGTCTGTCTTGTTGGGTTGCAGAACCAAACCAGACAGTTGTAGAGGTGAAGATGACAATAATTCCTCTGTAGAATTGAATCAGCAGCTCCTTGGGCAGTTTGAGCTTCCTTTTAACAAAGGAAAGCTTTAATCCTTAGGACTGTATTTCATGTCATCTGGCTTTGTATCACAAGCCAATTTGTTTTCATAAACTGCATCTGTTTTCAGCCTTGCCTTGCAGGAGGGGAGGAAGATAAGGGTTACCTTATGCCTTGCCAGATTCTCTTGTCTTCTGGTTACAGTGTGGTCCATGCAAAATACAGAATACAGAGTAATAGAGTTGGAAGGGACATTGGAAGTCTTCAAGACCAACCTTCTTCTCAAGCAGAAGACCCTGTACCACTCCAGACAAGTGGCTGTCCAGTCTTTTTTTGCAAATCTCCAGTGATGGATCACCCACAATTTCTGAAGGCAAGCTGTTGTTCCGCTGCTTAATTGTTCTCACCGTTAGGAAGTTTAATTGAATTCCACTGGTTAATTGTTCTCACTGTTGGGAACTGTTGCAGGAATAGGTTATGTCTAGTCTAGTGAAAAGAAGGAACTAGGGGAGATATAATAACAGCGTTCCAGTATCTGAGGAGCTGCCCCAAAGAAGAGGGAGTCAAGCTATTTTCCAAATAACCAGAAGGCAAGGCAAGAAACAATAATAAAGGAGAGAAGCAACCTGGAACTAAGGAGAAATTTTCTAGCAGTGAGAGCAACCAGTAGAGCAGCTTGCCTTCAGAAGTTGTGGGCGCTCCATCCCTGGAGGTTTTCAAGAAGAGATTGGCATAGGGTCTTTTGCTTTAGCAAGGGGTTGTATTAGAAGACCTCCAAGGTCCCTTGTGAAATGTTAAATGAGAGTGTGCCTGATTGTGTTCTGGGACAGCAGGTGAGGGGAGAAGGAGGAGGGCAGCTCAGGTCAAAGGACTCCTTCCCTCTTTCCCAGAACAATCAGGCAGCAATCCAGTGTAGTAGCGCAAGGCTGCTGGTCACACACATCGCACAAGACAGGCTCCGTGGGCTGCTGGTTTCTGCTGGCAGAAGGAGTGGCTCTGCCCATGTACCAGATAGGCATCTGCCTGAAAAAGATGCCACATGGGATTGGCTCCAGCTCTGCGGGCAGGCAACTGCAAGCGTGCAGAAATTTCCTAACAGTGAGAGCAATCAATCAGTGGAGCAGCTTGCCTTCAGAAGTTGTGGGGGCTCCATCCCTGGAGGCTTTCAAGAAGAGATTGGCATAGGATCTTCTGCTTTAGCAAGGGGTTGGACTAGAAGACCTCCAGGGTCCCATCCAGCGGATTGTTTGATTGTTCTGGGTGGCCTCAAGGAGCCTCCCTTGCTTCCTCCCGGGATTGCTGCATCCGAAAGCAGCCAAAGAAGCCTGTTCTTGCAAAAGATCTGACAATATTGACATGTCCAAATCCCATTTTCTGCTTGTCCAAAGTTTGTGAAAAGCGATCACATGGCCCTGGGATACTGCTACCATCGTAAATATGAGTCAGTTGCCAAGTGCCTGTATTTTGATCCCATGGCCATGGGAATACTGCAATGGTCATAAGTAGGAAAAATGGGCATAAGTCACTCTTTAAAGTGCCGTTGTAATTTTGAACAGTTATGAAATGAACTGTTGAGACTACTTGTAGATGACTTGTCACAAAAAATATTCACGTACTTTTACAGTATAAAGCCCCAAACAAGGAAAAAGGGGAAGAAAGTACTAGAAATGCCATCTTTGCCCCTCCAGGAATATAACAGCATCACTTACCACACAGAGCACACTTTGGTAATCAATCAATCAATCCGTCAATCAATCAATCAATCTCCAATTCTATTCTCTTGCTTTCCACTTTCCATCAGACCTGAAGGGAAATTGGCACTTGCAAACAAATTATGTTTCAGAATCAATCAGCACTGGATCTTTCAAAAGCATTTAATTTAAACAAGAGCAAACAAAAAGATTGCTCCTCGGGGAATAAAAAGCATAAGAAATTATCTGTTGGCAACAGTCTCCAGGGTGAGGAAATGACCCTCTCTCTTTTTTTCCAAGAATAAACAGAGAAAAAAAAATAAAGAAATATGTCACAAGTCCTAAATGAAGGTTCATCTTATGAGTGAACCACAGTGGTACATTGGTTAGAGTGCAGTACTGCAGGACTACTTCTGCTGATTGCCAGCTACCTGCAATTTGGCAGTTCAAATCTCACCAGGCTCAAGATTGATTCAGACTCCCATCCTTCTGAGATGGGTCAAATGAGGACCCAAATTGTTGGGGGCAAGAGGGAGACTGTAAACCGCTTAGAGAGGGCTGTAGAGCACCGTGAAGTGGTATATAAGTCTAGGCTATAACTAATCCTTCCTCCCTCCCTCCCTTTCCTCCTTCCTTTTCCTCCCTCCCTCCCTTCCATGTTGGTGCAGCGGCTAGAATTCAGTGTTGCAGGCTAATTCTGCCAACTGCCAGCAGTTCGATCCTCACCAGCTCAAGATTGACTCAGCCTTTCGTCCTTCTGAGGTGGGTAAAATGAAGAGCCAGATTGTTGGGGGCAAATGGCTGACTCTGTAAACCACTTAGAGAGGGTTGGAAAGCCCTGTGAAGCGGTATATAAGTTTAAGTGCTAGTGCTATTATCCTTCCTTCCTTCCTTCCTTCCTTCCTTCCTTCCTTCCTTCCTTCCTTCCTTCCTTCCTTCCTTCCTTCCAAGGTATACAGTGGTTAAAATACAGTATTGCAGGCTAACTCTGCCAACTGCCAGCAATTCGATCCTGACTGACTCAAGGTTGACTCAGCCTTCCATTCTTCCAAGGTAGGTAAAATGAGGGCCCAGATTGTTGGAGGCAAGAGGCTGACTCTGTAAACCCCTTAGAGAGGGCTGTAAAGCACTGTGAAGCGGTATATAAGTCTAAGGGCTATTGTTATCTTTCTGCGTCTCTTCTTTCCCAGCTAGTAAACCTAAGATCAAGCAATAAAACCAAGGTGGGTTTGCAGGACAATTCACCACGGACAATTCACTTGCTGCAAGACAACTAACCACATCCAACTTGTCATGGGATAACTTGCTGTGAGACAAGAGTTACATAAATATATATATAAAAAATAGTGGAATAAAATCATTAAAGAAAGGATGAAAAAGGAGGGACAGAATGAAATGCAAACGACTAAAATATTTTTTAAAATTTATTTCAAATAATTAAATCGAATCGTCCAATTGTCCTGTGGCGAGTTGGCTGGGGGCTAGTTGTCCCATTCCGGGTTTACAGCCCTGGGGAATGTCAGGGACAGAAGGATCAGATTCCCAGCAAAGAGCAGCAGAGAGAAATGGCTGAAGGCAGGAACAAAGGACATTCCATGGCAGGCAGCTCTGATGGCATTCCTGGGGCAAAGGCAGAGGGAACAAGGCCCACTATTCCATCCAGATGGCTTTCTTATGGGAAATACTGAATTAGAATAAAATAACAGAATTGGGACGGACCTGGGAGGGCTTCTAGCCCAACCCCCTACTTAGACAGGAAACCCTGCACCACTCCAGACAAAAGGTTGTCCAATCTCTTCTTTAAAAACTTCCAGTGTTGGAGGGCAGAGCTGGTGTCGTGGCGGTACAGCGTGCAATCTTGAAGCTCCAAGTTCACCGCTGATATCTCCGTTGCAGGATGGTCCCACTAGACCTAAACCGTCCCATAGAGACGGTGATTGAAAAGGGCACATCCTGTCGATCCCAGGGACATTGCAAAGTCCCTGGTAGATCCAGGAGAAGCCCTTTTTTCCCATGGCAGAGAGGCAGCCATTTAAGCTTCTGAAACTGGGACAGCTCCAGAACGGAAGAGATCGGAAGAAAGCATGTCAGTTTGGTGAGATGAACTTTTACTTATTTTCTTTTGGAGAGAACACCCTAAAAGTTGAATTAAAAGTGAAGAGAAAAGAGCTTAAGAGTTTAAGCTAGTTAAATTGAAAGTTTCTTTTTTTCCCTTTTTATTGGAACTTGGAATTTGGCAAAGCTTTCTCAATTTTAAACCAGACTGGACTTTTTAATTTTGATTTTTTTAACAATTCTTTTGAAAGTCTGCTTTGATTAAGACTCTTCTTTCTGATTTGAGATTTATTTATTTATTTTCTTAAAAAAGAAAAAAGATGTTACTTTTTTTTTTTTTTGTTCCTGGTTTTGGATACATGAGGGGAAGTGAAAGTGAAGAAAAATAAGTAGCACTGCCATCTAGAGGCTTGGATATATTGTTTTCTTTTTTTCTTTTACTTGTTTGTGTATTTGTGTTATACTCAAGGATTCTGAGCTTTGCAACTGAAAAAGATAGTGGGATGAGCGTGGCAGTTTGTTTATACAGGTGCTCATCTGTGAAACTATAGATCGCCGGAGTCTGGAGTTGAAGTTGAAAAAAAGAAGATTGAACTGACCTTGAAAATACTGGAACTGGAAAATCTGAGCCTCTGTAGAGGGCCAAAATGCACCCCCCCAGCTATGGTGCATGAGATCAACTAGGCCACGCCCACCCAACAATCAGAGAACCTTTGCTAAAATTCTTGAAGCCCACTCCTGCTTGAAAGGCATTTATGGAGTCAGGAATTAGTCTCCTCTCCAATTCTTTTCAAAACACAGTTGTGATTTATTTATCTTTTGCTGACGGTAAGGGGAAAGGATGCAATATCATGGACGTAGGTTCTCTATTCTTTGAAGCAAGGAAAAGACTAAAGGTTGATGAAGCCTTCCCCTCCCCAAATATAGGAATGTACAATGTTAGAATTTAAGAAACAGCATGCAAGCTCCCCATTTCCACCCACTCCCCATTTGTCCTGGGTGCAATTCAAAAATGCTCTCGGTCTGGTAGCCTCAAGATCATAATTTTTTATGCAACACAGAAGGAAAATGATTATATAAAGGGAGTAATCACACTCTATTAATTACACTTTAAGTGAGTTACACTGAATCAAATTAGATTTTGTCCTGGCTTGATGGTCTCTAGAGCATGACTTCGGTTGGCTAAAAGGTTGTGCCCTTTGCAATGCAGCTGCAGAACTGTGTATATCACCGACTTAAAACCAGTAGAATTAATTTTAAAATGTTTCATATTCCTCTCAGTTCACAGCTAATCCCCCCCTCCCCTTTCCTCAGTCTTTTACTGTTGTTTTTTTTTAAAGAAGTCAGCCACATCTTCATATTATTTGTGACTTTCCTGCATCTTCCTTCCCCTACTCTCCCACTTCACCTATGCATGTTCACACCCTTGCGGAGAAAAAAAGTAGAAGAGTTGTAAGCCCACACCCAGAGGACTGCATCCAGTTTTTGTTGCCACACTATAGAAAAGAAATTGAGACTCTAGAAAGAGTGCAGAGAAGAGCAACCAGGATGATGAGGGGACTGGAGGCTGAAACCAGAAGTGGTGAATTCAGCAGGTTCTGGAGAACCGGTAGCGGAAATTTTGAGTAGTTTGGAGAACCGGCAAATCCCACTTCTGACTGGAGATTTTACAGTCTCCTTCCCCTGCCACGCCCACCAAGCCACGCCCACCAAGCCACGCCCACAGAACCGGTAGTCAAAAAAAATGGAATCCCACCACTGGACCATAAAGGTTAGGAGAAGAGTTTGCAATCTACCTGATATCTGGATTTTCCTATCAGGAATTCCTTTCCTTTTTCTCTTTCACTGCAGACATCAAAGCAGGGGTGGGATTCCAATTTTTTTTACTACCGGTTCTGTGGGTGTGGCTTGGTGGGCTTGGCAGGGGAAGGATACTGCAAAATCCCCCTTCCCTCCCAACCCCACTAACCTGCTTTCCAGCTCCGTTCTCCTGTGCAGGGCAACCAAAGGAGAGCCAACCAATCTGCTGGGACTCAAAGGGAGGCGGAGAATAGATGGGGTTGGCGGGGCCAGTCAGAGTAAATAGACATTAGCAATTAGAAAGCAAGAAGACAAAGTATATTATAAAATTTGGGATTTATTTTATCAATGGTTAAATAAGAAAATGGTGAAATAAAATACAATACAATATAAATACAATATTATAGTAAAGATAAGACAATGTAATGATACGTTATAATTGACTATAATGAAATGAATGATATTATGAACTAGGTTTTGTAAAAGTTGAAATTTGCTCAAAAAGGATAATGTGAATTTACAATTGAAGTCCAATAAGGAGTTAATAATAATAATTCTGCATATTCCATTATTTTCTTAATTACCTCCTCTTCTATCGGAATTTTTTCACTTTTCCAATTTTTGGCAAATACTATTCTAGCTGCTGTCAAAACATTTATAATCAAATATGTCAATTCTTTGCTGTATCCTTCAGGTAAGATACCCAATAAAAATATCTCTGGTTTAAAGTCTATATGCTGTTTTGTCATTTTTTCCATACTATTCCAATACTATCACTATGTTCTTATTAGAAGATCTGTTAAGAGGGAGAAATGAATAGGTTTATTATGTTGAAAGGTGTCAAAATGCCTTTCTTTCGAGGATTCAATTTTCCCGCTGGGAGAGCTCCGGTGCAAGGATACGGACAACTGCTTGAAAGCTGGATCTTTTTATTTTTCAGGAAGACGAGAAGTCTGCGTTCCTGGGCTAGCTAGCTTCTTATGGTAAGTCCCTGGTTTTTTATACCCTTTTCTCCCATTGTAAGTTGATTTTCTGTGAGTGTTTGTATTTGTGCCTAATGTTTCAAATCCTGTTTGAGTTTGTCTTTATTTCCGCCAGAGGGCAAACTCCGCAGGGTGGCCAGATTGTATTATTGGTTTTCTGTAATCTCTTTTAGCTTTAAGATAGTTTTTCATATTTGCTCTGTGGTAATCTCCTGTCTGTCCCTTTTCTAATTTATATTTTGTGTCTTTTGTCTGTTTGTTTTGCTTATTTCGTATGTCCTGTATTTGGAAGGGTTTTCTAAATTATCTTTTGTTTCCTTTTCCTATTTGTCTAGTTTTCTTAATTACTTAGGCTTTTGTCTATAGGGATTCTTTAATACTTTTTATTTGATTCCTTTTCCTATGTAAGTTTGTTTTCTGGCTGACCTGATGTTCCCCTTGGGCTTTTCCTGTTTTTTGTGACACTACTGCCTTCGTGAAATTCCCTTTCCACAATTATATACAATATTACATTTGTAAGATTAGAAAATCAATAGTAACGTAAGTTATATTGTTGAAAATTTTGATTGTTATTGCATAGAGATATTTGTAGTCAGACGACACACTCTTTAATGGAAGATAGAATGTTTACATTTAATTTTTTTTTAAAAAAGATCTTTTTTCTAGTGTGGTGACCAAAACTGGATGCAGTACTCTAGGTGTGGTCTTACTAAGGCTTTATAGAGTGGTATTAGTACTTCAGCTAAAGTAGATATGGTGTTGCCTCTCCGCTCTTTGCTTCATTTTACTCAGCGGAGTGCCCTCCGGATAAATTAGACTCTGAAATAGGTCCACCCAAGAGGCCTATGCTAAATAGGCAAAACCTTCTATTGAAGCTGCTCTGGGGGCACCATTTTCTCCCAGGACCACAGAAGTTGCAAGAGACCTGCATTTCTGGCCTGCTAAGTAGCCAGAGTATCACTCCATGCGCTAATGAGTTTGCAAAAGATCTATTCAGCAAAAGACTTAGCTTTGAATTCAGAAGTCAGCCCTTCCACTCGGGGGCCTTTTCATTCCACATAACATTTTCATTTTAGGAAGATGCCCGTGAGACGGGCTGGAGAGGAGGTTCCTGGTGGAACAGAGAAGAGGTTTGGCTCCAGATCTGAGTTTCCTGCATTCTGAAGCAAGAAAGCAAGTTGGCTGCAGGGACAGGAGTCCTGTCAGCAAATTGGTGGTCCTGAAGTTGGAACTGAGCATCTGTCCCAGAGACTGGCAGGCAGCCTGGAGCCAAAGGGGTGAGGGGAGGAGAGCCAGGACCAGGGGGAAGAAAAGACAAACTGCAAAAAATGTAGCGGGAGTGAAATGCAAACAAGCTTTTTTCTCCCCTGCTTGCAGTCGCCTCACTGTTATATCCATCTTTTCTCATAAGAAATTTAGTCACTTCTTTTTACAGGGAGTTTTTATCCATGCACTAACCAATTCTCATTCTTCTTAGTTTTGTGGAATCACTAACACCAGGTTACCGAATAGAAGGGAAGGGAAGAGAATCTGGAAAGCACCTTGGAGGTCTTCTAGTCCAGCCCCATGCTCAAGCAGGAGAATGTATACAATCGCAGACGATCTTGTCTCTTCTTAAAAGTCTCCAATGATGAAGTACCCATAATTTCTGAAGGCAAGCCATTCCACTAGTTAATTGTCCTCACTGTCAAGAAGTTTCTCCTTAATTCCAGGTTGCGTCTCTCCTTGATTAGTTTCCATCCATTGTTCCTTGTCCTGCTCTCTGGTGCTTTGGAGAATAATTTGACCTCATCTTCTTTGTGGCAGCACAGTGCCCCGAATACTGGAATACTACTATCCTGTCACCCCTGATTCTTCTTTTCTTTAGACTAGCCAAACCCAAATCCTGCAGCCGTTCTTCATATGGTTTAGTCTCCTGGCCTTTGACCCTCTTAGTTGCTCTTCTCTGAACTTTTTTCCAAAGTCTCATCATCTGAGTTGATCTCTTTTGAATGCTAATCACTCTAGATGAGTTCAAGTCGCCAGGGCCAGATGGATGCACTCCAGAGTTCTGAAGAAGCTGGCAGAGGTGATCTTGAAAAACCACTTGAACAGATAGTTCAGAATTGCTGGAGCATGGGGTAGGATTGCCAGAGGACTGGAAAAAAGCTGATGTGGTTCCAATCTACACAAAGGGAGTAAAATGTGGATCCAAGAAACTACTGACCAATCAGCCTGAAATCAATACCTGGGGAGATCCTGGAAAAGATAACCAAGCAGTGCAACGGGAGCATCTGGAGACAAATAAGACAATTGCTAGAAGCCAACCTGGGTTTGGCAAAAACATATCAAGCCAGACAAACCTTAATGCCTTCTTTGAAAAAGCAGCTAAATGAGTGGATAAGGGAACTGCAGTAAGGTATTTGACAAAGTAGACCATAGCCATTGTTCTATCTCAGCAAAATAGAATAATGTAGAAAAACAGCATTACCACCAGATGGATTCATCACTGGTTGACCAACCACATTCAATGTGTAGTCCTCAACAGAGCGATATGGAGGGAAGCATATAGTTGCATAACTCAAGGTTCTGTCTTAGGCCCAGTCTCCTCAACATTTTCAAAAATGATTTAGATGAGGAGATAGAAAGGGAGTTCATCAAATGACAACACCAAACTAGCTTGAATAGCCAATAGCCCAGAAGAAGGATCTTGATAGACTTGAACACTGGGACCTATCCAACAAAATGCAATTCAGTGTTGAGAAAAAAAAGATCCTTCACCTAGGCAAGGAGAACTGAATGCACAGATAGAGAATGGATGATAGCTGGCTCCAAAATAGCAACTGCGCGAAGGATCTAGGAGTCCTGGTAAAACACCACTTAAGCATGAACCAGCAGTGTGCTGCAGCTGCCAAAAAGCTAATCATTCATGATCTTTCTTAGTTGGCAGGCTCAGACAGGATCAACCCAGTGATTTTCAAAAGGAGATAAGAGCTACAGCAGCTTTCCAGAACAGAGCCTGCTGCCAGTTTGACATCTTTGAGGCTTGTAACAAGTGCAGGTAACAGGTCCTCCCAGGAATCTTGACAGTCTACCATCAATATCAATGAGCACTGTCATGTTTTTGCCTTGTATGATCATCCTCTGTCCTTCCCTTCTGGACAAAAAATGGTGCAGTAGCACTAAGAAATACAACTCTCTTTCTCCAGTTCCTAGATTTACTGCACACAGAAAGGTCCTCTTGGCATAAGTTTCACAGTGCACGTTCTAACAGGAGAGAATAGGCTTCAGGTTGGAAGGGACCTTGGAGGTCTTCTAGTCCAACCCCTTGCTCAAGCAGGAGATCCCATGCCTTTTGAGGCAAATGGTTGTCCAATCTCTTCTTAAAAACTTCAAGTGTTGGAGCATTTACAACTTCTAGAGGCAAATTGTTCCACTGGTTAATTGTTCTCACTGTCAAGAAATTTCTCCTTAATTCCAGGTTTCTTCTCTCCTGGATTAGTTTCCATCCGTTGCTTCTTGTCCTGCCTTCAGGGGCTTTGGAGAATAGCTTGACTCCCTCTTCTTTGGGGGCAGCCCTTGAGATATTGGAAGACTGCTATCCCCTAGTCCTTCTTTTCATTTGACATACTCAATTCATGCAACTGTTCTTATTCCAAGTCCAGTTTCCAAATCAACCTCATTGGTTCTGCTCTAATTCTACTTCTGATTGGCACATGCTGGTTTAAAACGAGGATTAACAGATTAACAGATAATCAGATTTGGAAGGGACCTTGTAGGTCATCTAGTGCAACCCCCTGCCCAGACAGACCCTATACCATTTCTGACAAATGGCAGTCCAATCTCTTCTTGAAAGCCTCAAGGGATGATGCTTCCACAATTTCTGAAGGCAACTTCTGTTCCATGGGTGGATTGTTCCCCCTATCAGAAAGTTTCTCCTTATTTCCAGGTTGAATCTCTCCTTGATCAGCTTCCATCCATTATTCCTTGTCTGGCCTTCGGGTGGCTTGGAAAATAGCTTGACCCCCTTCCTCCTCTCTGGGGCAGCCCCTCAAATATTGGAAGACTGCTATCCTATCTCCCCTGATCCTTCTCCTCCCTAGACTAGCCAGGCCCAGTTCCTGCAACCGTTCATCGTATGTTTTAGCCTCCAGTCCCCTCATAAATCCTGGAGCTTTTTGCTTGCTTTCCATTGAACGCATCTAGTAAAAAAAGCCCATAATATTAGCTGGTGGAGACCGAAGAATCTCTTGAGTGCAGTCATGCCCACAAGTGTCCTGCTGGGGACTCAGAACAATTATTTCATCCAGTGGTGGGATTCAAATTGTTTTATTATGGGTTCTGTGGGCGTGGCTTGGTGGGGGTGGCAGGAGAAGGATAATGTAAAATCTCCAGTCAGAGGGGGTATTGGCCAGTTTTCTGAACCACTCAAAATTTCCACTACCGGTTCTCCAGAACTGGGCAGAACCCGCTGAAGACCACCTCTGATTTAACCTCATATTCATGGGTGTTCCTCTCTTTAGATTTCTGGGCACCCATGTTCCTTTCCTACTATTCCTAAGCAACACGTTACAAGCCAGAAACAATGTGGCTATTGCTTTCCAAATTCTGCCATGCCTTTTAAGAAGGCAATTGCAACCTGGCCTTTGCTGAGTCACCCAACTGACTCCCAATAAGGGCAAGTTGGGACTTAGCTCCTTTCTGATCTAGGCTGCTCCCACTATGCTGGAATGCAGGCCGTGTGCCAAGAGGGCATTTATGGTCTCGGAGTGATAAATCAATAGCAGCCAGGTAAGGCTTCCTCTCACCTGCTTAACAAGGCCAGCTCTATATTTTCTGCAGTGTCAGTCTGTGCTCAAGATATCTTGAGGCTATCTATCTTGAGGCTGACATGCAGATTAATGGGAAGAGATTACAGGGATGTTGCGAGTGGTGACTGAAAATATTGCCATTCTTTTCGGTTTGTAATCCAACCATCTGTCAGAATAGAGCTGGAAGGGATTGTGGAGGTTCAGGGGTCTCCAACCTTGGCAACTTTAAGCTTGGAGGACTTCAACTCCTAGAATTCCCCAGCCAGCCAAGCTGGCTGGGGAATTCTGGGAGTTGAAGTCCTCCAGGCTTAAAGTTGCCAAGGTTGGAGACCCCTGTTCTAGCTCAACTCTCTGCTCAAACAGGAGACCCTCTACAATTTCAGACAAATGGTTGTCCAATTGTTGTGACAGAGCACTCATAACTTCTGAAGGCAAGCCCTTCCATGGGTTGGGCTTGTCCTCACGGTCAGGAAATTTCTCCTTAGTTCTAAGTTGCTTCTCTCCTTCATTAGTTTCCCTCCGTTGCTTCTTATCCTGCCTTCAGGTGCTTTGGAGAATAGCTTGGCTCCCTCTTCTTTCTCACAACCCCTGAGATATTGGAAGACTGCTATCATGTCTCCACTAGTCCTTCTTTTCATTAAACTAGACATACCCAGTTCTTGCAACTGTTCTTCATATGTTTTAGCCTCTAGTTCCCTATTAGAATGGAATGGAATGGAGTGGAGTGGAGTGGAGTGGAGTGGAGTGGAGTGGAGTGGAGTAGAGTAGAGTAGAGTAGAGTGGAGTGGAGTGGAGTGGAGTGGAGTGGAGTGGAGTGCAGTGGAGTAGAGTAGAGTAGAGTAGAGTAGAGTAGAGTAGAGTAGAGTGTAGTGTAGAGTAGAGTAGAGTAGAGTAGAGTAGAGTAGAGTAGAGTAGAGTAGAGTCGAGTGTAGAGTGGAGTGGAGTGGAGTAGAGTAGAGTAGAGTAGAGTGGAGTGGAGTGGAGTGGAGTGGAGTGGAGTAGAGTAGAGTAGAGTAGAGTAGAGTAGAGTAGAGTAGAGTAGAGTAGAGTAGAGTGTAGAGTGGAGTGGAGTGGAGTGGAGTGGAGTGGAGTGGAGTGGAGTGGAGTAGAGTAGAGTAGAGTAGAGTAGAGTAGAGTAGAGTAGAGTAGAGTAGAGTAGAGTAGAGTGTAGAGTGGAGTAGAGTAGAGTAGAGTAGAATATATAGTAGTAGTTATTATTATTATTGTTGTTGTTGTTGTTGTTGTTGTTATTCAGCAATGATCTGAAAAGGCCTGGGAAAGCCAAGGGAAATCATCAAAACCATCAAAAAGCAAAAGTTGGAATATTTTGGGCATGTGATACGACAGCTGGAAAAATATGACATCTTTCACTTAATCCTCCAGTGAAAAATTAAAGGCAAATGTGGTCCAGGCAGAAGAAGAATATCAGGGTTCAAAACCTAAGAGACTGGTTTGGACAAAACCCAGCGCCACTTTTTCATGCAGCTGTTAATAAAAAATAGGGTCGCCAACACGATCATCAACGTCTGATGATGGCAAGGGCACAAGGAGAAGAAGAAAGATCTGAAGGTCTTCTTGGAAAATCATTTTTAATGGCTGACAACACAGGAGGCAGAATGGGAGGGAAGAGTGTCAGGTCACAGAATCACCATACTTTGGGCACCTAAGTAACTTGTAGGCTAAATGATAACATTTCACAGAATGAATCTTGCTTTTCACTAGCCAAGAACCATTGCACCTCTACAAGTCGGTAACTTGCAGATAGGTTTAGCTTCACCAACTGCAACTGCCCAGGCAGCAATGGGGTTATATCCAATGTTTGCAGAATGTTGGCATAGGTTATAATTGACCTGGGTTATTTAAATAATATGCCTATTTTTATTTAATCCCAGTGACTACTAAATAGATTTTATGAATATTTGGAAAAGTAATATAAAGAGAGATCAAATGGAAGAACTGGTCTTTGTTGAAAAAAGAACAGCTGACTTCCTAACTGCCCAAGGAAAGACCAATTTACTGATATGCTTTATTTATTTTTTAAAAAATCTGAATGAATGAGTCTTTTTCATAGGAGGCAGGAATTCTACAAATGGCTTAAGGGCAGTAGCAAAAAGTGGAAATTTGCTTCAAGAGTGCTATGCTTCCAGTCATGTGGATACTTTTTCCATGCAGAGCAAAATTGAGGGGCTGCCCTGAAGAAGAGGAGGGTCAACTTATTCTCCAAAGCACCAGGGGGCAAGACAAGAAACGATGGATGGAATTTAATTAAGGACAGAAGCAACCTGGAATTATGGAGAAACTTCCTAACATTGAGGACAATCAACCAGTGGAGCAGCTTTGCCTTCAGAAATCGTGGGGGGCTCCATCACTGGAAGTTTTTAAGAAGAGACTGGACAGTCAGGTGTCTGAGATTGTACACAGTCTAGTGTTTGAGCAGGGGGTGGACTAGAAGGCCTCCAAGGTACTTTTCCAGCTCTATTCTGATTGATCGATCAAAACCATTGTGGACTTTGTTGTTGTAGTTGAGAGAGGCCTGGATGGTTATTCAAGGTGGGTAATAGTACTAGTACTAAGAGCATATACTTAGGGGAAAGCACCAACAGCAAGTAGTTACCTCTACCTGGAGTAATCAGCAAGTCTTTTTATTTTGTATTCTTATGGTTTTTCCAATTCAGTTGACAAATCTGGAAATTGAGTACCAGGAGGGCAATCCTTGAAACTGGCATATTAGCCTTGGCAAAACCCCGAGACTCTTGTTGTTTTTCTGAAGTTGGAACATTCTGCACCATCCTTTTACCAAACAACAACAACAAAGAATAAAGAATAAAGGCTGCGGGAAATGATCATTTAGATGCAGTGATGCAAATTGGGTAATCATTACGCCTTACCTTTCAAATCCTTAAACAGAATGTAGTGCCCCCTAGTGGGGAATCAGGTATTCTGCCTGGCTGGCCCCTGGTCCAGATGCTAAGCCTGAACCAGCAACTTTCAGATTTTCAGATTAACAGAGTTGGAAGGGACCTTGTAGGTCACCTAGTCCAACCCCCCCACTCAAGCAGGAGACCTTACACCATTTCTGACAGATGGCAGTCCAGTCTCTTCTTGAAAGCTTCCAGGGATGAAGCTCCCACAACCTCTGAAGGCAACTTCTGTTCCATTGCTTGATTGTTCTCACTGTCATGTAATTTCTTCTTATTTCCAGGTTGAACGTCTCCTTGTTCAGTTTCCATCCATTATTTCTTGTCTAGCCTTTGGGGGCTTTGGAAAATAGCCTAACCTCCTCCTCCTCTCTGTGGCAGCCCCTCAAATATTGGAAGGCTGCTATCATGTCCCCCCGGTCCTTCTCTTCACTAGACTAGCCAGGCCCAGTTCCTGCAACCTTTCATCGTATGTTTTAGCCTCCAGTTAACAACTTAACTAAACTTAACAACTCCAAACTTAATTCTTTGTTTTCTCTGTTTTGAGTTCCTTCTCTTTAAACCACACGTGGATAAAATACAGCTGAGCGAGCATCATTTTTGGCATTTAGGCATGTTACGGTACTCCCCGAATGGTGGCCATGAGGAATGGAAATTACCGATTTACATCAGGGCTACCATACTGTGCAGAGGCAATAAAAACATCAAATAATGGCAAGGCTGCTCGTCCCCACCTTCTTGAACTGCCAGTAATGTGCCCAGATGATACTTTCATTCTGTGGTGGGGGAACATTTCCCAAGCAAGCCTTGGATAGTAGTTCTCTTGTCAGTTGAATCTTCTTGGAAAGTCTTTTGGGCGCCAGAGAATTCTTGGAAATAAAGATGAAGCTTAATGAGGGCTGTAGTAACGCAGCTAGAACCGCGGAGGGAGCAAGAGTTGCAGCCAGGCGAGGAAGATTGTCTCTTGCCTGACCTCTACTGGCCATCCATAGGGTGCAGACAGGGGTTGGATTCAGCCGGTTCAGACCAGTTCGGGAGAACCAGATGTTAAATTTATATTTGGTTCACCGAACTGGTAGTTGAACTGACTGGCTGGCCCCACCCACACTGCCCCTCCCCTCCCCTCCAAGAAGCTTCCACACGGCCCATTTTTGATGCAGGTAAGTGCAGGAGGCCCTACGGAAGCCCTTGGAGGGCGGAAAATGGGCCTTCTGGAAGTTTGGAAATGGGCCTCTGGAACCCAGGGGAGGCAATTTTCGTCCTCACAGAGGCCTGAGGGAAGCCTCCGGACTCTGGGGAAAGCGAAAAAATACTCCTCCCAGAAGTTCTAGTAGGCCACGCCCACCATGGCCACGCCCACCCAGCAACCAGGCAGCGAACCAGTTGCTGGGATTTTTCAACCCCACTCCTGGGTGTAGCTCAGATGTGGGAGCCATGCCAGTCCCCTATTTTCTTGACAATAAATCCAATTCCCAGATGCGAACTGTGACAATGACTAATAATAATGGCCATCAGAGTCAAGGGTCCTGGGGTTGCCAAGATAAGATATTTCTCTCTGCTACCTTTGTCAATCCATCAAATATATTGAGAAAAGCTTTCTGACCAGAGGTAGGATTCAATTTTTTTGAACAACTGGTTCTGTGGGTGTGGCTGAGTTGGTGGGTGTGGCTTGGTGGTCATGTGACTGGGTGGACATGGCTTAGTGGTCATGTTATTGGCTGGGTGTGGCCAACTCAATATCACTCACATCGAGGCATGCATCTCCTCGCCTGGCCTCTCATGACTGTGAGGATGCTGCAACAGTCATAAGTGTGAAAAATGGTCATAAGTCACTTTTTTCAGTGCCATTGTAACTTGGAATGGTCACGCCACACAAGCAAAGTACCAGCAAAGGAAGGGAAAAAAAAAAACTCCAGAGAGGTTCCAGAGACAGGAAGTCTAGTCCTGCAAAGACGGTTAACGGAGAGGCAGTTTCTGTAAGCAACCCCAGAATGTTTCCTTCCTGCCTTCCTTACAGGATTAGGCCAGTCATTTCTTCTAACAACTGGTTCTCCAAACTGCTTAGAATGTTAACCACTGGTTCTAGCAAATAGGTGCAAGCTGGTAGAATCCCACCCCTGTTTCTGACCAAGACCTGTCCTTTATAAAGCAAGATAAGCCCCTCCCCACACACACACTTTGTAATCAGTGAGGCTCCCCTAATAATTCTATTCCAAACTTTGCAATAAGCTTTGAAAACAGATTCTTGCTTCCCTCTCTCTGTTGTTAAAAGTGAGAGAACAAGGAGGTGATGTGTCTTTTGGGTTCCAATTCTAACTTATGGAAGGAAGGAAGGAAGGAAGGAAGGAAGGAAGGAAGGAAGGAAGGAAGGAAGGAAGGAAGGAAGGAAGGGAGGGAGGGAGGGAGGGAGGGAGGGAGGGAGGGAGAGAGAGAGGGAGGGAGGGAGAGAGAGAAAGAAAAGAAATGACAGAAACAGAGTGAAAGAAAGAAAAAGAAAGAGACAGAAAGAAAGAAAGAGAGATAGAGACACAGAGAAAGGAAGAGACAGAGAAAGAGAGAGAGAAGAAAGAAAGAAGAGAAAGAAAGAAAGGAAAAGGACAGAGAGAGAGAAAGGGAGAGAAAGAAAAGAAATGACAGAGAGGAAGAAAGAAAAATCAGGCAGGCAGGCAGGCAGGCAGGCAGGGAGAAAGGGAGAAAGGGAGATAGAAACACAGAGAAAGAAAAAGACAGAGAGAAAGAGAGAGAGAAGAAAGAAAGGAAAGAAAGAAAGAAAGAAAGAAAGAAAGAAAGAAAGAAAGAAAGAAAGAAAGAAAGAAAGAAAGAAAGAAAGAAAGAAAGAAAGAAAGAAAGAAAGCAACCCTAACTTAGAGCTGATGAATCTCCTTTGCAGCCACCAAAAGTGCTTTGAAAAGCCACTTAGGAGCTTAAATCCTGGTATTAACATAAGGCTTTCATTAGCTCACTTTGCAATCCCCACCCAGCTTAAGACTGTGAAAACACTCGGGCTCCCCTTCCCCTCTTTACAAAAGGTCAGCCGTAAGCTTTTAAGCCTACTCTCCAAACAATCGGAGTGCCTCGCTCGCCCACTTCCCCCTTGGAACAGTTTCCTTCTCGGAGCTGGTGTTGCTGTTGAGGTCAGAAACACCGGCGGAGACGTGGGGCGAAACAGCCGCTTCCCATTTTCTCAGTCCGAACCTGCCACGTTTAGCTTTGCTCTATGCCTTCCTTTCTTATTTATTTATATTTATATTTATTTATTTGATTTGTCAATCGCTTACAAGATAATAGGGATAAGTATATACATAGTTATGAACACATGAAATGGGTACATATAAGAAAAATTAAAAGAAACAATAGGACAGGGACGGTAGGCACGTTGGTGCACTTATGCACACCTCCTACAGACCTCTTAGGAAAGGGGTGAGGTCAATAGTAGACAGTCTACGGTTAAAGTTTTTGGGGTTTGGGGAAGAAACCACAGAGTCAGGTAGAGGATTCCAGACATTGACCACTCTGTTGCTGAAGTCGTATTTCCTGCAATCAAGTTTGGTGCAGTTAACCTTGAATTTGTATGGTTGAAGCTGAAGTATTCATTGACAGGTAGGACATTGCAATGTATGATTTCATATACCGCACTTAGATCGGACCAAAGACGGCATAATTCAAGGTTTTCTAGGTCTAGAATTTCAAGTCTGGTGGCATAAGGTATTCTACAACGAGTAGAGGAGTGGAGAACTCTTCTTGTGAAATATTTCTGGACTTTCTCAACTATGTTAATATCAGATATGTAATGTAGTATTGGTCTAGCAAATGTTTTGTATGCTCTAGTTAGTTATGTGATATTACCAGAGAAAAAGCTACGAACTTGTCCCTCCTTCCATCAAAGCTGCAAAGAATAGATTGGTGGGGGGGGGGGCAGCCAGAGGGAAGAAGACCCCTTCCTGGATTGGAACAATTGGGCTGCGTTTGTGAGATGACAGGATTCCCCACTTTTTTTGGGGGGGGAAAAAATTATTAAGTAATTATTAAAATTTGGACACAGTGCAACTTTCCTGGCATTTGTCTTTGCCATACATACATAATGCTCCAACACTGGAGGTTTTTAAGAAGAGATTAGACAACTGTTCGTCTGAAATTGTATAGGGTCTCTTGCTTGAGCAGAGGCTGGACTAGAAGACCTCCAAGGTCCCTTTAACCTGTATTCTATTCTAATTCTAACCTCCAAGGTCCCTTCCAGCTCTATTGTATTCTAACAACTGGTTTGAACCTTATTGGACACTAACAAGATGACCAGGCAGGGAGGGCCTGGGAGAGGAGAATTACATGGAAATTCTTTGTGTGTCTAATCACACTTGGCCAAAAAAGAATTCTAATTCTAATTCTGATTCTACTCTACTCTAATTCAATTTACGCAACGCTACTCTACTCTAGTCTAGTCTAAGTCTATTCTACTCTACTATTCTATTTTATTGTATTCTACTCTAACTCTAACTCTATTCTATTTTATTCTGTTGTATTCTACTCTGCTCTAATTCTATTCTACTCTAATTTTACTCTACTCTATTCTAATCTACTTTTATTCTACTCTACTCTAATTCTATTCTATTCTGTTGTATTCTACTCTAATTCTATTTTATTCTACTCTAATTCTATTCTATTCTATTCTATTCTACTCTAATTCTATTCTATTCTATTCTATCTTATTCTATTCTACCTTATTCTATTCTATTCTATTCTATTCTATTCTATTCTATTCTATTCTATTCTATTCTATTCTATTCTATTCTATTCTAAATCCTCAGATCTGGCTTTGCTTAGGCTGTAACCACTTGGCTTTAGTAAAAGTATATCTTGAATCGCAAATGGAATCCAGGATCTTTTTTTCTTAAATGTCCAAGCTGGGACAGGGAAAGGATGACCAAGTTTTCTTTTAAAAAAAAAAACCCAATATATTTCCCTGAGAAGGGAAGCAAACATTCCAGGCTGAAATCCTCAAATTCTGAAGTGTTTGTCTTGACTCTGAAAAGCTTCTCCGAAATTAGAACCTGATATTTCAGAGTTGGGGTGTTTTTCCCTCAGAGGGTTTTTGGGTTTTTTTGTTATTTTTGCACACTCCTCATCTCTGTCCCTGCCTGGGAACCCAAACCTGTTTGCCAGGTTGAGTCAATTTGCTTTGACTAGAATTACCTGGGCTGCATTCAAAGAGTTTGCACACAAAGAGCTTGATTTGGTTTTCGCTGTAACACAGATAACAGTTCAATTGCAAGCATATCAGCCCTGGAAATCTATACACTAGTAACAGGAATACCAGAAAAAAAACAACAGAGAAAACTGACTTTTTATCATCTTCCCATAACTCACTGAGCGTTGTGATTCGCCGGCAGCCGGTGCATATGGCAGCGGAATCGGACAGTAAGGAAGAACGGGGACCAGTCTGGAGAGGACTCAGATGAGGTTCCTGCATCTGATGCAGAGATGGGGCCAGGACCATCTGGGAGTGGGGTGCTGCCTTTGGAACCTCCGTAGTCTGGTAGAAGCAAGGCAGAGGAACAAAGGGAGCCAGTTCCCAGTGTGTATGTGCACAGAGCTGCTAGAAGGCAAGAGAAGCTGAGACAAAAGGGAGTGAGGCTGGGAGGTGACTGCCCCTCCCATCAGGTATAAAGGACCGGCAAAGATGACAAAACCTTTGCAGGAAGCAAAGTCATTTGTTCGGTTCAGATTCATTCTTGCAGCTCTTTGTACTTTGGTTGGGTTTTTTTTTCTAGTTCATTTGATACTTCTGTTATTGGCAGAAAAGAAAGGTGGGTGCTTATCTCAAGGGACTGTTTGAGATTAATTCCAGCTGGGAATGAAAACAATTCCCGCCGTGGCAATAAAATAAGTCATGTTTTTAAAATAAGCGTGTGCATGATTACGGTCTCAGAAGCCTTGGTCAGAACACTGGTGTTTCAAATCTCAAAGTTTAAAACCAGGGAGAGTTATAGATAGATACTATCTTTGGTATCCCAAAAGATGCCAAGGAATGTTATCTTTGTTTGCAAAAGTTAGGCAAGATGTGGGCCCATGATGGGATTCAAATTGTTTTACCACCAGTTCAGTGGGCATGGCTTGCTGGGGTGCTTTGCCTAGCACCGTTGTGCAGCTTTCCCCACACCAGCTGAGACCTTGCAGTGCCAATCAGTTGAGAGGATAAAGAAAACTCTGCACTTTTCTCTTCATTTTCCTCTCAGCTGATTTATTTTTTTTCTCTCCTCTCATCTGATCATCGGATTTTTTGTTTTTACTACCAGTTCGGCTGAACCAGTCCAAACCGGTAGTATACCACTACTGATGTGGGCTCTTCCTACAGACCTCATTTGACACCCAAAACTTCAGCTGCTCAGTCCAGACACATTCTGCACTCTTACATATTTCCCAGGGAGTCTCACATTTCATCTACCAGCAAGACGCTCTAGAACAGGGATCACCAACCTTTTGGATTTACTCATAACTGTAAATCCCATGGACCAGAGACCCTGGGAAAATCCCCCAAAAAGTCTGCAGGAAAATTCCCCACCCCGTTTTCTTACCAATCAATCATTCTTTGTTTGGGATTGTAGGATACTGTCTCCAGCTCTGTTCTCAGGGGGAGAGAGAGAGAGACTTTTGGCTTCATGCAAGGAAAGCAGCAGAAGCAGCAGAAGTCTTTCTTTCTCTTCCCCAAACTCCACCAGAAATGAGTCTTTGTGAGACTTGTCACACCGGCACAGCCTCTTGGACCAGGAGGCCTTGCAGGGTCCCAAAGACTCATTTCTGGCAGAGTTTGGGGGAGAGAAAGAAAGATTTTTGCTGCTTTCCTTGCGTGCAGCCAAAATCTGAAGAAGAAAGAAGCAGAAAGAAGCAGCCCAGTGGCCAGGCAAGGTGCGTGGGGTAAGTGGGGCAAGTTCCCCCCTCCCCTCACTACCTTGTGTTGTTCGCAATGCAAGCGATGCAAGCCTTGTGTTCCCATGGGCCATGTGGGTGGCACAGCCTTGTGTTCCTGCACAGCCTGGATTAATTGCTTTGGGGGTGACATTTTTCTGCGGACCACCAAAATTTTCTCATGGACCACCAGTGGTCCCTGGCTCACTGGTTGGCGACCACTGCTCTAGAAGACCACACCTGCACCACACTCTAATTAGTTTGCTTAATCATGGTTTATTTTTTTAAAAAACCATACAATTCTCTGGCAAGTTAAATCAACTCTACCTCCTCACTGTGGCTTGGTGGTCATGTGACTGGGTGGGCATGGCCAATTCAATGCCACTCATGTTGAGGGACACTTCACCTCATCTGGCCTCTTGTGACGGTGCGGATGCTGCAACAGTCGTAAGAATAAAAATTGGTCATAAGACACTTTTTTCAGTGCCATTGTAACTTTAAATGGTCACTCCACACAAGCAAAGTACCAGCAAAGGAGGGGAAAAAAACTCCAGAGATATTCCTGAGACAGGAAGTCTAGTCCTGCCAAGAATGTAATAAGGGTTAATGGAGAGGCAGTTTTTGTAAGCAACCCCAGAATGTTTCCTTCCTGCCTTCCTTACAGGATTAGGCCAGTCATTTCTTCTAACAACCGGTTCTCCGAACTGCTTAGAATGTTAACAACCAGTTCTAGAATAGATGCGAACTGGTAAAATCCCACCCCTGCCCTACTCCAAAATAAGCCCCAGTTAAGATCATCAGCCAGACACACATTTAGTACCGTATTTCCCTTAAAATAAGACCTAATTGGAAAATAAGCCCCAATGCGTCTTTTGGAGCAAAAATTAACATAAAACCCGGTCTTACTTTCAGGGAAACACAATAGTCTTTTTTTTTTTTTTTTTTAAAGGAGTGGGACTCTGATTGTGTGATCACAGTTGCTATCTTCATTTTTCTGACTTGTCTCGTCCCGTTCATGATCATCCTAAACTGGGAAAGTGTCAAGTGTCCGTAGTTTCGATTCTCAAAATTAACCCCCATGATTCATGAGATTGCCAAAATCAAAAAGTTTTGGCATCCTGAAGGAAGATCAGGAAAAATGCATGAAGTTTCAGCAATAAGTCTAGGTCTCTCCAAGAAACTGCAATACTTGGAGCAATCTGTCCTGTTTTGATGGGGGAAGATCTGGCGTGTGACATGTTACCGACCCCCTGAGCTACACGGTTACACCCATGTGCGTGTGAAGTTCTCTGAAACCCTGAAGCAATCCGGCACGCCTGCTTGTTCAGAAAGAGTTGTAAATACACACTGGCTATTTGCAGACGAAATGAATAAGCACTTTCTTCTAAATTCACCACCAACCACAAAATGTTTTTCTGTGCACTTTTATGCATAAAGAGGAATCATTCACATGCCATCTTAAGCTATTACTGTTATTAGCCGTAGAAATATGGCATGAAGAAGAATGAACCCACCACTGATTGAATCTGGAGAGCGTTGCGGATGTTCTGATGGCTGCATGATTTGAGTTTAAAGGCTATGCTTAGATCCCAATTATCTGTTGGTCTCCCTCCTCAAACTCTAATCCACTCAGAAAAATGCAAGAGGAGATAGAAAGGAAGGACAGCTAACCAGGAATCGGTCAAGCAAGCCAAGATTATTTCTCCGACTCATCAAACCGGCTCTCTTAACTATGATTAAAACCACACCAGGGCTCACTAGGAGCATGAAAACAGCATACCATTTACTAAACGAAATACAGGAAAAAAAAATAAACAAAATAAAAATTGAAAATGAACAAAACAGATTCTTATCTTCATGCATAACTTTTTGGAGTGCCTTCCCTCAAAGACCAGGGTGGGAATGGGGGTTACCCACCCAACACCCAGAAAATTAATACTAAATTAAAAGGGTAGCATAACCACCCGGGTGAATATAAGTAGCCGTGGATTTACCACCACATTCGAGCCCAAACTTTCTGTTGTTAAGTAAGACATTTATTAAGTGAGTTTTGCCCTATTTTATGAACTTCCTTGCTACAGTCATTAAGTGAATCACTGCAGTTGATAAATTAGTAACTTGGTTATTAAGTGAATCTGGTTTCCCTCCCCCTTGATTTTGCTTATCACAAGATTGCATAAGGGGATCGCGTGACCCTGGGATACAGCAATGGTCACAAGTATGAACCAGTCACCAAGCATCTGAATGTTGATATACAGAGGCATGCTTCAAAGGTCATAACTGTGAAAAACAATCGTAAGTTGCTGGGTTTTTTTGGTGCCATCGTAATTTTAAAGATAAAGATAAAGAAAAATTTATTGTCATTGTACTCAGAACCTGAGAATAATGAAATAAGGTGCTCTTTCACCACATACAACTGAACAACACCAAAAAAAACATATACAAATAACAATGTAAAACAAATTAAAACAAATAACAGTTAAAAAACTATACAACCGGGATATATATATGTTAAGACCACCAGATTCATAACTCTGCATTTAACCTGATCACAGCACTTGGGTAAAAGCTATGTTTAAAACGGTCTCTAAAGGAATTGTTGTAAGTCAAGGACTACCTGCATATATTATTCCCATGACTGAGAGAAGATTGAGAGAAGCTATTTAATTGAGCAAGCCAGGGGTGGGATTTTACTGGTTTGGACTGGTTCAGGCGAACTGGTTGTTAAATGTACATCAGGTTTGCCAAATCGGTATTTGAACCGACCGGCTGGCCCTGCCCATCCCACCCCTCCCCTCCCAGGAGTCTCCACATGGCCCATTTTTGATGGAGGTAAGTGCAGGATCTGCATGGAGGCTCTGGGAAGGGGGAAAACGGGCCTTCCGGAAGTACCGCAAGTCTGGAAATGGGCCTGTTTCTGGCTTCCGGAGGGCTTCCATAGCCTGGCGGAGGCCATTTTCCCCCTCCCAGGGGCCCGAGGGAAGCCTGCGGACCCTTGAGAAGGCGAAAAACTGCCCTCCCGGAAGTTCCAGTAGGCCACGCCCACCCAGCAACTGGACAGCAAACCGGTTGCTGGGATTTTTGAATCCCACCCCTGAACCAAGGCCTATCTATCTGAACCTGGGAACAATCTGGGGAGGTGAAGGAACTTTGGGATTCTCTCAGAAAACTTTAAATGAATTTAGCCTCCACGCTGCCAAGAAGAGCGTCTTCCTTGACTGAGCTGAAACATGTTTTAAAACCGCACTTCGCCTCTTCACTGAATTTAATTGTGGCAAGAAATCATTAAGAGGGATGCTTATTGCTTGTTTACCTGTTGCAACCTCACCCCTTTTCCACTGTAGCTTGAATTCATCAGTCTAGCTGTGCCCGGACAGGTGGGGTTTGCAAAAACTTTCCTGCACTTATCTGAATTTAGCCTGTTGCATAGCTGTTCACTGCCGCAGGGGTAACTAAAACTCCTTTTTCTAAACTTGAGGTTTAGCCTAAGCCCTAGGGAAATATAACCCAAACCTTTTAAGTGTTTAGATTAGGGGCACCGGCAGTGTATGTGTTTGTAGCAAAACAACAACAACGTAACAGTCACACTGGCACAACACGATGCACATAGAAAAGGGAAGTCTCCAGAGGTGATTTTGCAGCTGCAGTTTTGCCCTGCTTTAGGACTCTCTGCAAATGCTGCTGGTTTGAATTAATGATTTCCTTAAGTCCTGGGCAGTTATAAATGCATTTGTGCCAACAAGGAAAACTGTTCTACTTCTTGCTTTATTCATTTACTGATTCAATTTGCATCCTGCCCTCTCTATTGAATCGGACAGTCTTCTTCTGCCCCAAACTCAAGGGTTAAAAGGGTTTAGCAATCTGGGGAATTACTCATGGCTTTCTAACTGAAGGTTTCTTTTGTTATTAACAAAGGGCCCAAGTTGCAGAAAAAGGTAGGGCTAAGAAAAGCATCAAAAAAACACACCAGGGAAAGATACTACCCTTTGCCTTTTGTTGAGTTGCACAATATATTTACAAAGGAAAAGAACTTCTTTCTTTAAGAAATGAGAATTGCTGATCAGAGGCCATCTATGAAATATTTCAAGCTGGATCCACAGACCTGCATTCAGGATTAAACACTGCATGGGAAAATAGAAAGAGACTTGGGTCATGCAGAAGGAGTTAGTGGCTCAAAATATTATTATTATTATTATTATTTTTAAACCATTTAAATCGAACAATTCCACAGGTGCAGGAGGTGAGGTCAACATGCTGGCAATTAAAAGCTTTTGGCACAATTTGGAATTTCTCGGCTTAGTCAACTATTTCAGAAATGTTGACACTACTTTAAAAGATTCCCCCAGGAGCTCAGCTTCTACAATTCTTTCTCCAGCCCCCAAGCACAATATCCACACCCAGATTTAAATATATCCCCCTGCAACTGTATGCAATCTTAGATATACCTGAGCCAACTTTCTCTGCCAAAAGGAAAACTAGTAAAAGAAACAGACATAAGTTTAATAAGCTTACAAACAAGAAAGGGAGGGGAACGAAAGATAAATGTTAAAGCCAGTAGGTTTAGTTCCTGCTTTTTATACAGATCAAGAGATTATGATGGAGCTGCAGTTAAGGCTGAGAACTGAGCAGGTGGCTAACTCTTCTCTGGAAAACCACGGGAAGGTGTACCATTTAATCTTCAGCACAGTTAGACCGAAGTAAACATTGCCAGAACTTTGACTGGCTCTCAGCAGAGGACAGCACTTGGTTAAACCTGTCTAATTCTAAAGCCCAGCAGGATTTAGTCTGGGTTGGTCCTAAGGAACCACCAGAAAATTTCAGGACCTTAGATTACTTAGAGTAGTGTTTTTTTTTCAAATCTTGGCATCTTGAAGATGCTTATACTTCAATCCCAGAATTCTGCAGCCACCAAAAATGACTTGTATAGTGTTGCCAACAAGATTACTTGTTGCTTGTACTTATTACTGGAGGCTAAAAGATATGATGAATGGTTGCAGGAACTGGGCACGGCTAGTCTAGTGAAGAGAAGGACCAGGGGAGACAGGAGAGCTGTGCTCCAATATTTGAGGGGTGCCACAGACAGAAGGTAGTCAAGCTATTTTCCAAAGCACCTAAAAGCCAGACAAGGAATAATAGATGGAAACTGAACAAGGAGAGATTTCAACCTGGAAATAAGGAGAAACTTTCTGACAGTGAGAACAATCAACCAATGGAACAGAAATTGCCTTCAGAAGTTGTGAGAGCTTCATCACTGGAGGCTTTCAAGAAGAGACTAGGCTGCCATTTGTCAGAAATGGTGTAGGGTCTCCTGCTTGGGCAGGGGGTTAGACTAGATGACCTGCAAGGTCCCTTCCAACTCTGTTAATCTGTTATTTACACCAGTGAATCTACATTACTAATAATGGCAAGTTTAAGATTAGGTATGCATGTTATGAGCATGTTAAAATAAATGTTATGTTGACATAACAGGGGATTACCCCAACTCATGAAGCAATCATTACGGCTGCGTGTTAAGACCATGCCTGGGTACCAGCAACCTAAATTATTCAGCTTCTTTTAATCAATTTACATAGATCATATCTGAGATGTATTTGAAAAAGGGAGGAGCTTTGATCACGTGATCATGGGTTGCCATCTTGGCTTTTTTTATTAACCCATTGCAAGCACATCCCTATGTGCTTATGACAGAGTTTCAAAGTATACAAGTACTGTTTGGAATTACAGTGGAGACAAGGCAGCACCCTGTGGGGGGGTCAAGATGGCACCCCGTGGGACTACTGTGGGACTTCTGAATACAAACTGACAAAGTTCTGGAACACAACACCCCGGATATCACGATTGTGGAGAAGAAAAAAGTGTGGATCATCGACTTTGCCATCATACCTGGTGATAGCAGAATCGACGAGAAACAACTTGAAAAAGTCACCAGATATCAGGACTTGAGAATCGAACTGCAGAGACTCTGGCATAAACCAGTGCAGGTGGTTCCACTGGTATTAGACACACTGGGTGCTGTGCCTAAAGACCTAGGCAAGCACTTAAAAACAATTGGCGCTGACAAGATCACCCTTGGTCAGCTGCAGAAGGCCACCTTATTGGGATCTACTCTCATAATCCGCTGATACATCACACAGTCCTAAACACTTGGGAAGTGTTCGACTAGGGATTTGTGATACGAAACCCAACATGGTTATCTCGTTTGCTGTGTATATGTCATTTTTGTGAATAATAATAATAATAAAAAATAAAATAAAAATAAAAATAATAAATCATTATTGTGCCCACCTGCCCTATAACACCAAACAAATACACTGGAATATTAATTTATGAAACAACCTGGATCATTGCATGTGCTTAGATGCTGATGTGTTTCCGTAACCCCCTGAGCCATAAGCTTTTCAATTTAGCCTTGTCATGGGGGCCTGGCTAGTTGTTGTCTCCCCTCCAGAAATGAGCCACCCCAATGCTAATATCTCATAACAGGAAATTAGGCGTTTGCAAAATGTGATTTTACTCAGAGGCTGATTTGCATACATTGACACTGAATTGAAAAGGCTTTTTTTAAAAAAAAGGGTGGGTGGGGGGAAACAAGAAGTTGTGAACAGCGCTAATGTTTTGCTCGGATGATCCCCCACGTGGGATCTGTTGGGATCTGACAGGATCACTGCTTCTGGGGGCCTGATCGCTCCAGCAGCAGGATTCGAACAGTGAAACAGCGCCATGCCTCCCCTCCATTCTGAAACGGGAAGCGGATTGTAAAGTCCATTATGAGAGGGACCTGGCTCTTTTCACAGCTTCTCTCCAAGAAACTCTTTGTCCAGTCAATTAAGAAGGCACAAAAGGTCTGGGTGCAAGGAGTAGACCGTCTGTAATTCTTCCAACCATTTCCCCACCACCACCACACTTCTTCTTTTGTTTATATATTTTGCTCAAGAAGTTTGAATTTCTTGGGTGTGGTGGTGGTGGGAACAGAAGCTTCATTATCCTGCTGTTACACCAGGGATAATGCATATCCATGGCTTGAAATGAAGCCCCCCCCCCCCCAGTTCTTAACTCTAAATGCTTTTATTGATTTTTGGAAGCATTCATCACAAGGAGCTGGAGGCCTGTCGTGATCCCAGGAGCAACAAAACCAAACCCAAATCCCCAAGAGAGGCTCTCGCGACCAGTACAAAAAACCAAAAGGGTTTTTATTATTCTGTTCAAATCAAGTTTGCAATAGACTTGAAGCTGTTGTGCACGCCATTTATTGATATGTACAGCGAGATATATATATATATATATACCCCCTGACATCAAGAACTAGTATCCGGTTCACAAACCATTAATCAAATTAGTTGTAAAATAGCTAATTGGGGAAGAAACTGCAAAAGGCAACTGAGAAGAAGAAGAAGCCGAAGATTAAAGGCAAACTTTCTCTTCCACATAGTATTTATTCCTGCCTCTCTCCACGTAAAGGCAGCACTTTTGATTTAGCTAATAAGTGCTACCTTACAGCGTTCCTGCTTGTTTATTTGAAAGACATTTCCCAGGATCTGACTCTGAAATTATCCTTTTTTGAGGGCTGCTCAAAAGGGGAAGGAAACCCCAAGAAGTTTAGACCCTGATTTCAAATCTATCTCACCCGCTGTCTTCTGAGGTTGCATTCAGGGGAACCCAAATTTGCAGGAAATCATTACTCACACAAGAGAAGAGAAGGAATGTAGAAGAAGAAGAAGAAGAAGAAGAAGAAGAAGAAGAAGAAGAAGAAGAAGAAGAAGAAGAAGAAGAAGAAGAAGAAGAAGAAGAAGAAGAAGAAGAAGAAAGGATGGAGAAATAAGGACAACTAGAAGGCTGAAAATGGGATCAGAGCATCAACCCTCCTGATTTCACTTTCAACAGGGTGGAAGTGAACCCAAATTTGCAGAAAATTATTATTCACACAAGAGAAGGAATGTCGAAGAAGAAGAAAAGGATGGGGAAATAAAGGCAATTAGAAGGCTGAAAATGAGATCAGAGCATCTACCATCCTGCCTTCACTTTCAAGATAGTGTGGAGAGGAAGGGGCTATAAGAACAGAAACTTTCTGCAGAAGAATAGAAAAGGCTCAAAGCCTAAAACCACAGAACAAGAGGAGAAATACCTGAAACTCAATTAATCATCTGGGTTTTTTTTTTTTTTTAAAGGGGGTTTCATAGCCGATTCACTTTTGTTAACTTTTTGCCTTTGTGAAATCTAGAGCCCCTTTGAAGTCACAGAAGCAGACAAGCCGCCATAGACTTCAAAAGCAGGCAGCTTTCAGCCTGGGAAAGTTAGGATTTCTTTTCTCCCCGAGACCCCATAATAGAAACTATTATTAAAAAGTACGAGGAAGGTAGAAAAAGCAGCGCTGAATTGGGCTCAGGGTTTCATCCATTGTGGAACAGAGCTGGGCTCATCATCTTCCAGAGTCGCCCGGTATCTAGCAACGAAGTCCTGTCTGAACAAGGCTGGAGCGATCAGGGAAGAAACTTTTTAAACTCCTGGCTGCTGTCAGCCTTTGCCATTTAAAAACCGGACCGGTTGACCCCTTTTGCAGGAGGACCTCCTTACACAAGGGAAGGGGCCAGGGAGGAGAAAGACACCATCATCAATACAACCTCCCAAGTTTGCAGCAGCGCTGCTGAATTTCCAAAGAAAATCCAACCGTTAGGTTGAGTTATTTGTGCCTGTCCAAAGCAAAACTTTACTGAAGAAGGGAGGGGGGGGAAGCAACAGGAGGAACCAGGGAAGCAACCTGCGCAAAGGAGAGAGTCAACTCCAGTGGAAATGATTCGGGGGTGCAACGTTTCTTCACAGCAGAGCCAGGGTGGGCAGGCAGGCAGTGGCACAAGGTTAGTTTATTTATTTCGCGCAGAGGTCTCCAAACTGGGCGACTTTAAGACTTGTGGACTTCCACTCTCAGAATTCTCCAGCCAGCGACGTGGAATAGTCCACAAGTCTTAAAGTCGCCCAGTTTGGAGACCCCTGATTTCGCGTATGGCAGCGGCACGAAGTAAATCAATCCAAACCCAAAGGGCAAAAAATAATAATAATAATAATAATAATAATAATAATAATAAAAGCGGATTCGAGGAGGAAGAGGACGGACTCGGGAGGAGGCATTGGGGGGCTCTTCAGCCCTCTGCGGGGTGGGCAGATGAATAATTCAGTTTTGGACCGGGCCGAAGGAACTGTCCTCCTGGCTTGGCTAATGAGACCCCTTTTGCTAACTACACCACCCATTTTCCCACTTTCATCCCGCTCCTGTCTTCTAGAGGATTTCCCACTTCCATCCTATTCCAGGCAAGTTGGGGAAGGCCGGCCGGGATCTGCTCTGCTCGGGGCTGGGAAACTATAATTTCCAGCCCTCAGAACGGAAGGAGCTTCTTGGATGAAGAAGCGAAACGTCTTCCAGCAAATAAGCAAAGCCCGTCCAGTTGCCTTTTGGGACGGAAGCGCCTTGGGGGATATTTTCCAACCCGGAGCAGCTCCGGAGACCGGGCGGAGGGGCCCAGGGGCTCCAAGCCAGCGCAGCGCTGGATGGCGGGGCGAGGGCGCAAGTGGAACCCAACCTCCTTGCCCTCTTACCTGTACCAGAGCAGCCCCTTCTCGTAGCAGCGGTCGAAAAAGTGGGGCTCTGCCCCGACGGCTCGCACGTCCGGGTGGACGCGCAGGAACTCGAGCAGCGCGCGAGTCCCGCCTTTCTTCACGCCGACGATGATGGCCTGCGGGAACTTCTTCTGGCCGGAGCCGCTGGCCAAGGGCAGAGCCCCGGCCGGAACATCGGGGCCAACGGGCGCGTCTTCCTCGGCTCCGGCGGCTTCGTCTTCTTCTTCTTCCTCCTCCTCCTCCTCCTCCTCCTCTTCCTCTTCCTCCTGCCCGGGGGGCTCAGGAGGGCGCTGGGGGAAGAGGGGCGGGCGGGCTTGGGGGGGCCAGCCGGGCGGGCCAGGCAGGCGGAGGGGCTGGCAGGGGCCGGTCAGGCAGTAGAAGAAGTAGGTGCAGAGGAGCAGCATGGCCAGGGCGAGCGGGGCGCGCGGAAGCCCCCCCAGCGGCCCGCCGCGGCTACATCCCATGGGCGGTGGGCGCCCCCGGGCAAGGCGGAGTCCGGGCGGCGGGCTGGGGCGGCGAGGGCATCGCTCCCCCGGAGGGCGCGGGCCGGGCCGTCCCCTCGCTGCTCCCTAGGCAGCCGAGCCGGCCCCGGTCCGGTCCTTTCAGCCCCCACCCAGCCTTGTTTGGGCGCCGCCCCCCAGGCCGCGGCGCACTTGCCCTCCCGACCGGCTTCTGCTGCGGCTGCTGCTTCGCTCGCCAGCCCAGCCTTCACCCGGCGCGGGGCGGGGCGGGGCGAGGCGGGGCTGGAGACTCCCACCTTCCTGCCCCGCCGGGCTCCCGGGCCGGCTCGTCATCTGACAGTCGCCCCGCTTTCCCACCAAGCCTTCCCTGGGCAGGCAGGGAGCCCCCGCCGGCGCTACCCCGGGGGAGGGGGGGGAGGCAGGCGCCTTGGAGAGGAGCTGCCACCCCAGGAGAAGCGCAGCGACTTCGCTTCTCCCTCGGCCGGGGGCCACCTCCTTCGCCGTCGAGGGTCTCCGCTCCAAGATGCGCGCTCCCGGGAGGCGAGGGCCTTGCAGATCATCAGAGTTGGGAAGGGACCTTGGAGGTCATCTAGTCCAAACCCCCCCCCCCTCTGCCCAAGCAGGAGACCCTACACCATTTCTGTCAGATAGGCAGCCCAGTCTCTTCTTGAAAGGCCTGAAGCTCTCGCAACTTCCGAGGGCAACTTCTGTTCCATTGCTTTCTCCTGGGGTGGGGTGCGGGGCGCGAGCGATCCTCTGGAAGGCGGCAGACGTGCGCTGCGCCCTTTCCCACCACCCGGCTCGATCCTCGAGGGCCGCAGCTTCTGAGCGCGTCCCCGCAGCCTCTCCTGGGAGGGGAAATTACCCTTCTCCCCAGTTTGGCGCTGATCGGAGTTGAAAAATTGACCTGCCCTTAAATTGACCTGCCCATTGATCAAAAAGGAATTTTTTTCCCCTAAAGAAAACCAACCGTCTTGTTCAGACAACTTGCAAACCTTCCATCCCTTTCCTTTTGTAGCTGAGCACGATTGCGGAGTTTACACAATGTGCAAGGTCCAGAGGTTGATTTAGCAAGGAATCTATCCCAGAATCTTATGGTTGTGCTGAGCTACTTTTGATAGATTTCTTCATATTCTTGGTGGTGTGGTTCCAAAATGCATGCAATTTGCTCCCTTTCCTGCTTCACAATTAATTTGTTTTTAAAAACTAATTTCAGTCGCCTCCCACTTGTCTGCATTCCTGTGCAGGCTTCAAAGTTAATGAAGGCAAGAAGCAGACAAAGGAGGTGTGTATATATAGTTATACACGTTTAAAGTATAATTCTAAAGATACTTCTTGGATGAAAAAAATATATCCCATCGCAGTCAGCAAATGCAAGTTAATATTCACAGACACACAAAAGCATCTTAAGAATTAATGCTCAAATTGTACACTTGCGTCAGATATTAGGATGGGGGAAAGTTATGGTGTCACTGCAGTTTGGACCAGGCACTTTAGAAATGCGAACCTTATGATGCAATTGCTAAAAAGCTGCTATTCTTGAGTAGCATAAGGCCAAATTCAGGCAAATAGCAATAGCACTTAGACTTATATTCCACTTTACAGTTCTTTACAGCCCTCTCTAAGGGGTTTACAGAATCAGCCTCTTGTCCCCAACAAGCTGGGTCCTCATTTTTGGTCAGGATTGAACTGCTGGCAGTCAGCAGAATTAGCCTGCAATACTGCATTCTAACCACAAGGAAGGAAGGAAGGAAGGAAGGGCAATAGCACGAACACTTAAACTTATATACCACTTCACTATACTTTTACAGCCATCTCTGAGCAGTTTACACAACCAACCTCTTGCCCCCAACCATCTGGGTCCTCATTTTACCCACCACAGGAGGAGGATGGAAGGCTGAGTCAACCTTGAGCCTGGTGGGATTCGAACCGCCAAATTGCAGTCAGCCGGCAGTCAGCAGAAGGAGCCCTGCAGTACTGCGCTCTAACCACTGCGCCACCACAGCTGATAATTGTCCCATTGCTTCTCTCTCGCTCATCAAATTGCAGCTGGAATATTGACTCGGTTGTGAGCCCCACATTTAAAAGGTGACCCCCTAAAACTTGGGACATGTCCTGGGTGGGGGGTGGGGGGTAAAACCAGAGACCCCAGCCAGGCAGGGTTTGGCAGATCTGAGGCCAGGAAAGAAATAGTAAGAAGGGTGTTACTGGGTTGGAAGAAACAGGCAGAAGATACCTCTCTCTGGCTTGGTACAAATACGGCTGGAGTCTTCCATCCTGCAATATCCCCTCTTCTTTGTGGCAGCCCCTCAAATAATGGAATACTATTATCATGTCACCCCTAATTCTTCTTTTCTTTAGCCTAGCCAAGCCCAAATCCTGCAGCCCTTCTTCATATGTTTTAGTCTCTGGGCCATCGTAGTTGCTTTTCTCTGAACTTTTTCCAAAGTCTCAACATCTTTTTTTGGAGTATGGTGACCAAAATTGGTTGTAGTATTCTAGGTTTGGTCTTACTAGGTTTTTATAAAGCGGCACTAATACTTCATGTGATTTTGATTCTATGCCTCTGTTTATACAACCCAGGATTGAATAAATGGAATTTGCTTCTTTTTTTAAAAAAAGCAAGTTTATTGCAGAAACATTCATGCAAAAGACTGCATATTTATCAAAACAACGCAGAAAAATGCATCACTTTAGGAAAATTTGATGGGAAACTGTCAGTGGAGCAAACTGACAAACAAAACATGTAGATATTTGGGGAAGCTGAATTGAAGGTGCCACAACACCAATTAATGAATGGGAAAATAAGGGAAAAAACGAACAAAACTGAATCAGATGCTTTCAGCTTTTTCATCTACCTCTCCTCTCCTCAAATGTTCACCCAAATCTTACCGATTACTTTTCACAGAAATACAGTATAGTAATAAAGTATAAAGTAAATGCCTCAGAATCTACAGCAACGCTTTTACAGCCTTGGAAGAAAATGGAACAAATGTTAGATTCCTACATTTCTGAGACATTTGGAAGGAGGTGGAGGAGAAAGGAGAAAGAAGAAAAGGAGAAACGAGAGGTAAGAGAAAGATGAGAAGGAGGAGAAAGGGAGGGAGGGAGGAGGGAGAAAGAAGGAAGTAACACTATAAGAACAAAAGTGTCACCATGCCAAAAATAAACATAACGTCTGTGAGTAAACTTAAAATATATACAAAAGTTTGAACCAGCCAAGGGAGATCTCCTTTCTTCCCATGGCAAGAGCAGCAAAACAAATGTGGTATATACTATATGTATATAATTTATAATCTCCCTTGAACTTTCAAGATACTGCAGGATACAAATCAAAGGCAAATGTGCAAATGTGTCCCCAACCCAGGACTGGAATTAAAGAAAGATCAAACAACATTTGGGAACGGAATGGTAGGTTAAATGAGTGGGAGGGGAGTAGATGGTGTTTTATAGCACACATTCAATTAATATTTTTGCAATTGAATTTCCTCCCCCATAATTTTTCAAGCCTTAATTACTGTTTGCAATCATTTCTATCATGAGAAGGGATTTGCAGGGAAAATCCACTTCTTTTCTGCTGGATTTTAAAATAAAAAAAGGGAAACATTATAAATAAACAGCAATTAGTTTGGTGATAGCCACATGCCAATCAATTAATGCTTGCAATTGTCAGTTTTAATTAAAGAACCTCAGATTTTTATGTAGGTGAGTTATGTGCACATGTTCACAAACATCAATATATGCAGTTTCTTTTACTTCATCATCCGAAAATGAAGTTTAAAGTTCTGGTTCACATAACACGTTAATCCATAATGTACTTTAAATACAGTTTGTTAAGCAAGCCATATTGGCTGCATTCATACATTGTGCAGAAGTATGAATCATAGTTTGCAAATCCAAGCATCTGGCTTCCCACAGTGCAACATAAAAACCAGCCAGGAGATCTTGATTATCAGGAATAATTTTACATTTAGTTGGAGAATAATTAGCAAACCAGGACAAAACCTTTTGCAAAGTATTCCTCTATAAAGCTCAAGCACTCATTAGAGACTTAGAACTTAGAATAACATTATTGTCTCTTTGACTGTACACTGATCAGCATCCATTAAAATGAAATTTCATTGAATGCAACTCTCAAAAGGCTCATTACCTCATTCATTATTTTCAAAAATATGTGTATTTCTGTTTTACTATGAGCTTTACAAAATCTGGAGAAGTATGAATGATGAAGAATAGCTCACTTTGAGTTTGTATGTTAGTTTATAATTGCAAAAATTAAGTTTGTATTCAAGTATAAATTACACAAATCTGTACTCTGTTCTGAATAAAAAAAATAAATTAATTAATTGATGGTTGCTATATCGGTATGTGTCTTTGCTGCTAACTTATAGTGACTATGTCTATGGAGATTCTCAGTCATCCAGGTCATTTTTCAAAAGGCAACTGGACTTCCTTGTTTTCGTTCAAGATGTTTCACTTCTCATCTAAGAAGTTTCTTCAGTTCTGACAGAATGGTGGAGAATAGAAGCATTTATATTCTATGCAGTCATCTGGTTATTAGTCCTCTTTCTGAGAGTCATTGAGGCCACATGGAGGTACTGAGAATAGTCATAGCCAGGTGTTGGTGAACACTGATGTGTCATCCAAAATGTTGTGCATAGCACCTTTGACGCATGTAAGATAGGTTCACCATCACTGGACTAGAAGTTATTCCCTGCTAATTTCTAGGCCAGCATCTTCACCACCATATCACACTGGCTCTAATAATTACTATGGTTTGTTACACAGCCAGATTGTCATGCCCCTGTCAGAGTCTGAATCCGAGGAGGAAGACGAACAGCTGATGGAGTGGAGGTGTGGCTCCGTTGGCTGTGGAAGAAACTGGGGAAGGGCAAAGTCCAGTTGGGCAGAGCAGAGCAGAGGTAGAACAAGGGAGACGGGGTTCAGAGGAAGACCCAGGTCCACCCCCTCTTCCTCCTAGGGCACTCAGGGAAGAACAGAGAAGAGAGCAACATGGTTTGCATGGCTTATGAGGGAGGAAAGGGCCCTGATTCCCTTCATTAGCCGCACCTGGGAAGAGAGTTTAAAGGAGAAGCAGCTCAGAGCTGCTTTTGCCAGGAACAAATGTGAGTTTATCTTGTGTTGACTGCGGTTATCTGTGTTCCTGGCATCCTCCCAACTGATTTACTGCTATTTCCCTTCTGGAACTCCTTATCTTGCCCTGCCAGATTAATTACCTCATCTTGCATCGATTGGACTTAAAGTTTTCTGTTGACAGCTTGAATCTCCGCAGCCAAAGGCTGTTCCTGGAAGAGTTTTTCACCAGACCGGAAGGTTAACCAGGACCTTGGGGGCAAAGTTTGATGCTAATAAAGGGATTCCTACTTATTATCTGGCTGTGTTGCCTTTGTGCCATGCTGCAGATCATCACACAGATGTTCGGACTGGATTTGGCTTTTTTGAACACCTATCGAGTCTTTCCCAAGGACCTGGGACAGGCAGATGTGGATGTTTTGAGTTGTTAGAGGTAGCATTGCAGGATGTAAGCTGTTCCGAGTAAAGCTGCTTTCTGCAATTGACCCAGGCTGAATTCGTCAATGCCGAGGATGTTTAAATAATGCTCCAGTTGTTTTGGGATTACACCCAAGGTAATTACTATTACCTTTGTTTGCTTTTGCCACAGTTTGCCACCAGATGTTTAAGACTGAATTTGGCATTTTTGTCCAAACATAGAGTTCTTCACCTTTGCAAAGAGCCATGGAAAAACACATGCTGGGCATCTCAAGACAAAATAGAAAGACCTGCACATGGGTTAGAGCAGGGGTCCCTAACTACCGGGCCGCGAACTGGTACCGGGCCGTGGAACATTTCCTACTGGGCCGCCGGTTTGCTGGGCGCCGCCATCTTGTTTGACGAGAAAGTGCTTCCGGTTGAGCTTTTCTGATTGGAAAGCGGCATTTGGGTCCTGAAGGAATCCTCGCAACTTAGTTTCATCGAAGGGGGGGGGGCTTCGAACGAAACTATGGCGTGAGGATTCTTCAGCACCCAAGGCAAGGCGAGCCGAGCGACCGTCCCAAAGCCGTCCTGAAGCAAAGCTCATTGACAAAGGTACAAAGGAGGAGTTGAAGGTGGTGGGGAGAAGTGAGGGCCGGCTGGCCGGCCAGTCTCTCGGCTCACCTTGCCTTGTATTGCATGCTGATGCCGGTACCGGGCTGTGGATCATTTTGTGATGCCAGTACTGGGCCGCAATACAAAAAAGGTTGGGGGCCACTGGGTTAGAGAACAAACGAAAGTATACAATATCGTCAAGAGAGTAAAAGAATGGAGATGGAAGTTGTGATGACCTTGGGCGGGGGGATACAAAATAAACACAGTCACAAAAACCCAGTGAAACTCCTTTTATTCCATCACTTTGCTTCCAAGTTCCAAATATCCTTGACTGAAGACAAAAAACTCCCGCACAAAAGGTTACAAGAGGGAGGAAAAAAGCAACACAAACCAGGCAAAATAAGGGCTGGAGGACATCCACAGATAACAGAACACACACTGTGAACGATGCCAAACTCTAAGAGGAACAATAAACTAGAGATATTTCCACACTTTGTTTCCAACGCTTGCTCGTACACATGTCCATCCTCTTATTCAGTTGTCACAGCTGCAGCCCATGAAGAGGATCAAGGCCCTTTCCTCTCCCATAGACCACGCCATTCACGTCTCTCCCTTATCCTCTCCTCCCTGCGTGCCCTAGGATGGAGAAAAGATGGGCCTGGGTCCTCCTCTCAGTGCCCATCCGGCCTCTGCCCTTCCCCAGCCTCCCCCACAACTCCGGAGCCACACTTCCACTCCCTGTCGGCTGTTCCTCCTCTCCCTCAGAGTCAGTCTCCACCAGGGGCAGGACCGAAATGGGATCGTCACCTAGCAAGAAGAACTGAGGGCAGGTGGACCAAGGTGGTCATAGAATGGATCCCACTTGATAAAAAGCGTCCACAAAAGAGACCTCAAACAAGATGGATTGATAACATCAGCAAGTATGGCAGGCCCAATTGGCAAAAGGAAGCTCAGGACTGCATGGGTTGGAAGCAGGCCTTCATCCTACAGTGGATAGAAATAGTTAAAATGATGATGGTGGTGATGGGGATCAGTGGTGGGATTCAATATTTTTTACTACCGGTTCTGTGGATGTGGCATGGTGGGCATGGCAGGGGAAGGCTACTGCAAAATCCCCCTTCCCTCTTCACCCCACTAACCTGCTTTCCAGCTCCTTTCTCCTGTGCAGGGTGACCTTGAAGCAGCATCTCGAGGAAATACAATACTTACTTTCGCTTTCCCCCAAGGCTTCTCCATTATATTTCCCCCTCTTCCCAGAGTTCATGGCAGTCTGCCACTGAATAGTAGCAAAGCACAAGTAAGCATCACGTGGCAGCTGACATCAGCTACAGTTTTAGGGACCAAACATAGCAAAAGTATCTAAGGAAATTCTCAGTCATCCAAGTAATGGTTGTTCCAAAGGTGCTTTTTTTCAAAAGGCAACTGGACCTTGTTTTTCCTTGAAAACGTTTCACTTCTCATTCAAGAAGCTTCCTCAGTTCTGGTGGAATTCCCTACCATTCAGTCAGAACTGGAGCAGTTTCTTGGATGAGAAGCGAAATGTCTTCAAGGAAAAACAAACCCAACCCAATCCAACCATGATTTCTTTGTTTAGAGAATATGTTGCAAGGTCTGACTCTTTTGCCCCTTCCATGCCTGTCCAACCTTGCCAAGAAAAAATTTCCTTTCCCTGCTGCCAGGATTTTTAAAAAGGCACCAATTCTAGTTCTGAGGATCTTAGTGTCGAGGTTCCAAGTAATATGCCCATAGCAAACAAAATTCCTAGGCAGGTAGATTCCTTAAAGAACTGTTTTATTGGATACATCATATTGGCACAAACTGATGAAAACCAACTCTAGCAGTTCCCTTGTTTTCCACCTGATTAAAAGTAGAAGTTTCCCACTTTTTCCCAAACAATCAATCACATGCTCCAATCAAGGTGCTGTCTGGTTGCTGGGCAACTTCATTCCTCCTCTCTTCAGCCACCTGTGAAAATGTCCTTGGTTCCCAGAGTAAACTTTTTTTTTTTTGGCTATGAACCACCCCCGGCTATCTCTATTCCCCTCTCCCTAACTCTCATCTCCATTGTGGCAATCCTGAACCCTCAAAGATGGCCTCAGTCAAGCCAGCTTCAAAAGCCTTATGTTTTTCTCCTCCATTGACTTGGAGTTGGCTTGCTTCAGTTTGGCTGATATTTCTGATTCTTACTGCATGACTTTACATGCCAGTAGCTACTTCAGGTTAAGAATGCGGGATCCAAGATAACATAAAAATGTAAGAGAAGATCTTACTATGATTTATAACAACGGCAATCAGGATTAAGAAACATGTGTTGGCCAATCCATCCTAGGGCATTTCCAGAGCTTTTTTTTTTGGTTTTGTGTTCTGAGGAGAGAGAATTCACCAGCTCCCTCCAGTGGGCAAGTCGAAGCTTGAAAGTCATCTGGGATTTGCTGAAATTGGCTCTGCGGAAGAGACGTTCTTGCAAGTTTCTGAATTTAATTGGAATCTGAAATCCTTGGAAAGACAACAAGGGAGATTATTTCACGGATCCCTCGATAAACTAAATTCCAACTGAAAGACCCATCAAGGATCTCTAGGCACATCCGGGAGTGCTAATCAGAAATCACTGCCACGATCTCTTTTAGAAGAACTCCGAGTATATTTGTTTTGGTCATTTTTTTTTCCAAACTGAAGGACATGTTAAGAAATACAAACGGTGCAGCTGAAAGGTGCCCATGCTGCCCAAACTCAGATTTCTGTTTCCTGGTTAACCCCCCTAGTTAATTTTCTCTTGAATTGAGATCACATGAAGTTCTAATACTGTTTTACAAAGATTTCCCTTGGAATATTGCATCCAGTTAACAATAGCACTTGGACTTATATATACCGCTTCACGGTGCTTTTACAGCCCTCTCTAAGCAGTTTACAGAGCCAGCCTCTTGCCCCCAACAATCTGGGTCCTCATTTTTCCAACCTTGGAAGGATGGAAGGCTGAGTCGATCTTGAGCTGGTCAGGATTAAATTCCTGGCTGTGGGCAGAGTCAGCCTGCAATACTGCACTCTAACCATTGTGCACCATGGATGGGTGGGTGATTGGGTGGGTGAATGGAAGGAAGGAAGAGAGCGAGGGAGGAGAAAAGGATTTACAATAGCAATAGCACTAACTTATATTCTGCTTCACAGTGCTTCACAGCCCTCTCCAAACAGTTTACAGAGTCAGCCTATTGCCCCCAACCATCTGGCTCCTCATTTTACCGATCTTGGAAGGGTGGAAGGCTGAGTCAACCTGGAACCAGTCAGGATCGAACTGCTGACAGTTGGCAGAATTTGCCTGCAATACTGCATCCTAACCACTGTGCCACCACAGCTGCTAGAATGATTACAACGGAATTGACATTTTATACTCATCACTATTTGTAATATACTGGGGTTTTTTTCCTGATGAAAGCTCAGAATATATGAAAAGTCAGCTAGAAAACAAGAAACACATTTCCCTGTGGCTTTTGCTGTAGTAAATTCACCTCTACTCCTAATTCCTTTGTGGATTGTGTTGAATTTATTCCTTTGTCAAATTTATTTCTTTGACGATAAAACATAAATTGAACACAAAATTCATTTGTCATGAAAGCAACTGCCTGCGAAGGCTCCTGGATTGGGGCTGAAAGGCGAAAGTGGAAGCAGTATGCTCCGTCCCATAATTGGGGAGACCAGGTTGTCCTGATAGGCAGGTCTCACTGGGGTGGGGGGGAACCCTCCTTTGTGGATTGTAGCTTGATGTAGTATTAGATTTTTGCATTGCATTGGACCTGGGGGAGGGAGTACATTTTATACACCAAGAAGAACAAAGATGAGACATCCCTGGGGGAAGGGGTTCTTCATGATTCAGGCTTTCCTTTATTTTCCTGCTGATTATCAGCAGCTCTTTCTAAACAACCCAATTAGATAAGAAGCTAAACTATTCCTTGCATCTTCAGACTATGGATACAGGAGATACGTTCCAGATCATGGGGATGGGTGGAGAATGTCGTATGTAATGAACAATCCTCACAAGGTACAATGGGTGATTTCCTTCTGTGCAAACAAAATAAAACATAAAATACAATAAAACCAGAAGTGGTATTCAGCAGGTTACTGACCAGGTCTGGAGAACCACCGGTAGCAGAAATTTGGAGTAGTTTGGAGAACCGGCAAATACCATCTCTGACTGGCCCCACCCTCATCTATTCTCTGCCTCCCATTGAGTCCCAGCTGATCTTCTTTGGTTGCCCTGCACAGGAGAACAGAGCTGGAAAGCAGGTTACTGGGGTGGGGAGGGAATGGAGATTTTGCAGTATCCTTCCCCTGCCACGCCCACCAAGCCACACCCATAGAACCAGTAGTCAAAAAAAATTGAATCCCACCACTGAAAACTCCTTGCCTTTTCTGTCCCTATCCTTTCTCATAAACCTGATGAAAACTATTACTTCTGAATGGCTTTCAAAGGAAGAGAACATTTGGGTGAAATTCCTACTGAGGAAGCACAACTGGATCCTTGCATTTCCTTAGTAATGAGATGCTCCAGGGTTGTGTGGGAATATCCTGCCTTTTACTGGACAATTTTCTTTCCAATGGTTTGCAGTTTCTTTGCTTCCCACATTTTCCTTCAGTCCTGTAGGACTGAAAAGCAGTAAGTGGAAACAGCCAGGGAATGTATACTTAGAATACCATCTGTTGTACCCTTGGAGGCCTCCAGCTAAGACAGATCAGAAAAATTACCAGGAAGAATAAGGGAAAAAAATCCCAACTACCCTAAGAAAATAGTAAATGAACATCCCAAAGGTGCTTTTTCAAAAGGCAACTGGACTTCGTTTGTACTTTTTCCTGAAGATGTTTAATTTCTCATCCATAACTGAAGAAGGTTCTTGGATAAGAAATGAAACGTCTTGAAGAAAACAACAAAGAAAGTCAGTCCAGTTGCCTCTTAAAGAAGCACCTGTCAACTCATGCTTGCTTGTGTGCTTTGCTATCATATAGTTGCAGTCTGCCATGAACTCTGGGCAGAGTGGCTGGGATGGGGGATGCTTGAGGGAAAGCGAAAGTACTTCTATATCTCCCCAAGATGCTGCTTCAAGGTCATCCAGTTGAGAGAGGAAGGCAGCTTGCATACCAGTCTAACTTTTGAAGTGTCCGTTCTGAAAACTTCTTGCTTGAACTTGATGGGTCAAGGGGAGGTCAATGATGGGAGGTCAATTAAGGGAGGAAAAATTGAACTTGGGGATTTGGGCTCATGACTCCCAGTTCTGGTTATGCATTACTACAACTTGACTTCTAATACAATTAAACCTTTCTCAATAAAGGGAGCTAGGAATCGTTTCTGTTTATAGGTTTAAGTGCTGACAGCTCTGACAGTACATTTGGGACAGCCCTGGCCTGGATGACTGAGAATTTCCTATTTTTAGGAGGTGAACAGATGAAACAGCCTATTTCTCAGGGGAGGAAAACTGGAATATTTGAGAGCATACATGGAGGAGCCTTGGAAAAGTGGCTCAGTAGTAATCTTTAGATTTCACAGAACATGAGAGATGGAAAAGCCCCTTGGTAGGGGGATGCATACCATAGCTTTTGATACATTGGTATCCTTCTGGGTCGGCTGTGGGGTTTGGAAGTGGGAGGCACTGTGTTGCACTGTTTTTCTTCCTTTCTCCATGGTGCATGAGTATTGATAGCAGTGGTGATATTGTACTGGTTCAGCCCATCAAGATCCATCTGGATCTTGAGCCTATCTTCTAGGGTGTTGGCTATTCCTGCCAGCTTAGTATCATCCACAAATTTGGTAAGTTCCCCTTCTATTCCTTCATCTAAATCGGGTTGCTGAAGGACTGCACACCAAAAGAGAAATGTTTGGCTCATGTTAGAACATGCCATCCCCAAAGATATGCCTTTGGACTCTTGTGAGTAAATCTGTTGCATTTCAGTTTGGGGGTGGAGAAAAACAGCTCTTCTGCAGCCTCTCAAGGGTGCATCTTTTGAAGTGCTGGTGCAAATGAGAAGCTGTCCTCTGATGGGACAGTTCAAATCTGTTTCTGGATGGTGATTCCCCCTCCTTTCTCTTTGATCTTTATTAATAATGCAGGAATTTGAAATCAAGGATAAGGGAAAAGTTATCCTGCCCTTCTAGTTAAGTAAACATCGTCTGCTGTGGTTTCTGTCTGGCTTGGAAAATTTTCTGTTCGGGATGGTTGGAATTGTCCAGATTGCCACATTTTAGGGAAGCCGTTTTGTTTAATCGGAAACACATTTATGAGCTCACATTATGAGCTTGTAGCTTCTTCTCGTTTTGTGGGCAAAGTTTCCCAAAGTGGAGGCCCCATGAAATTAGTTGTTCAAAGCCAAGTACCACCAGACACAGGCTGCTGGTTAGAGGAGGGCGCTCGCACTGTCTCTGTGTGAGTGGCTGCTGAAAGAAACAAGCAAACCAAAACAATGCTTGGCTTGCCAAGGTCAACACAGCCTGCGATATTTGTCCGTAGGGAAACAGAGACAGGGAGTTGACAGGTGAACAAACAGGCTATAAAACTATATAGGCTGAGTCTACATACTTTCAGGCTTTTCTAAAAAATTTATGCTGTGCCAAACAACCGTAAAAAAGTCTTCTTCACATGTTATGCAAAACAAATAAATAAATCTGGGTTTAGTTAATCCACTGAGTCTACTAAGATATCTGCATTCATTTCTTATTCAGAGCTTTCCCTAGCATGGAAAGTTCTTCAACACAAATGTTTTAAAAGCAATAAAACACATGGGAATTTAACAAAAGGAATATAACTTTAGCAACTATCGCTGGATGTTTCACAAATCAACGAATGTTGTGAGAATTTTGAACTGAATCTTGAAATGCTGAAGGATGCTATTCTTTGCTGATTCCATTTGGCCAATCTGCATTTCTGGCATTTGAATAACAGAATAACAGAGTTGGATGGGACCTTGGAGGTCTTCTAGTCCAACCCCCTGCTCAAGCAGGAGACCCTATAC